>CAXKWD010000003.1:42902527-43312589 GCA_964059195.1 Ectobius pallidus
TTTATCTTTGTGTATGTTTGACTTAGACAGTACTAGATTTTCATAATTTCTTATTGATTATTGCTATAGCCTTATGAGTTCAGGGGAGAATTATGAAACAGGATTCACAAGTTTGTATACAAAGTCATGAAATGATATTTCCATGAGAAAAGTTTATAATATCATGTGTCCTGTTTTGAATGGATAACCACTTTTAATTCCTTGTATAAATTTTTTGTTAATAATAATAATAATAATTGTAATTTTTATTATTGTTCTCATTATTGCTATTATTATTATTATTATTAGTAGTATTATTTCATCATCATCATTATTTATTATTGTTGTTATTATTATTATTATTATTATTATTATTATTTTAAATAGATTTTTCCTTGTTTTTCCTTTTTTCCTTGTTTTCCTTCTTTCTTGCTACACACAAACACCCATGCCCAAGGCGGGACTCGAATCCACAGCCTCTTTACCCACGGCTCCAAGGCAGCAAGCCTTAGTTACAACGGCTAAGGAGACCAGCAGGTTTATTTTTATGATTGTTCTCTTTATTGCTGTTATTGTTATTGTTGTTATTATTATTATTAACTTATTTATTTGCTTCACCAGCGTCCCCTTTTAATTTTGCCGCCTTAAGTAATTGCCTAGCCTGTCTTAGGTATTAAATCACATTTTACTTTTATATGCATGAGCAATGGCTCCTTTTCAAGGTTGTGGCTATTTTACATGTCTTTTTATTATATTCTGTCAACATTTCTATATAAGTTCAGGCAAGAAGGGTACCTTGTCAGCACAATTTTCCTGTGTTATGCCATCTTCCATTAACAATGGAACAAGTTAGTCCTCTGTTTAAAGTTCCTGTTAATGAGTCATGACCGTACAGTGAAACATACATTATATTTATTTACTTTTTATTTATTTTTCAGTGGTTTGTTGCAAACTACTCATATCAGGTGGCTTTAGCAGAGACAGAAGCTGGTATGGTGACAGTTCTGTCTTCAACATCTAGTTTATTCACACTCACATTGGCTGCTTTGTTTCCTTCTAACCTGGGTGATCGCTTCACACTTTCCAAGTTTGTTGCTGTTTGCATCAGCATCGGTGGACTTGTAAGTAAAAAATCTATTTTACATAACACTCACTTGTACTATTATGAAGAGCAGACATGATCCAAGACTTTTTCCTTCGCTTTAAAATTATATCAAAGAATTTTGCAATGAAGATTCAATATTTGTTATGATTTTGTTTCCCAAGTATTTAATTAATGTGTTTGTGAAAGCCTTTCAAGCAGTGGCAATACATTATGCATTTAAATTTTGTTGCAACGTTATTGTAGAACTAATGCCTGGTTTCTGAAATGATACATATGTCTTTGATAATGGTAAAGAAAATATTAGAGCTGTACTTATTAAGATGTATACTTCATTTTACCATATCTATTATATTTACTGGATAATTCAACATAAAGCTTTATCACCATCAAGATAACCTTTATTGTAAGTACAGTATTTATTTCATTCTTGTGTCCGACTTTAGCGCTGTGTAACAAATATTTGAATAAAAACACTTTCTTCAACGCACTTTATTTACCAGAGTGTCAACTCTGCTGATGATGCAGGAACACCACCTGCGAAACGGCCGTCCGGAAGTTTACTAAGGTAAATAAAGTGCGTTGAAGAAAGTGTTTTTATTCAAATACAGTATTTACTCGAATTTAGTGCACACTTTTTGTCTATTTGTAGCATTCAAAACTGGGGTGGGCATTAGATTTGGAGATTAGAGTGCAAATCTGTTCTGTAGTTTGGAGCTAGCTTTAATCACTTTCATAACAATGCATTGCTCTAATTCTCGACTTAGTTATATTTATCGTTGACCTGTTACTGGTTTGCACAAATGTGGGGTAAAGTAAAGTGTATTTAAAGGTAGCAGGGTTCAATGCGAAGGTATCTATTGTCACCCCCCACTATCCCCCCAAATCATTCGACCTTTATTCATCAATCATCAGCATTCACAAATCCATTGTAGTATAAAATAAAATACTAAGATAAAATACCATTGATATGCATTACATATGCCAAAAAATTCTTGTTTTATAATTTAAAGTTTCAAAATTGGGGTGCACATTAGATTCGAGTCAGTATGGTACATTTTTAAAAATTATACAGAATTATTAGGTCTGTAGGGGGAAAAAAAGTGGATGTGTTTGAAAGTTGTTCATCACTAATTAAATACCATCACTGTAATAATTAAATACTTTTTAATAAATTTATTTTTGTTGAATTTGATGTTTTCATCACAAAGTTAATACATATAAATGTATGTTGTGTTCATACCATCTACAGTAATATTATTATTGTGAGCAATAGCAAGCAGAGCTCCTTTTTTCTCTGAAATTGCCATTATTCAAAGCAGCATCATATTTAAATTGTTTAACTCACCTCTATGCCCCATTTTACACAACAAATAAGGATATCAAAGACTAGTTTAATGAACAGATATTTTCTAAATCGAATGTGACATTCATTAATAAGCATATCTTTAACACAGTTGTTATTTCAATAGATACATAGTGATCATCTTATTTTTGTTTGCGAGGGGATTGTTTATGACAACAAGTTAATTTATGCTTACATAAAAGTTACTGAATTTGATGATTCAGATGATAAACCTGAAGAAATCTTCAGATAAGTGAATGTTGAACAACAAGCTTGGTAAAAATTCCATATCACAAGAAGTAAACGTCTCTCTATTATAATAACAAGCAAGTAAGTGTCAGATTTTTCTCATTATAAGCTAAGCATGTTCACACATATAAAATGCCTGATTAGAAGAAAAATATATTTTGAAGAAATAATGAACAGTGAATTGTTGCTTTGCTCATACTTAGACTTCGGCAGTTTTGCACAAAAACCAGCAAATTTACAATGTATCATATTTTTGCCTTTAGGTGTTCCTCAACATGAACAATACAGTCCATAATCAAACTAAGAAAGTTTCCCAAATTAATGATATAAAACTATATTGTTGCTTTCCATTCTGGATACCCGTGTTCATTCTTGATAGAGGGGAGTGTTTCTCTCTAGTCTTTCATAAAGGCTCGAGGGATTGCAAAACCTTATTGCAAATAAAGTAGTGAACTTACATTAATACTGGTAATACCAGTTTAGAATGAACCAGAAAGTCAAACAGTTTCTTTTAACACCAACAAATGTTCAATGTGTGTGCCTCAGATGACATGGCAACATCCACACGATAGTCTACTTCTTGTCACACTCTACTCTAATAAACATAGGCCTGTCAGTACTGTTTACCACTACAATGATACACTCTCTTAGGTCTGTGATACTGTGATAGACTGTGATAGTATGCAGCATTGTTGGAACGAATACCCTGATATCTCTTTGATATTGATAGATTTCATTTTCCAATGAGGATTAAATCAAACTTATAGATTTGTAAAAAGGTCCACCTTACTCATTGATTATCAGCTTCCAGTGCATCAAGTTATTACAACATTGTATATTTACCGGCAGATTTTCTCCATTAAGCCAAGACTGGAATCATCAACGTTGAGTATATTATAGGCTACTGCAGTGAACGTCTGTGTTTTTGTGAATTTTATTAGTGCAATATTCATAAGACCTATCTTATTCAGACATGTCTCACAGTATATTTTTAATTTATTACTTTTATATTGAGATTCAATGTTTTAAAGGTTTTTAAAGTCACTCCATCTATAACTGACTAGGCTTAGTAAGCCGATTATCTATTCATAACGTTTTAATTTATATTCAACTCTATTAAACAATATCCATTAATGACAAAACTCTAGGTGCCTATTTCTTTATCTGAGGGTATAAGGTGGATCTTCTTACAAACCTACAAGTTTGATGTCTTTGATGTTCTGTTCTGTTTTTCCTATTGCCCCCAGTGTTGAGGCATAGAGCCTCCAAATGGAGGTTTCTGTTACCTAGGTGATTGGCCATCTCATTGGCTACCCTCCACCAACTCATTTTCAAGATATAGAGAGCGCCACCACCTTCCCTAGCTCCTTTCTTTCCCAGAAGTTGGCTGCAGAGCTTGTAGCAGCCGAAAGCTAGGACCACACAAACATTTTCACCCGATTGGAATCCCAAGAGACCATCATAAGTAACGCACGCCGGGAAAGCCTCAAGTCTGTTAGGTGAATTTTGTTACACTTATTTTCCAAGAGAGGGCAGAGTGACAGGTGTAAGCGTATCATGTCACAAACCCCCTCTGGAAATGAAGGTATTACTTGGACATGAAAGGGCTGAAGAATATGTCTTTGATATAGCCCCACAAAAAAGAACTCGCATGTTGTGAGGTCCAGTGATCTTGGTCATCTTCATATGCACATTGTTCTGCCCAGCATCTTAGCAACGTGTGGATTTTGTATAAAACATTGCTGCATGCTTTCTATGTCTTCTTGTGAATTTGATGGGCGACCAGGTGATTTTCCTTCGAACAGAACACCGCTTTCTTTAAACTGTTTGTACCAAGCACTAATTGAATAATTTTCTGTAAGCATGCTCTTGTTATATTCTCAATAAAATGCACATAGGACAGTAATCACTGACCTAGTGTGGTGAAATTCCAAAACACAGAGTGATTTCTTAACACATGTAACCATTTTCACAACAAGAATGCCATATAAATGAAATTAATTAATGAAAACAACGTGAGTTATAGGACTGAGATCACTGTGTCTTAACAAAACTTACATCACAAACTGTTTTAATTCCTCGTTTGTTCTGAACTGGTTTCATTAATGAGAGTTCAGTAGTTTACTTGCAGTCAAGTTTTGTAACCCCTGCCTTTATGAAACACTGTATATATATATTTTTTTTTTTTAACAGGAAAACCTACCTTAAAAGACAAAAGGAAAAGTATAAAATCCTGTTGAAATAAAATTATCTTATTATCGTTTGTAAGCTTATATCTGCTTTTTTTTTTGCAGGTGCTAGTGAGTGTGTCAGATCTCTCAATAGAAGTGAAGATTCCTGCTGGGGCCTTTATGGCAATAGTCAGTGCTCTCTTCTATGCTGCATACTTGGTCTTCCTCAGAAAAAATGTTGATCATGAAGACAAAATGGACATTCCAATGTTTTTCGGTATGCAATAAAATGGAAATGGAATTTAGTTGTATGTTTCCTTTTCAGGGATTAATAGTAGCACTTCTTTATCCATGTCATTAAATGGGAAAGGTTAACCAAAAAAATATATGATGATGATGATGATGATAATTCATGCTATTAAGAAATACATGTATTTTATTAACTTGTATGAATAGGTTAGTATGTGCATGCTTTGAAAGGTCTCTTTTTTTCGCACTTTATTGCAACTTAATTAATTTTTTATGTTCGTTCTAATTTTCCAAACCATAAGAAAATCGAGTTAGTAGTATGTGCCACAACCGAGTCCCCTTCCGCTCGTCGTGGCCACTTCCCCTCCTGGCCACTACCTTTCACGCTTTCCCCGCCTGGCCACTAAACCCTTGCACTTCCACATAATATTTCACAATTATAAAAACGACCCTTGCAACAAAATAGGCTATTTCACATTATAAAATACTCTTGCACCATACATAATATTTCACAATTATAAAAAATGCCGTATTATTACATAAAATATGGCTTCATTGATGCACATTTCCTCCATCTTCAAAGAAACTGAAGTGTTGAGTGGACAGAGGGTGCTGGTATTAATACCCATGGACTTGGGAGAGTCAGCCAATCAGGTGATATTTCAAATTACTAGAATTGAGTTAGGTCAACCAATTAGGAAGCATCGAGATGATGAATGTTTCGACCAATCAGGAATCCACAGACCAAAGAACATTCCTGATTGATTGACCTGGCCATCATCTCGATGCTTCCTGATTGGTTGAGCCTCCTCGATTCTGGAAAATTCAAGATGTCACCTGATTGGCTGACCTGGTGTGTTCCTCTGAAACATCAGAGCTCTTCCAGTCACTCACCTGGTTAGCAGCCCAAGATCATCTTTATACTCACAATGTACTATTGAATAATTATTGAATATGAAATTACAACAATTCAAAGAGATAAAGTATAATAAAAGAAAACTTCACTGAACTTCATAAAAAATTATAAAACCACTTTATGCTCCACTACTTTAATGAGTAAAACATGACTAGTTTTGAGAGTCCTCTCCCTTTCGTTGGCTGGCATTTGGCGATCATGTCTGGTGGTGTTTATAGTCTGCCCCGTGCTTCCCTCTCCCTTCCTGACTGTAAGTTTGATGACTTCTGGACACAAAACCACCACATCAAAAGAGATATCAAGCTATTAAAACATATCACGACACCGGTACAATTGAATACTTAAGAGAAGATCTTCATCACCAAGAACAGCAACAGTGTAATGAACTTCGAAATACCGCCAGTAGATGATGTCATCAAACTTACAGTCAGGAAGGGAGGGGGAAGACTATAAACATTACCAGACAAGATTGCCAAACGCCAGTTGACCAACAGCCGAAGATGGGAGTGGACTCCCGAAACTAGTCCTGTTTTACACATTGACGTAGTGGAGCATAAAGTGTTTTTATAATTTTTTATGAAGTTCAGTGATTTAACATGCTCCACTGTTTGTATTACTTTCTGTTAATTTATTTTAAAAGGGAACTTGTTTAGCTTTAGAATAAACCTTCAAGATTAACTCATTTATCACTTGTTGATTTTCTTTCAGGGTTTGTAGGACTCTTTAATCTTATATTCCTGTGGCCATTATTCTTCCTTTTCCACTACAGTAAATGGGAATTATTTGAATGGCCTACAAGACATCAATGGACCTTTCTTTTGCTTAATGGCTTGGTTGGCACAGTATTGTCTGAAGTACTTTGGCTCTGGTAAGTGCTTATCCTTTATTTGAATATTAGAATCAATAAGTACATCAAAGTAAATTTTTAGACCGATGGTTGGTTAATTATTAAAACTGCTAACATATATTAAAATAATGGAACTTGCACAGTAAGCAACAATAAATTAAATTAATTGATATGAAACTTGTACAGAGTCAACATTTAAAAAACACTTCTTGCTCCACTTTAAGTTGCAGGACTAGTTTCCAGGGATTAAAGCTACTCCCTCATCCTCAGCTGGTGGTTGACTGATACCAATGTCTTGTTGATCTGATGCATCAGATCAACAACAAGATGATCTGATGCATCAACAAGACATTTGTATCAGTCAACCACCAGCTGAGGATGAGGGAGTAGCTTTAATCCCTGGAAACTAGTCCTGCAACTTAAAGTAAGTGGAGCAAGAAGTGTTTTTTAAATGTTGACTCTGTACAAGTTTTACAACATGCTCTACTGTATATATTACTTCAATTCATTATTTTAACACTTTAATTTATATGAGTTTATTATACACTGTGCGCATCTTGATCGTTCTGAGAAAGATTTGGCAGTTGGCAATAAAGTTGGAAACGAGGATCCTTGTGACATGTCCTCCAAAATAATAGTAACTGAAGCAACAACTCATTTCATAGATTTTATTCACTATTAACACATGTTCAATTTAGGCAATAGTTCCAAATAAACTAAATGTTCTTCTTAATTGTTGATTCAAAAAGGATAATCCTTATAAACATTTTCTAAGAGTTATAACATAAAAAACTGGGGTTGCATACATTCATCTTAATAGATATCATCCGTGCCATATGGTGTTTAAGGAATTGAAATTGAAATTTATTGCTGTTCTAGATAATGTCGAAATACATTTCAGAACACTGCTCACATACATACAATCACACATACAAGTACCAAACAAAGTAAAATATAACATTAACATAACATATACAATACATACTATTAGGGATGGGTCGATACTAGATTTTCTCGATATTCGATACTGATACATGATTTTTTCCACGAAACTCGATACTTTGATGTTCGATACCGTCAACATTTCCAGTTCAATAAATAGGTACATTAAAAATTAAAAGTTGAGAGAACTGTGTAATACTAACTAAATTAATTAAGGGTGCATATTTAATGAGACAAAATTTTATATCATCAGTAGCCTATAATTATTTTTAAACTCTACATTAAAACTAAAATTAGTTTTTAAAACAGTCCACTTACAAGTTTTTATTCAAAAATTACAATGAGGTTTGGACAGTTAGCTTGCTTGTTGGTTGTTATTGAAACTTATGACAGGAAACGAAACAGTTAAGAATCTCTTCTGTTTCGATTTTAAAAGTCGGAAAGTCTTTATTTATGACTAGACAAAAGTCACAGAGTGATTTTCTCCATTTCAAGGAGAAATAGAAGTTAAGTGGAGGGAAAGGAAATAGACATTAAATCCATGTCTGGGATATTAATACAAGTAAGAATCAGCTTGAAAAATTTTATGTCATAACCGGGATTTGAACACGGATCTCCAGCTTAACGCGCTGATGCTCTACCATTGAGCTACCATGACAACATGCCAGTACAACATCAAATTCCTCAACTGATTCAGAATACAAGGCAGACCACAGGAGGTTTCTCCGTTGAGAACACACATCCAATGGTGTCCTACATTTGTAGGTACTTTGAAGCCAAGTTATTATTTATATACTATTAATTAAGTGGAGGGAAAGGAAATAGACATTAAATCCATGTCTGGGATATTAATACAAGTAAGAATCAGTTTGAAAAATGTTATGTCATAACCGGGATTTGAACACGGATCTCCAGCTTAACGCGCTGATGCTCTACCATTGAGCTACCATGACAACATGCCAGTACAACATCAAATTCCTCAACTGATTCAGAATACAAGGCAGACCACGGGAGGTTTCTCCGTTGAGAACACACATCCAATGGTGTCCTACATTTGTAGGTACTTTGAAGCCAAGTTATTATTTATATACTATTAATTAAGTGGAGGGAAAGGAAATAGACATTAAATCCATGTCTGGGATATTAATACAAGTAAGAATCAGCTTGAAAAATTTTATGTCATAACCGGGATTTGAACACGGATCTCCAGCTTAACGCGCTGATGCTCTACCATTGAGCTACCATGACAACATGCCAGTACAACATCAAATTCCTCAACTGATTCAGAAACCTCCCGTGGTCTGCCTTGTATTCTGAATCAGTTGAGGAATTTGATGTTGTACTGGCATGTTGTCATGGTAGCTCAATGGTAGAGCATCAGCGCGTTAAGCTGGAGATCCGTGTTCAAATCCCGGTTATGACATAAAATTTTTCAAGCTGATTCTTACTTGTATTAATATCCCAGACATGGATTTAATGTCTATTTCCTTTCCCTCCACTTAATTAATAGTATATAAATAATAACTTGACTTCAAAGTACCTACAAATGTAGGACACCATTGGATGTGTGTTCTCAACGGAGAAACCTCCCGTGGTCTGCCTTGTATTCTGAATCAGTTGAGGAATTTGATGTTGTACTGGCATGTTGTCATGGTAGCTCAATGGTAGAGCATCAGCGCGTTAAGCTGGAGATCCGTGTTCAAATCCCGGTTATGACATAAAATTTTTCAAGCTGATTCTTACTTGTATTAATATCCCAGACATGGATTTAATGTCTATTTCCTTTCCCTCCACTTAATTAATAGTATATAAATAATAACTTGGCTTCAAAGTACCTACAAATGTAGGACACCATTGGATGTGTGTTCTCAACGGAGAAACCTCCCGTGGTCTGCCTTGTATTCTGAATCAGTTGAGGATTTGATGTTGTACTGGCATGTTGTCATGGTAGCTCAATGGTAGAGCATCAGCGCGTTAAGCTGGAGATCCGTGTTCAAATCCCGGTTATGACATAAAATTTTTCAAGCTGATTCTTACTTGTATTAATATCCCAAACATGGATTTAATGTCTATTTCCTTTCCCTCCACTTAATTAATCTATATTAATAAAAGGAAGTGTCTGTCCTCCGTCTGTCTGTCCGCGATGCCCAGCGAAATCTACTCAACGCAGAGATCTGAAATTTTATAAGTAGGCGGACTAAAGGGTCGGAATGTGCACCTCGAAGCCGGAATTTTAATTTTCGCCTCCGTTCGTGAGTTATGAGTGAAAAACTGGCAGAAAACGTGCATTTTTTTGCGTTTTAGAAGCATCAGTTTCAGTAATAAATTTCAATATCAAATAACTTACAGATGGCTTTGGCTATTTTTGTCAACATACCTCATAGCCTACCTTGAAAATAAAAGCAACGCGATCGTTTGATTTTGTAAGTCCATCCTAGACGATTCATTTGTTTAGAGTGTCAAGGCCCACAGACATATGACATTTTCAACCTACACGGAAGAAGGATAATCAACCCTAAATATGGTCAAACATTGTTCGATTTGAAGGAAACTCACTATACAGGGGTTTTCTGGGCCAAGGAACTCGAATCTGAGGTCGCTTTTACCAGGGGACGCTACCTAATCGTGGAATGCACTCCACGTGATTTAGGTGTTAATAATTATAATTTGAAATAATTATCGCGGGGGAAGCCGTGGGCACATGCGGGCACATGCTGTTTGTCTGTCTGTCCACGATGCCCATCGAAATCTACTGAACGCAAAGATCTGAAAATTTAAAGATAGATGGACTGAAAGGTGGGCGAATGCACCTCGAAGCCGAATTTTTAATTTTAGCTTTCGTTCGCGAGTTATGAGTGAAAAACTGGCAGAAAACGTGATTTTAGCGCTGTCGAAGCATCAGATTTCAGTAATACATTTCAATGTCAAATCAATTGCAGTTGGCTTTGGCTATTTTTGTCATACCGTGGAAATAAAAGCATCGCGATCGCTTGAATGTTGTAAGCCCACGCTGGTCGATTCATTTGTTTAGAATGTCAAGGCCCGTAGACATATGAAATTTTCAACCTACACGGAAGAGGGATAATCAACATAGACCTAAATATGGTTAAACATCGTTCGATTTGGACGAAACTCACTATACAGGGATTTTCTGGGCCAAGGAACTCGAATCTGAGATAGCTTTTACCAGGCAACGATATCTAATCGTGGTATGTAATTCACGTGATTTAGGTGTTAATAAAATAATGATTTAACTATTATGCTCTTAATTTTTAATTCTTGAAATAATTATCGCGGGCGATCGCTTGATTTTGTAAGTCCATCCTGGACGATTCATTTGTTTAGAATATCAAGGCCCGAAGACATGAAATTTTCAACCTACACGGAAGAGGGATAATCAATATAGGCCTAAATATGGTCAAACATTGTTCGATTTGGACGAAACTCACTGTACAGGGGTTTTCTGGGCCAAGGAACTCGAATCTGAGGTCGCTTTTACCAGGCGATGCTATCTAATCGTGGTATGTAGTCCACGTGATTTAGGTGTTAATAAATATAATGATTTAACTATTATGCTCTTAATTTTTAATTTTTGAAATAATTATCGCGGGCGAAGCCGCGGGCACATGCTAGTAGAAAAAATAATAACTTGGCTTCAAAGTACCTACAAATGTAGGACACCATTGGATGTGTGTTCTCAACGGAGAAACCTCCCGTGGTCTGCCTTGTATTCTGAATCAGTTGAGGAATTTGATGTTGTACTGGCATGTTGTCATGGTAGCTCAATGGTAGAGCATCAGCGCGTTAAGCTGGAGATCCGTGTTCAAATCCCGGTTATGACATAAAATTTTTCAAGCTGATTCTTACTTGTATTAATATCCCAGACATGGATTTAATGTCTATTTCCTTTCCCTCCACTTAATTAATAGTATATAAATAATAACTTGGCTTCAAAGTACCTACAAATGTAGGACACCATTGGATGTGTGTTCTCAACGGAGAAACCTCCCGTGGTCTGCCTTGTATTCTGAATCATTTGAGGAATTTGATGTTGTACTGGCATGTTGTCATGGTAGCTCAATGGTAGAGCATCAGCGCGTTAAGCTGGAGATCCGTGTTCAAATCCCGGTTATGACATAAAATTTTTCAAGCTGATTCTTACTTGTAGAAATAGAAGTATTTACTATATTTAGTAGACTACTAAAAGCAGAAAGAGATACCGCATTTCCTTAAATTGCAGAATTAGCAAAGCATCGAAAAAGTACCGAGCGAGTTTTCTGAAGTATCGCTCGATGCTGATACCATGCAAGTATCGAGGACCCATCCCTATGTACTATACATCATACATACACTCAACTCTCACCCAATACACCATACCACAACATACACCATATGTACACACTCTGCACCCACCCAGTTTACCATAAGACATTAAATACATCAAGCCAGCACTTGCCTAACTTAATGTATTCTGGCGTTGAAGTGCTCATGCTTACTCAGTTTATTGGAACGTATAAGCACTTTTATGATTATAGAAAGTCCTTTAGTTTCAATCAGGTAGCACTGACTGAAGATTCAGAAGTATACCTTTTTCTCTTAATCCATATAAGTTGCAGAAAATAGTTTGCATGTTTTTCCATTTCTCGCATGGCGATGGTTCATAAGCTTTTGTCACTGACTTCCAATCAAGTCATTAATGTAGGCCTGGTTATTTTAGTTGAATTTCATAAGATGTACCAAAGGAACAAACAGAACTATGACTTTATTGTTAAATGTATATTATTTTTCAACTTATACAGCCTTACATTAGTAGAGCTGATAATTTTGTGAAATGTGCACTCAGTTCTATTATATCAACCAGTTCATGAAGCATTAATTTATTATTCACATACATGTACGGTTTATTAAATTTTATCTTCTCTTTCCAGGGGCTGTTTCTTAACATCCTCATTGATAGCTACAGTAGCCATTAGTCTCACCATACCACTCTCTATGTTTGCTGATGTTGTCTTCAAAAAAGTGAACTATCCTTCTATGTTCTACATTGGTTCCATACCAATGTTCCTTGCATTTTTTGCTGTAACATTACTTGCACATTATGAAAATTGGGACCCAGTTCTAGAAGGAATCAAAAGGTGCTATGTCTTCATGTTCAGGAGGAGTCGACCAGTAAGGTAAGTGTAGCTGCTTTTTACATTGTCTGCCCTTACCATAGGTAGAGGAAGTATTGTGTTCGACCCCCAATTTCAAAGTTGAGTTTTTAACATAAATACATGTTTTGAGATCACCTGAATCACAAATACTATTTTCAGAAACCTATCTGTGAGTGTGTGTGAGTCTGTGAACAGCTAACTCCAAGAAAATTTTGTATTTGGGTTAGGTACGTTCTGGGGATGTGACAGAAAGATAGAGACGACGTTCTATTATTTTTAAGGGGACTTTAAACAAAGATTTTGTTTGTCGTGATTTTTTAAACGGTTCTAATGACTTTGTTTAAATTTTGTACATGAGGTGCTTATACTAAGAGCTAAAACTTTTATTTCAAACATTTTTTCAAAAAAAATTATCTGAAGGGCAGTTATAAGCTACCCATTCTGAATACACAGTTTTTGCAATATGGCCTCTTGTAACAGAAAATTGTATGAAAACTAAATTTTGTATTTGGGTTAGGTACCTTCTGGGGATGTGACACGAAGATTGGCGATGAGTTTCTCTTATTGATAAATTTCATCTTGAAGCCTTTGAGGGAAATTTTAAAAGTATAAGATTTAATTTTTCGTCTTATACCCTCAGAAAATATAATAAGATGCCTTAAATATATAGAGTGATGTGGACAACCTTTTACAAAGAAGACAAATATTTATAAGCTTTCTATTTTATTGTGTAATATTTAAGTGGAAAAACTGTTGACATATTCTAATGGTCAGTGAATTTTTTATGGTCTACGTTACTTCAATTAATCAGATTAAAACTGTTAGACAAAAATTTTTAAATGTCTAACAGTTTTAATCTGATTAATTGAAATTGTAAACTTCAACTTGCAAATATGATTATGGTCCATGTCTGCAATAATAGCTATATCAGAAGTTACAGGCTTTCATATAGTGATGCATATGTGCCATAAGTAATCTGTAAGTTGGGCTACTGATATTGAATGTTAGAAATTCAATTTTCACCATGAAAACATGGATGTAGAAAAAAAAAATTACTGATTCCCTGGTGTGAATCATAGCTATCTGGATTGTTTTGTGCCAAAGAGCAAGGTTGACAGATTCGTAAGGTCACAAGATATATAGACTACTATATTACCCAGAAAATTATGTATCAAATCAGAATATTGTAATCTCCTTTTAGTTTTTATACCATTTTTTTAATAGCAATGTCTGGTTTAACAAAGTCCGACTTAGTGGGATTGTACAGTGTTTTTTTTTCCTACTACTATTATGTCCCTTAGTTGACCAGTTTTCTCACCCTTAGAATAAAATTATTCTGCTGTTTATTGGTCGCTCCATATTTATGATTTTAAAACATTGCATTTTCTTCATTATTAAAAATGGCCAACTTATTATTTAAATAATATAACATCAAACTAGCACCAAAAAACAAATATAATTTGAGGAATCTACTTGATCACCCACTTAAAAACAGCACACCAGTCATGAAATTTTCAGGAATTTGCCAAATAGAATTCCAAGATTGCAATAAAATTTACATTGGACAAACAAAGAGAAATCTGGAGACTAGAATGAAAGAACATCTGAGAAATATAAAATTCATATAGACAGATAAATCAGCAGTAGTACATCATTCTTGGACATATGACCACTGCATTAGGAAATATATCAAACTACTCAAACATGTTAAAAGACCAATGGAACTCAGTACTTGAGAAACTTCTTTATAACAAAAAACCAAGACTTTGTTTGGAATTTTGAAATACCTCCACTTAATGACATCATCAGAGTGACCAATAGGGATAGAGAGGGCATCACAACACAGACAAGAACCACCAGCCATAGCTGTGAGAACACCAGTCAACCATTAGGGGATGATGTTTTCCCTGAAACTAGTCCATAAAAATGAGACGTTAGATGAGCTTTAAGTGTTTATAAGTTGACTATTTTTAATAATGATTCAATAGCTTTACTGTTTATATTGCTTCTTTTTTTTAATTGTCATTACATCTCCTGTTTTCTTTTTCCAGAATTTCTGATTGTGAAGATGAACAAACAGAATCACTAATAGGGATCAATTCTGAAGATCATGAAGCATAACTTTAAAAGCTAAATGGATATTCTAATAGTGGAATAGTCAGGAGACTTAAGTGTGAAATGAACAGAGAAATGTGAATGAGAAAATTTACACAATTTGCATAATTCTTACCATATGATCAGAATGTATGGGTGCGTGATTATGGTAGCTGCCTGATAGAGACATATTCATGAAATATGCTGCTGACTATTCCTGTCACGTATTATTCACAAAGATTTCAGTATCACATTGTAAGCGCATTTCGGAGAATATAAATTTATTCTTACATGTCAGTGAAAATAGTATGATTATTTGTTTTTATTGATGTGAGCTCCAAAATTAGTCACATAGATTTTTGGAAAGCTCGTTATTAGTTGATGTATTAAGATTTTTATTATAAATTTATTGAAGTATTTATTTTATGGTATAATCTTTAATATCTACTAAATTAAAGATACGCTAAAGTCTGAGTTATATGTACCTTATTTATACAGAATATATCATTTGTATGTAATTGTATACTATCATGACTGATATTCTAAAAGTATTATTTGATATAACTGTGACAGTGTTCAAGAATTAGAGTTGGATTGAACCCTATTTATTTATACAAGTTTTATTTGCTTTGCGAGTCATTTTAATGTTATAAATATTATAAATGGTTTGGAACTTAACACAGTGAAGTGGATTAATATTTTATTAATATGAGTTGATTAATACACTTGAACTTTACTTACCAATCATTTGGGAGGATGCATTTCACAGGCCATTCGCCTGTATCATCAACTACTTGTCAACATGTTGAGCTATAAGTTGACATGTAGTTGATGATACAGGCGAATGGCCTGTGAAATGCATCCTCCCAAATGATTGGTCTGTGAAGTTCAAGTGTGTTAATCAACCCATATTAATAAAATATCATTTTAATGTAATTACACAATACTTAATACAATATTTAATATGTAGCATGGATGTCAGATATTAACCCTTTCACTGCTACAGCATATTACAAGCACCACTCTGCATGCTAATAGATGAAATAAATGATCAGTTAGAACGATTGAAACTGTGTCAGCGTATAGTGTTATCTGTTGTCTACATCCGACACCATCAGTTCTCTGTTCTGTCTTGACATGCCATCTGTAACTAAATATTTCAGATGATGTATTGTGCTATCCATTGAAATGCATTATATCTAACTCTCCTGTGTTGTGACAACATGCATCCCTAGCATTGCGTAAATCAGTCTAAACTTTAAGAAATGCATGCTGTGCTCTTGTTTCAGGGGAAACTGACAAATTATTTGCAGTTGTTTGTCCATTTATAATTTACAAATTAATTCAGCACCAAACCACCAGTTTGCACAGTGTATAATAAGTTAGCAGTGAAAAGGTTAATAAAAATCAGTGATTTCATTTTAAAACAATTAGTATCAGAATGAATAATGGTTTCTTGAGCTTCCAACTGGGTGAGTGGGATAATAAATTGTATCCAAGCTTTTGGCACCTAGATCTTCTAAAATCTCTGGGAGAAATGACCTGTGTTTTGTAGAAAAGGATGATGGAGCAGCGGGCCAATCCAAGGCAGAACTTAAATAGGGATGGCAGTCTGCATATTAGCCTAGCTTGGAAGCCAATAGGTATGTTTCTACAGGCATATCATGTACCACAATGTGTATGCACAGTGTCAGTTTGCTGAAAAATGACAATATGTACCAGCCATTGCAAGGCGAAACTGACAATGTGTGCATCTGACATGGTGCATGGCAGTACATGACATGTTTGTGGGAACAAACTCCCACTCCCACTCTTCCCAAATAGGGAATGTCCTGAAAAAGTCTGTCATACTTATTATTACTCAGCCATTTCATAATTACGGGTGGGACATTCTAGCAAATTATAAAAACTATTTTTGTTTATTACATATCATAAATAATAAACTAGAATTGGTTCTTCACATTCTGTAAAATTTACAATGCCTTCTCCTCCACACTGCATGCAAAGCATTATTTAAAATTTATTTTAAATATTTTAAATTTGTTTTTCAAAATCTGTTACGAGTGGGACATAATTTGGACACTGATTTTAATGATGCAAAACAAAAGCTCATTTTCTGTTCTGCTATTACTGTTAGGGTCTTAATGTTGTTATTAATGAAGGTACGAGAGATTCAATACAAATTATAAACTGTTTCCAGGTTGTCAGAACATTTATTTAACTCATCAATAATAATTTAACAAAACTATCACTGTTAGGGGTGGGATGTTACGGGTGGGACAAAAATTCCCTTGTTTGTTATTTTACATAGTAATTAACCACACATATTTTTTGAAGTTAATCTTATACCAAATTGTACCTTAAGATGTATATTTTCTCAAATGAAAATGGACATAGCTGATTACTCTTGACTGCTTGGTATTAAAGAGTGTTAAAATCATGCTAGAAATGGCAAAAAAAAGTAACTCAACGCAATAAATAAGTAAATCGACAGATTTTACACATGAAACCACTTCAAATGCACCCAAGTCCTTAAAATTCAGATAATTTGAGGTTTTAAACTTATTTTTGACCACCCAATTACAATAATTTTATAACTTCTCTCTTTGAGGGAAAAAGTCCCATATTTTATGAAATGGCTGTACTATTCATTCTCCTTTTCCTTCCAGACTAATCAGGTCTCTTTGAATGTCAGGTCCAGTTTCTGGCTCGTCTGTTGATCTGCAGTCCCTCAAGCCTTTTTTTTTTCTTCCCATTTTTTTTATAAAAAAGATGTTTTTCCAAACCAGCTAACAGAAGGTAGTAGAAGAGCTAGCTGCTGAAAGCTCGGATGTAATATCCCACTCACCCAGTTGGAAGCCTGAGAAACTGTTATTAATTCTCTGTTAGTAATAAAACTTAATATAAGTTTTTCAGCCTATGTACTAGTATTCAAAACCACATATGACGTATAAAGCTACGAATATGAAAGACTTGGAACGTAAATGGATTAAATTTTTTTATTTATGATTTGTATTAAGTAATCTGTGCATTGGTACAATCCAGATAATAATTTTTACATATTTTGCAACATATAGGTTAGTTAAGAATGTTCATTGTTTGATTGAAATACAGTATTATGTTGCATGAAACGGTATTAATACAATAAAAAAAAAAAACACACACCTTAAGCTAAAACATTACATAACATATAGATCTAAAACCTGTCGGAATGTTTGAATACTAGTCAGTGGCGTACCAAGGCTATTTGGCGCCCGGGGCTAATTAGATGGTAGTCGCCCCCTAACACTAAAAGGTTCAAGGTTCAATGAGTTTAATTTAAACACAGTTTAATGTTCACAATTATTTATTTTTAATAAGTAGTATGTTATTTTAACACATTATAAAGAGAAAAATATGAATGAAATAAAACTGTAAGTAGGCCTATTATAAAGTTAATTTGTTTGAAAAAAAAATAAAGAGAAAAGTTTCAGTCATTACAATTTTTTTTAAATGTGCCTTCCTAGCCTTGATGGATGCAAACCTATTTAATAATAGATTATCCTATAGTAGCAGCCACATCACGTTCAATTGATAAAATTTCTAAATTACACCGTAAACTTTTCCTGTGTGCTCGACGCCCACGACCTATTTCGTATTGTCTATAAATAGTTTAAAACAAAATGTTTATTTCATTTCTAAATAATATTACTACAGTATTTAACAAAGTAATAAAGAAAATTTGACCAATAAAACCTTATATTTTGCCTGAAAAAATTATTTTTCTTAAACTAAAAAAATCCTTTTTCAATTTTGGTGCCCCCTTCCTTACGGCGCCCGGTGCGGCCGCCCCGTTCGCACCCCCCTTGGTACACCACTGATACTAGTACATAGGCTGAAAAACTTATATTAAGTTTTATTACATATTGTTACTAGTGGAATTCTACCAAACTTCAAAATGAAGTTCATTAATGACTCTGTTAGTAAGGTACTGGCTTTCTGTTCCCAAGTTTATGAGTTTGATCCTGCCTTGGTCAGTAACAGTTATGTGTGTGTTGAGTGTGCCAGTCCATAGATTTACATGCAATGCAAAAGACCTCATACGGGACCAAATTCTAGCCCACCGGCAATGATTACACAACTAAGTATCAGCATACAACCATCATTAAATAATTATCATAAACAAACAACATTTGTCATGATAGAGCACATAATTATACAGTATTAAATGTGAGAGAACATTAATTAAAAATGTTATGCACTGCAGAACTGTGTTTTGGTTTTTGTATCAATTTTTTAAAATCATAATTTGTAAAATGATTATGACATTAATGAGATTGTGTTTTTCATATGATAGTGATGTGTTGTATCAAGAAAAAATATGCATAACTGTTTGTGGTTTTAAAAGGAATCAGTCTAGACCAGGCATTTCCAACTGACTGAGGAATGACGTCAGAGCTTGTTTCTCTTGCATAAAACCGGTACGGAGCAACATGCGAGAGCCGTGGACAGAGCAGTGCAGTGGCGCGGTAGTGTTTAGTCAGTGTATCATGGTATTTGCAGTGTACAATCATGGCTTCAACGAGTAGTATTACTGAAAAGCCATCTACTCAACCTAGTGTTTGTGCGACTTCTACAAAAGCCTCCCCCGACTAAGGCTCCCAAGACTACATCAATTGACCGCTAGAATGCTGTGTATGTTTGGAACCACACATGTCTGCGAGCAGTTTTTTTCTCTAATGAAAATTAACAAATCTCGCTATAGAAGCCAGATGTCCGATAAGAGCTTACAGTCTACACGTAGGTTATCTGTGACTCGATCTCTCTATCCAAATATTCAGGAACTTGTGAAGTCGAAACTTTTTAAAAAGTCCCGAAAAACTAATGAAAAACTGGTCAATATAATGGTCAATATAATGTGTTGTTTGATTTCTTTTTTCATTCATTTTTGTTTGTTATTCGCAAAAGAAGTTGTAGTGTTTTCCTTTTAGTTACAGTTTGTATCATTTTACTGTTATTTTTAAGTTCAACATTCTATGCATTAAATGTGTTAACATTATTATTATTATTATTATTATTATTATTATTATTATTATTATAGCATGCAACACTACTACACTACGTTGCATTTCCTTACTATACGCCACTTCTCTGACAGGGTGAATCTGCTCCATCTGCTCCGTGTTTCTACCCTGCCTTGCTACGGAGCACTAGAGACGCTCGCTATGACGTCACTGATCATTTAGTTGGAAACCCCTGGTCTAGACCATAGGTGTTGACTTGTAAATTATATTGGGGGTACTCAGAAAAGGAAAATCACATTCAGGTTTAATGTACGAGGTGCATCCATAAAGTAAGTTTCCATGGGGCTGTTTATAGAAACAAAACACAATTTCATGGACATATATATTCCAACAGATACAGCAAGTGTTCAGTTATTTTCCAACATTTTTGCCACTGGAATTGAAACATTTGTCATACCGTAGAACCAACTTTTGAATACCTGTGTAGTACAAGTCTGCCACCAGGGATTTTAACCACTGTGTGACAAACATCTCCTCCTCTGTCATTCCCTGTCATTTCTTGAGGTGTAGGAAAAGATGGAAATCACTGGGAGCGAGGTCCGGGCTGTAGGGTGGATGTTTAAACACCTCCTAGCAAGTCTCCTGATGAAGTTTGGCTGGGAGGTGTTTCAACATCCACCCTAAAGCCCGGACCTCGCTCCCAGTGATTTCCATCTTTTCCTACACCTCAAGAAATGACAGAGAATGACAGAGAGTAGGAGATGTTTGTCACACAATGGTTCAAATCCCTGGCGGCAGACTTGTACGGTACAGGTATTCAAAAGTTGGTTCTACGGTATGACAAATGTTTCAATTCCAGTGGCGAATATGTTGGAAAATAGCTGAATCTTTGGAATATATATGTCCATGAAATTGTGTTTTGTTTCTGTAAACAGCCCCCGGGAAACTTTACTTTATGGATGCGCCTCGTAATTTATGTTGAAAGTACATTACTACAAAGACATTATGAATTGATAAACATAAACACTCTGTTCTTAGCCCTTTTAATCAATAATCATGGCATTATTGGCAACTTTACCACTTTTTTTGATGATTAATAAAATGTAAACAAAAGGGTGGCCTTTTTGCAAATTATGTTTTCATTGCAAATGTCTGCTCTAGGATTTTATTTCTAGTGAAGAACTCTTTTGTTATTTCATTCAGATCTAAATCTATAGCTTTTTCTCTGTGGGAATGAATGATTGCTACATCATTCATTGAACAGTTGTAGACCTAATGTAAGATTTAAGTCTATTGAGAGAGAATAATGATCACTCAGCACTAGAGGTAGATACTGGCATTACAAGAACTCATGCAAGTTCTGGTAGCATGTCACTAAGAAAAGATTCTTACCAAAGACATTTTTTTTTTTTAATCTGAAAATCTGTAATGTGTGCAGTTTTGATCTTGCAATATCTAACAACATTCTAGAACTTTAGAAAGTTTACACAGGGAAGTTATAATTATATAATGTGATACTTTGGAGATGGTTTAATACACTACTCTGAATCCAGATTTCAGTGAGCTTCCTCACCATGTTCAACAGTTACTCCATCTACCCCACTGGACCACGGCCTACAAGCCCGGAAAAACAGAGTATGAAAGTTACTTCATCTGCTTGTTGGTCCTCCTCAGTGCCTTCTGGTGTACTTCTAATGAACCTCCCGATGAGATTGTCTTCGGTGGGAATTTCAAAATTCATGAGTCTGTGCTTATTTCTATGGATGTGGATTCTTTCCCAAATTATGAGCTGTTTGTGTCCCTGAATGTGTTTTAGCAATTCCTATTTGGTGTCAGAACTGGAATTGCTAAAACACCAACAGCTCATAATTTGGGAAAGAATCCACATCCATAGAAATAAGCACAGACTCAAGAATTTTGAAATTCCCACCGAAGACAATCTCATCGGGAGGTTCATTAGAAGTACACCAGAAGGCGCTGAGGAGAACCAACAAGCAGATGGAGTAACTGTTAAAAATGGTGAGAAAGCTCACTGAAATCTGGATTCAGGTTAGTGATTAATAATAGGGAATAAGTGTATTAAACCATTTCCAAGGCATCACATTGTATCTAACAACATGTTCTTCTTTAAAAGTAGCCTCTCCTTGTCAGAGTCATTTTCATGAAATGAGAGAATTTCTCCCAGTCGCTTATCACCATCACCAATTAGAGAATTCTCAGTCTTAGCTGAGAAGCATGGATATAAATATTATCGGGGGTGCCGAGCAGCCCCAATAATTAGTTTGGAGGTGTTGAAAATGCAAAACACTCCTAAATTCGGAGCCTATGGTATAAATTGTTTGAAAAATTTTGAAGACTAATTTACATTTTTCTGTGATGAAAATTATTTCCATCCTTGCCTGTTTCCCGTACAACATGTGATATAGTTAAGGTGTCTTGAACACTGTCACAAATGGACAATTCCCCATTAATTGAAGTTCACTTAAGGCAATATCCTAAATCTTTAAATAAATTTAGTTACAGATTGTGAACCTTCTAATGTTAACTGAGAAACACTCTTAACTTTCCAGCTCTTTCAGATAAACAAAGAGCATGTACATGGCTTGAGAGCTAATTTGGTTAAATTTTCAATGTTGAAATTTTGTTTTCTTTTAACAATATATGTTCAAGTTTAAATTTGTATTGGAGAACTTTATTATACGGCACACAGTTTTAGAAGACATATGAGTAGGAGGGGCTCGCCTAGCATGACTAGCCTTTCATAGCCGTGCGCTGTTACCTAGTTCAGACACCTACAGCACAAGCGTGAGCAACAGAGTTTCCTATTTTTCATGCGTCCAAAAATACTATTGGAAATTTATCATTTTATTGTGTCTAGCTAAAAGCGATAAGACATTTTGAAACAGAATGTCCAAATGCCACATTTTTGCACCATAAAGTTCTCAAGTTATCTTGTCAGGAATAAACAAAGCAACGTGACAAATGTTATTTCCTTACCTCTATCCCCATGCCTTCCTCAGAACGCAACTCTTGGCAGGTGCAACTGTTGCAAGCATGCATTGGCTCAGCTCATATGCCTTCTAAAACTGTTCTGTACAGTAAGTACAGATCAGGATATTAGTAAGACATGGATTCTAAATTTTCTCCTTATTTGTCTATTCTAATTTCTTGGTAAATGGAAGGAAAAATAAAACAAATATAAAAACCAATTTACCTATTCAAACATTGAAACTAATGACCAGTATAATGAAATGTAACAATTTTAACAAAAATCTTGCACATTTGTGTACAACATTAATCTTGTGGAACTTTGCTAAAAGTATTTTCATCCAAAAACAAATTAAAGGTTTAGTAAGAGACTATTTAATCAGCAGAGCTCGGTATAGGGTCATAAAATTATGAGACTAAGATCTGGAGTGCATAGAGTATAAATTACATCATGACTCGTGACATGAGAGCATGCAGTATGTTTCGTAACAAAGTTCATTACTTTCTCATTGCTGTTTGGCTTGGGTCCGTACATAATATATTTGTAAACCTGCAAGTGTCTTGGCCAAATAATGTCATTCGGTAATGCCACCCGCAAAGAAGTTCAAAGACGCATTTCAGCAGTATGGTCCAAATTCTGGAGTTTGAAATTTATCCTTACAAATAAGGCCTATAATATCAAACTAAAGAAAGGCATAGTGGACAGTTGCATTTTACCCCTCCTTCTGTAGGGAGCCCAAACGTGGTCCTTGACGAACAGAGGAAGAAAAATGTTAACTACATGCCAGAGAAAAATGGAGAGAAAAATTCTGGGCGTCAAACTCCAAGACAGAATCCGTAAGGAAGATGACAGGCATCAAAGACGTAACAACATCGGCCATGTACCTTAAATGGAAGTGGGCAGGCCATGTCATGAGGATGGATCACTACAGATGGGCACACAAAACAACAGCTTGGGACCCAAGAATTGGCCATAGAAAAGTAGGACGACAAAAGAGAAGATGGACAGACGACCTAAAACTCCACTTTGGGACCAACTAGATTACAAAGGCTAAAGACAGACGTGAATGGAGACTACTAATAGAAGCAACAAGAGAAGAATGAGGATCTTTCCTGCAACGGCTAGGCGGGATCGCCAGAACACCCACCTTGCCAGTCAAGAGGCCCTTGCCTTCAGGGATAATATGGGCTAATTCTATTTCTAAAAGTAAAGAATCCATTGTATCCTATTTTTGTTATTTAATTATTTATTTCATGATTCATATTAGTGTTAATTCTGCTATTTTAAAATTTACAGTAGGCTACTGAGGAACATAACTAAAATTGAGAGCACAAGGCGTTCTGTTCAGATGGAACTTACAAAAGGGAATATTTTTATGTGAAAGGAAACAGCACTGCATTTTGCAAATTGTGTACAGAAGATATATGGATACGTAGAACTCAATTTTTTAAAAACGCTGTAATAGCAAAAGGCACATGGGAAATATTAAATTATACATTCAAGGCAGGCATTCAATATAAAAAATCAGACACTGAAGATCAAACTGATCATTATTGACATTTATGTATAATATTGGTACATACCAACATAACTTTCACATAGTATAAAATAAATATTGTAAAGAGTTTCTTAAATATATAAGGGTAAAAAAGTTTATCAGGAGTCCACCATAAGAAAAAATTTCTTAAGACCTTGTTAAGACGATGTACTGAATCAGATTAGAAAAGTGGTGCAATACCAGAAAATATGGCTTGTACATGTATTTGATTATTAAAACAAGTAGATTATAAAGTAAACTGAAACACACAATGCTAAGCAAATCATTTCTAAACTAGAAATGTAATGCACTTTGCACTATAATCTACAAATTATTGTAAATGCAACTGAATGATTACATGTCGCAGCAACAAGTATCACCATGCTCCATCTCCAATTCGCCTCAACCTACACAAAACAATGATCCATGCTTTGTTAACTTTCTTGACTAGGGTACCCTAAACCGAGCTCTGTTAGTCAGTATTAGTGCTTCCTCTTGAGGGTTCAAATGACTTTAGAATACTATTACCCTTACCATAAACCATTTCGGTTGGCTGAGAATCCATGTGATTAGGTCCCAAGGCAGTACACTGGACATCCGTTCCATCTTAAATTCTGTTAGTCAATAGTTTCAGAGTTCTCTTTTAAGTTTAAGTTTTAACATAAACATTTTATTAATGCTGTCCAAATAGTTTCCCATGCTAAAAAATTAGAATATAAAAAAGATGTGGAATTGCCCAAATAAACATTTTTTGTTCTCTATTTTTAGAAAGTTTATACAGGGAAGTTATTACTAAGAAAAAATAATATTGAAATGAGTTACATACACTACTTCCCTTATTACTAACCTGAACCCAGGTTTCGATGAGCCTCCTCATCATTTTCATCAATTATACTCCATCTGTCTGTTGGTTCGCATCAGCATCCTCTGGTAAACATCCTCTGATGTGAACCAACAGACAGATGGAGTATAATTGATGAAAATGATGAGGAGGCTCATCGAAACCTGGGTTCCGGTTAGTAATTAAAATAAGGGAATTAGTGTATGTAACTCATCTCAATGTTATTTTTTCATATTTTGTTTTATTGTACATTTACATGTACATGTACTTGTACTTGTACTTGTATAAGTACCAGTAGTGGCTATTCGTGTGAAGTAAGTTTTACCTGAACTAATCACCTAATTATATCCAGTTTTTAAATTTTACTTGTTAAAGAATACCTCCAATTGAGAAGATTTTCAAAATTTGACAGAGCAAAAATTTTGAGAAAATGAGTTTTGTATGAGTCGGTATGTTCCTTATGCTACCAATCAATCTGTGAAGTCAGATTTCACATAATACAACATTTCCTATTCCTACAGAACAGGGAAACATGAGCGGTTTTCCCAAACTCGATACATCACATCATCAGAGATTCTTCAAAACTTGATAGAGAACATACACTCACCCAAGTCATCTTAGGTAATGTAATACTTTCTGGCTTTGGTTTTCTTTATATATTATGTACCCTAGTTGAGAAAAGTTTTCAAATTGTGAAGTCGAGAAGGATGAAACACACTTATGGAAATAAAATGTCATAATATCCTGCAAGTATATTAAATTATAAACAACTAACATAAGTAAGACTTTCTCGGCACTGATTATTAATAATGGTTTATAGCCTGTGAAACCATTATTAACTAACAAAAGTATCGGTGTGTTTAACCTTTTCACTTCTACTGATATACAAATCTGTCACTTAAAAAATGCATAATAGCAAAAATGTGAGATTAATATTGTAATACTTTATGTAAAATATGAGGATTTTTATCCACGAGTTATGATTGTCATTTATGGAAACCTGCTTTTCCAATGAAATTTTCCTCATCAATTTCAAATTTAGATCCACTGATGATTTTACTTATCACTTATATCAATCTGTATAATAAGAGGAAGTATTTGTCTGTCTGTCTGTCTACGAAGCTCAGCCAAATCCCTGGTATGCAGAGATCTGAAATTTTTTACATTGGAGACTGAAGGGGGTCCAAGTGCACCTCAAAGCCAAATTTTAAGTTTTCGTTTTCGTTCACGAGTATGAGCAAAAAAACTGGCAGAAAACATTACTTTTTGCACTGCCGAGTTATCAGTTTCGGCTAATATATTTCAATTGTAAAATTAATGACAGATGCCTTGTTTGTTCTGCTGCCATAGTTGAAATTAATATTTTGCAACATAACACATCAATTTCAAAATTCTACATAGGACAAACAGGCCGAAGTTTCAAAACACGATACACAGAACACATACGAGCTCTCAAACAAAACACAGACTCTGCCTATGCAAACCATATAATAACCACAGGACACGAATACGCAGACATCAATACAGACATGGAAATCCTACACATTAACCACAAAGGTCACACACTCAACACACTCGAACAATATGAAATATACAGACACACCACACAAGACAACACCAACATCCTAAACGAACAGTTACAATTCAAATCGCACGCGCTGTACGATACAGTTATCCAGAAATGTCTTCCCAACAACAACAACAACAACAACACCACGGAAGTCAGTTGCTGAAGATGGCCGCTCCATGCGGTTGAAAGCGCTCCAACAGGTAACAAAATACCGCAATTTAGTAGTGAGTACCAGTGATAAAGCTCTACGCTATATATAAATCATCAATTTGTTGATCGCTTCAGTTTTTGGCTCACTTGTTTAAAACAGTACGATATGTAGAGATTGGAATTTTTTTACATAGGTGGACAGAATGCAGGTCTAAAGGGGAAAACATTTAATGATTTGGACAGAACTCACTATGCAGGGGGTTTTTGGGCTAGGGAACTCAAATCTAAGGTCTTTTTTTTCCCCGGGCAAGACACTTCAATCCTGAAATGCACCTTAAAGCCAGACTTTTAGCTTTTTAATTATTGATTGTTTTGATTGTTTATGCATGATTTGCTTGTAAGACTAAGGTTCATATATCTATGGTTCATTTTAGTCATTTCGTTTTGAATCTGCATGACCATATGGCAGCACAAGATTCACTTTAGTTGTTTTAATTATTTATTTACTACATCTAACACTATAATTAAAAATAAAATTAGTAGTTTATGTAATTTATGTAAAAACGATACTAGTGTTAATAAATACAATGTTCTAATTATTTTTCTGTTTAATAAGTGATTTAAATAAAGCATTTAGCGACTCTTGCGAAACTGCATTGCACCTGCTAGTTTAATTATAAATTCAGCTATAAAGGGTTAATACATTACCATAGATAACGTATTTAAACAGTGTGCTGTAATTTAACAATAGAACCAATCAGAACATGGCAGGGAGCCATGGGTGCTGCCATCAGTTACATCGTAAAATTAGGCACATAGAGGAGGCAGTGGATCTTTGAGACGGCATTGCCACAAATTATTGCAATGGGAGGAAGCGTTGCCATGACAACATATGCTCGTAGTAAACAGTTTAGTTTTAAGAGGCCGTTCATCCTAGGAAAGGAATTAGATTCACTACAGACTGGATTTCATTTTCATCTTTTGTGTTGTTTACTGTGTACAGTATTCTGCCCTAATGACATCATGAGTACAATGAGTAAAGTAATGGTTTGCAATGGTGTGTTCAGGACTCTCTCCATTTTCTTCATAACCAATTATATTCTGAAATTTTAAATAAATAGCAAGAAGAAAATCCTTCAGTGATAGTTGCTTTACAAAAAAAAAAAAAATTCTTAAAAAATATAGTCCTTAACAATTATTTTATTTGGCTGTATACAGTTGGCACCCTTAATTTAATTTGATTTAATGTAATTTAAGGCAGCTATCCTGTAACGATTTACTCCAGTTAAGATGTAAAAAATAATAAAGAAATAAATAAAAAAAGAAATCATGCAATATTAGTAATCATGCAAAAAATAAAAATAAAAGAATAGAAATCATGCAATATTAGTAATTAAAACTTCTGAAGTGTAAACTAACATTTCTTTTAGAAAACAGAAATACAATTGTGGAATCTGTCCATGTAAATGTTAAAGAGTTTTCCAGGCTAAATTCTTTGAAAATATATGACTAAATACGATGTTATTTGCAATGACATTATATTTGTGTAAGCAAATCTTGCATTCAGAAGAAACGACAAAAGTGTTTCACAGGAATTATAAAGAATTAACTGCATTGTTTCAAGAAGTTAATTAGAAATACAGAACCATTACAAGTAAAATGAAAATAATTTTCAGTGGTGATTCTAACACATCATAAAACAAAGTCAACTCGTAAAATGATTTCAAATAACTTACAGAAGAATGTTAAAAATTGAAATTAATATTTAAGATTTTTTTCTGATTTCTGTGATACTACACATAGCACAAACCCGAATGCTCCATTAGTGTGAGAGGCATTAATGTTGAAGGGGAAGAAAATAGTTAAACAGTTTTTTAGGATTCTATGACAAATGGTGACAAATCTCCAGAAGCGCTTCAGAATATAATGGATTGTGTCCTCAACGAATTTGATTATGAACACAAATTGGTTGTGCAATGTTAGAAATAGTTCACTTATGTTTTTGAGGCATGAGCCACTACTGGTGTACACATGTGCAGAAAGTATTTTGATTATATCTACAGTATTTCTTATAAAAATGATACCACTGCTCTCATACAATATTTTGTTTTCTTTCATGTGCAGATTGAAATTACT
Organism: Ectobius pallidus; assembly: GCA_964059195.1. Classification (NCBI taxonomy): domain Eukaryota; kingdom Metazoa; phylum Arthropoda; class Insecta; order Blattodea; family Ectobiidae; genus Ectobius; species Ectobius pallidus. The sequence goes on from CAXKWD010000003.1 coordinate 42,931,801, forward strand.
TTAGAGATTCCTTGGTTTGGAATCATCAAGAACTTCAGTGCCCTTCTTTATATGAAAACATTATTTTGAAATGGATGTTGAAAGTGGATAGATCTTAGAATACAAAGTAATTTACTTTGAAATATTAAAAGTGAGGATATGTGTGTTTGAATATTTTGTTTATATTTTGCTCCTGACCAAAAACCTCTTGGTATGCAATTTTATAAACGAAACTTTCCCAGCATTCCATTTATATTTTCTCCCAGGTTTTTCTCCTGAGGAAGCAAAAAATTAAGTTTTCCTGTATTAATGTGCTATAACCTTACCTTTATGAAGAGATCAGAATTTTGTCCTTCAGTATTTTTGTAACCATTTTATCTTAGATATATAAGCTTTCTTGAACCACAGATTATTGTCTCTGTTGGACATTATCTGAACTTTTTATTGCCTTTTGAAAATGAAATTATAAGAATAGAATGGTAAATTAAACAAGTCATACTGTTTATATTTATTATAAAGTAATGTCATCCCTCCTAGAACAGGCCAATAAAACACTTTTGTGTCGTTACCAAATTCAATTTGATCATCGAAGGCGAACTGTGACAATAAAAATCAGTGGTATCAACCAGTTTCATGACAGATCAATGTAATTAAATTAGAATTAGTGTTTGCTGATGCTTTATTCCTTAAAAATCCTAATAAAAATAGCAACATTGTTGAAGAAATATAAAAATGAAAAATATACAGAAATCTGGAAAAACATTTTCACCAAAAATAGGTGCCTTACAGATGCTCCATCAAACTGTAGCCAATAGTTTACCACAGTGTCATAGAAGTATCCTCCATGTAGACTTAACATAAATCTAAATTAGTAAGGGAATGCCTTCAGACCTTGTTGGCACTGTCACAAGCCCCACTTATGGTTAATATGAGCAGGCAATTTTTTGCATGGGTCTGTCTGTAATGAAGACCTATCGATATGCAAAATTTGAGGGTAGGTTTCGACATGACAACCTGTACGGTTCCCTTGTTAGAACTATTCTATTAAAAAAAATAATTTCTTGAACAAATTAAACTGCTACACTTAAATATTAATTTAAAAAGGAAGTTGGTATAAGTGAAGTTTTGATAATATAATAATGAGTCGGGATTTGTAACACTTACTGTACTTAAAATAGCACTCAAGCCATACATTGGTTGTTTGTGGTTAGAAAGATGATCTTTAAGAGGAGGTAAATTATACACTTATTCTATGGGACTTTGCATAACTTATACACAGCTATCTCTGAGACTGAGAACAGCATTAGTACTCTCTTTTTGAGTGAAGGCCACCATTCTGCTTAGGGTTCAGAATTGGCGGTGTCAATTTATAATAATAAAAGTCTTCTCGTATATGTTCTCATAGCTTCCATGTAATTAGTTTTAACAGCACACTAGTGTTCAATAAAGAAAGCCTTACTGGTACTAAAAAAGGTACTAGTATTTTCTTTGCAGGCTTCACATCGGTTCTTAGAAAATGTGTTTGCTAAGAGGGATGGTTTCTCAGACAGGTTTCTTGATAATATATTAGGGGGAAAATTCATCTCACTCCAGGGTTTGAACCTGTGACCTTCAGCATTTTGTGCCTATGCTCTTAAGATTCAAGATTTATTATGTCTTTGAACTGCATCAAAATGCAGATATTAACGAGTTTCTTACCAACTGAGTAGCCAGAATTCAACTCACTCGCCAGATAAAATCTCTCTTGCTGTCTGGCATCATATTTCAGACTCTGGCTGACTCTTTTGGTAGAACGTCGGTACGGAAAGCAGACTATTATGGGTTGAAATCGGTGTCAGAGGAATTTTTTTTCCTAAAATGTTCAACAGAAACTATATTCTGTAGATCCATGTACAGTTTCACGATATTGAAACATGATTCGTTTCCTGTTTCTGAGAGATCGTACCATATGCTACCGGTCTTATAATTTTAGTAGCGGCATTCAATGGCCTTCAGTGATAGCGTTAATACTTTTAAGTACTGGTATTTTTACATAGCATTTGGAACATGGACATCTGCAGAAATTTTGTCAAAGGGGGGAGGGGGCAAATGAACAAATTACCGCCACCATCACCATGACCATGCTGCTATTACAATAACTTTGTTATTTTTATTATTATTGATATTTTTATTATTATTACTTTTATTATAATCCACATAATTGATTTACTGTAACTTAGCGGTACTTATGGCTATGGATACAAAGAAAAAAATCTGGGTTTTGGTCTAGTTTAGATACACAATACAGTATGTGGAAACTTAAGCCTCATTTCACATTAGTGGCTTATAGTAATTTAGTTTACAGATTTATGTGCAAATAAAATTTCCAGGGGAGGGGGCGGCCGGACGGCCATGAATTGGAAATCAAGATGATTGTAACGCAATTTATAATCTTTGATTTGCATAATCGCGCTTACGATCTGGCAACGTCGTGGCAAATCTGCACTGCACTCTATGGAGTGAAAATGGCCTCGATGTCGCCCTCCGAGGTGAGTTGTTTTTAATAATCGCAGTTGTTTTAAACCATATTAGTTCCTCTGTTCAGTCAATTTTCGGGATAAAGCAAGAGGCATGAATTAGGATTAATTCATATTTTAACTAAAGGTTTTTCTGTGCGAGTTCGATTCGTCTTGTGACGTAAATAAAGGGATGGTATATATAGCAAAGAAGTAAGGTTATAATGCAGCTGTTTTCAATTTAAATGTCTTTTTAGGTCCTATTATTGCTGAAGATTATAATTGACCCAGAAAGACATTTCTGAAGGACTGCTGGGAATGAAATCCCTGTTTGAGCTTCTGCAGTATGCATGAAGTGATTATGACGCAAACTAAAGTGGAACTGTTTCTGGAATTAACTTCGTAAATTTCTGGTAGTAGTATGGAAGGGAAGGAATCCCGACATAAAATATGAAGAGACTTTTAACTTCGAAATTTCGTGGTTTTAGCCAGTGCAGTTTTATTAAATTCGCCCTAGTGAATTTTAATGCACGCAAGTTTTTATTTAAAATGGGACCTACTCTAGGGAAGTGCATTTTGATGTAGATGTAGTTATCTCGTTCTGTAGATACTGTGTTTTCGGTAATTTTACAGAAGTGCTATGTCTGTATGGTCAGTTGTTCTTAACCTAATTGGCATAGGATGTCACTACTCATTAGCTAAACTAATATCACTGTTGCTAACTTAACTTAACTGCCAATCACCTATCACATAGCACTCCTGGAAAAATACCAGTACCTCATTTTCTTATAGCTGTCGGTCGGTCAGTGTTACATCAGATTGCATGAGACCCCTGTGATCCTTAAAGAAGGGTTTATGAGGCAGAACGATCAGCAACCATTTTTAATGTTCAAAATATTTTCCTGCTTATGATACTTTCTGCCACTATTTTCTTCCTTTCCTCATGATGTTTCACTGCACTTTGCAATGGTTCCCAACTAAGATTGGTAGCATTGCTAATCTCTGCATGCAGAGTTCTTCTGCCGCTTTCTCTCTTTCTGTCTACTCAACCAAGCATACTGTCTTTTTTCAAGGAATTGTCAAATTGTTTTTTTCTTGTGACATATCCAGAGTACCCTACTTACTTTTGTTTGGTTGCTGATACTTCAAGTGTAATTTCCGGATTGATTTAACTTAGTTTATTATAGAAATGTTTGCCCTTTTTTTTCAGCCCATGCTACTTTTAGAAGCCTTCTTCAAACCCACATTGAATGTTTTCTTTTCTCCTCCCTTCTTAGTGTCCAGCCTTCGCAGGCATAGAACACCTCTGGAAATACCATCACTTCGATGAGTTTAATTGTTGTCCTTTTAGAGATATTTGGATCATTAATTACCTTTTTATTGCACTATTTTACTGGTACCTAACCTGATTCTTCTTTTAATTCCTTTGTTGTAAAAGTTCTTTTAAATCTTTTTAATTTTCATCAAGGAGTGTTGCATATCTTATCTTATTTTATTTTATTTTAGTATTCTTCACCAATCCTGATGCCTATACTAGTTTCATCAAGCACTTTTCATTATGTGCTGTGTGCCTAGATTAAATAAGCCCACAGACACATTGGCGTAGGAAGGGGGTGGGGGGTGCCATCACCCGGGGGGGGGGGGACATTATAAAAATGTGTCTTTGTAAGTAAAAAATCACTCAAGGGAATTTAAAGGAAATAATAATGTTATTTAAAATAATGAAATAAGCTTAACAACTTTCTACAAGTCAGCATGCATATTGAAACTTCTTTGAGTTTTAAATTCGGTCAACAAAGGTAATGGTTAGGGGGAGGGGTTTTTATTTCTGCCGATGCTTGTCTCTGCAGTTTTATTAATTTAAATGAGACTTCAATAGTCGGTGATATTTAAAATATCATTCAAGCCACAACCAATTCTACCCACTTCCCAGGGGCGTAATTAGCTACTTAAGCGCCCCTAGGTAGAGAAAAATATTTTCGCCCTCTTATTTTCACATGAATGTACCACAAAGTAACCTACAATAAGCATTATTGTAACTGAAATAGTAGGCTAATAATAATAGTAATAATCTCTCTCTTGAATCCTATGCCCCCATGTTGGGGCAAAGGGCCTCCAAGTGGAGGTTTCTGTTTACCTATGTAAATTTTGTTACGCTTATTTTCCTAGAGAGGGCAGAGGGACAGGTGGTAAGCCCATCGCCTCTCAACCCCCTCCGGAAATTAAGGTATTACTTGGACGTGAAAGGGCCGAGAAATTTTGTCCAGAGGTTCTAATTGAGGCTTGGAGTCCTTTTACATGCCGTAAATCTATGACACGAGCCTCCCAGCTTAAAGTCCCACCTGGAGGACTCTGTGCCCAGGATTTTTATGTCCTGAAAAACCCATCGATTGCGGCCGGGTTTGATCCCGTGACCTTTGGATCTAGAGACGGGCACACTACCTCTAGACCACCGCAGCCGACAATAGTAATAATAATAATAAGCTATATAATAATAAATAAGTACATAAATAAACAGGTTATTACTATTGTTTTTAATATTGGAAACGCCTATCTCAGATAAATCACACAACCTTCATTTTTGGGTACTGTTCGCCACATTATCACACTCTGAATCTGGACTCGAACTGGAACAAGCTGGGTGTTTTTTTTTTAAACAGGTCATTTATTTTTGCGCACTTTCTTACAGTTTCCTCTTTTTTTATTTCCTTGTCTTTCGCGAGTTTCCCGTATTGAAAACCATTTAGTTTTTCCAGCTATCACTCATTTTCACATAAGTAACTGATCACTGCACATAAATATTAATAAAACACCTGCACTCTTTACTGTTAAACTGGACTATACCAATACAAGCTTAGTGGCGGGCGGTCTCTTTTTTTAAGTGTGAATTAGCACTGATGAGTATTGAACTACTGCTACTGGCTGGTCTTATAACAGTGATAGCAGTGTCACATAACGAAGACCGCCTTGAAATCAGAATGTCATAGTTTAATCAAAGGCGGTTAAATGGAAAAAGAGTTCCAATTTCATTGACAACAACAATGGAGTTCTGCTAATTTCTTTTAGCGAAGGAGGTTACTTGTTGGTAGATCGTTGATTAAATTTGAGCGTATTGTTGTCAATGTTATTCATTTCTATTTCATTGTGCGTTGCATTAGTTTACTATTTTGAAAAGTTATGAATAAAGTGTTTAATATAACAGTAACAGCTTAAAAGCCGCCCCTTCAAATCTGCCGCCCTAGGCAGCTGCCTAGTCTGCCTAGGCTTAAATACGGCACTGCCACTGCCTGGCGAACAGTCACTCCATGTAATTCTGTTGTCAAGAATAAAATTAAATTGTTTTCAGTGGATCACGTGTATTTGTCCTTTCTACAATCTTCACGACGTTTCGGTCTTATCCTTCAGACCTTCCTCAGGTGACTGTTTATATTATGCCAAGAAGAGTATATTCTCATTTGTCCGTGTCATAACATCCGCTTCCATTTTTAGTGGAATGTGCACACATAGAATTAAATAAAAAAGTGGTATTCCAGGAATGCTTGTCAATCCATTCCCCCGGGATCTCATATGGGGATTCTTCTATTTATTTATTTATTTATTTATTTAACCTGGCGGAGTTAAGGCCATAAGGCCTTCTCTACCACTCAGCCAGGGCAAAAACATGAAATACATAATGATAATAATAATAATAATGATTAATAATAAAACATAGAACTGATATACATGAATACAAGAAACGAACACATCCATTGGTGGAAGTGGAATGTGTGGAACATGTTTACCCTTTTTTATTCTCTTGATGACCCCAACCACTCGTCACCCAGGTCACCGTCAAACTAATGTGATTGCACCCGATATTCCACGCTTCGCACACATTTTTCCTAATGGTCCTCGATCTTTAAAATCTTCAAAGCACCCATACGATGATTATCCTCGATCAAGTGTTGACAAAGACCGGTAGAGGTTTTCCACATCTAAAATCCCTCGCGTGCTCCCATAGTCTGATTTTAAATGATCTACCCGTTTCTCCAATGTAAAATTTATCACAATCCAAACATGAGATGGAATATACCTCCGGATCCACTGAAAACAATTTAATTTTATTCTTGACTATATTAAACAGTGGAAATCAGGACCATCATGACAGATTTATAATTCTGTTGTGTTAGTTGTGCACTATTGTCAACATGTAGTTGAAGATACAGGCGAATGGCCTGTGAAACGCGTCCTACTAAATGATTGGTAAGTGAAGTCCAAGTGTGTTAATCAACTCATATTAATAAAATATCTAAACTATATATGTTATATATATATATATATATGTTTTCGGTCTTCTTTGGCTTGCCCTTCTCAATATTTATTTGAGCACATTTATCTACTCCAATTTCTAATGAGACATCATCACTAAACTCTTTAACCACAGTCAACATTTCAGCTAGAATACTTTTATTTCTAGCATATACCGTAAGATTGTCCATATAGAAGCAGTGGGTTATTTGCTTATAGTCTCTCTGTAGTCTATATTCAAAATTTTGTTGACTTAGTTGTCTGCTTAACGGAATTAAGCTAATACAAAACAGCAGAAGTGATAGGGAGTCTCCCTGAAAAATGCCTCGTTTAATTTCAATGTTCCTTGGATTATTATTATTATTATTATTGTTGTTGTTATTAATATTAATATTATTGTTGTTGTTGTTATTATTATTATTATTATTATTATTATTATTATTATTTACATCAGGCGATTTGACATTTTGGTCATTACTTCTATTAAACTTACTTGTACACAGGCTTTATAGTAGGTAGCAGGCTAATCTTCACAGATTGCACTTTCATTATTTTGGATTATGTCACCATGATCATTATTGGTTGTGTCATATTTAAATTCTCCTTTCTTATAGGCCTACACATGAAATAAGATGGTTGGGATTTGTAGGATAAGCTGGATTACGTAATGGAATGTTGATTAATTATGATAGGAAGCCAGTTGTTTGCACTTGCTTGTTTTTCTGGTGCACTGACGTTCTTGAAGCTTAAGTCCAGTCTCAGTTGGGAAAACTCATGAGATCTCAGGATTTATTTTAACCACGCATATTTCTGTTTGTACACACAATAATAAACTTTGATAATTTTTAACAATTCGATGTTTAGTCACTGAAAGTATAATTTTCAAAGTACGTCTTCTTTATAATATATGTCTTTATGCATCGCTGTTGTAAATAATTAGATTCTTGTACAATGTTATCAGCACTTGTGCCATGACAATTTAAATACTTATTCTTGTAGCTATATCAGTGACTCACACGATCTGTCTTATCGCAGCAGACAGTGAATGTACATAAAAATCTCTCATAGATGAGGGCTTACTGGGGATGTGTGCTGTGAGCAACACATATCAGCTATTAGTTAATCAAGCAGCGAGCTTCTCTTGTAGGTCTACTCTAAGCTCCACCTTTTAATTTAAATAGTGACAACTCTTACTTTTAATTACTTTTATCGCTCTGAGTGGCTAATATTTTATTTTGACTTCAACATCTTATTCAAAAGGAGTCAATTAGTAGCTCTCAATGACCATTCTAAGGGGATTCACGTACAAAATACCGTTGCTTCCTGGATGATAAAATAAAAATAATATATATTAATCTACATTACAGCATTATAGCCTAGTATGCTGTTGTAATTATCATACTTGTGGTCAGAAAATTATGATTAATAGTTTAAAATACATTTAAATAATTGTACTTTGTGATTAACATATTTTCTAAATGGTTATTAAATGGCTATTTAAATAAAGAAGATAGGAACAGCATTGGTTTAACATATAAGCTATTTATTTATATCGGATCTGCATGCAGAATCATATGTTCATTCATATTATGTGATTATTGATCATAATAAAATTGTAACTAGTGGCATAGCTACATATCTGTCAATGCTCTCGCAAGCATGCAGCATGCTGGGAAACCTGGGTGTAGGCCAATTGGAGGGAATGTGAGTTTGGTATGGTACTTACTTACTTACTTACTTATTTACTTACTTATTTACTTACTTACTTACTTACTTACTTAGTTACTTACTTACTTACTTACTTAGTTACTTACTTACTTACTTACTTACTTAGTTACTTACTTACTTACTTACTTACTTACTTACTTACTTACTTACTTACTTACTTACTTACTTACTTACTTACTCACTCACTCACTCACTTACTCACTCACTCACTCACTCACTCACTCAATGGCTATAGGCATTTCCTAAGCAAGCTAAAGGAATATTAACTATTTTATGGAACCCAAAGGTTCATTCCTACTCTTATATGAGTCTGCCATTCAACCCTATTCTGAGCTAACACCATCCAACCATCCCTTGCAAAGCCTATTTCCCTTAAATCTATTTTAATATTCTCCCACCTAAGTCTGAGTCTTCTAAGTGGTCTCTGTCCTTCGGGTCTCCCAGTCAGAAATTTTGAGATATGTCTTTCTTCCCCCACGCATGCAACATATTCCACCCTATTTCGCAATTTAATTACCCTTGTTATATTCGGTGAAGAGTACAGGTAATGAAGCTCATCATTATGCATCGAAGCGCCCTGTTTTCGAACACTCTCAGATTATGTTCTTCCTGAACTGTAAGGGACCACTGTCGTAATATTATTTGTATCTTTAATAATTGCTCCCAAATATTTTGAATCTCTCCACTGGTTTGAATGTTCTACCAGCTATCCTAATGTTTTGTTTATAGCACATTATTTTGATGTTTTATGATCATATACTAAGTTTTTCTGTATTAATTTCCAATCCAACATTTCTGCAGGCATTAAAAAGATTTTCTGCATTTCTCCTAATGGCATATTCCAAACCGCAATAAAAAGGTAAAGGCAATAATCCATCTCCTTGCTTCAAGTCACTTATAATGGCGAACCTTATCTGATATAAGTTTCCCTACCCTTACTCTGCTATAGGTTTCATTTAGACACATTTTGATCAGCCTAACTAACTTTTTGGGTATCCTAAGTCAATGAAGATATTGTACAATTTGTCTCGCTTAACAGAATCATGCACTTTTTAAAAATCTATGAATAGCCGGTGAACAGATTTATTACATACCCACTTTTTCTCCAAAATCTGGCGAATTCAAAACATGTGATCAATGGTTGATCTGTTTTGCCTAAATGCACATTGGTGATCTCCAATGATTTTATCTGCATATGGGGTTAATCTTGACAGAAGTAGGCCTATGTTAGACAAAATTTTGTATGATGTTGATAAGAGGGAAATTCCTCGATAGAGTGAGTGAGTTTGGTAAGATGAAAAAATTGAAGTGATATTCAGTCCCAGCATGTGTGTATTGATTTGATAAATATCACCCAACCAGCTCCCCCGTGTCTTGCTGTGGCGGTGCTGCAGCTGCATGGCTTCCAGAACCTTGGCAATAAGTATAAAATATCTTTTTATATTGTAATAACTGTTCACTGTTCACCTCTTCTCAACTTTAAGCAATAATTTGTAAGCTGGAGGAGTACAGAACTAAAATAAAAACATTGCATTGCTGAGTTTAGTGGAGGTGATATGAGGTAGTCTGTAGAAATTATATAAATTTTCTTGTATGATTGTGATTTTTTAGCGGCGTCTGCAGAAAGAACTGATGTCATTGATGAAAGAACCTCCTCCAGGTGTCACTGTTGATGCCGAAGGTGCTGGGCAGAACCTTACTCAGTAAGTTGACCCATTAAATAAGTAATACGAAGATTATTTCAGTAATACTTCATCACTTTTCAGATACATATCAGAAGTAATTTAAAAGTAAATTAGTAAAAATGATGCACTTTTTTAAATCTATGAATAGCCGGTGAACAGTTTTATTATATACCCACTTTTTCTCCAAAATCTAGCAAATTTAAAAACATGTGATCGGTGAATGATCTGTTTCGCCTAAATGCACATTGGTGATCTCCAATGATTTTATCTGCATATGGGGTAAGGGACAAAGCAAAGTAGTTCAGATTACAAAAGTGCTCATTAGCTTGGCTGTCAACCGAAATCTGTCCGAAAGAACAATAACATGGCAAGAAGAAAAGAATACTTGAAAAATTCGAAAGGGCATATTGGTAAATGGGCTGCTAACTAAGAACAGCCCTTTTTGAGAATCCTTGAAATACTATGGTATAGTGTACAGGTGATTATGCACAATGACCAACAAATCTTATATAATATTTGAAAGGAGTAACTAACAGAAATGAGTACCAGGAGCAATCCTGGGGGTAAAGGCGGCCAGTGCATAAGGCTGACAACCTTACCACCTTCATGTGTCGAATGTCTAAAAATCTGGGAGCCTCAACTCCTGGAACCCTCTGGGCCTCCATGGCCTGTCATAGGGAACACTTTACTTTACTTTTACTGTAAAAGAGAGCAATTACAGCTACATTTTCTGAAAAACATAAACTGTACAGTAAGTTTTGCAGTAACACCTTTTGCACTGAAGAACAAACCACTCACTAATCTAATTTAGTAATCCATTCTTTTCTTGCATATTATATATCCTCTGAATTGGTCATGGCAAGATTTCTTCTTCAAATCAACATCCTTTGCTTGGTTCATATTCTGCCCAAACTTAACAGTTAGATCTAAATATTACTTACGTTTAATAACCACGATGTCAGCTCTTTTGAGTGAACCCGTTTCAGAAACACATGAAACTTCTTCAAAAAACATAATATTTCCTCAGTTGTTTAATAGCATCTGCAGTTGCTGATAGTGTCTGCAAAGAATTTCACCCTTGCAATAAAAGCCAAGTACAATGAAGATGGTTTCATACTTGTGACACTCTCAGCAATGTCGCGTCTGCTTCTCCCATGCCATTACTGTTCATTTTGATGGCATTTGCCACTATGATGAAGGAAGTCCTCTTCTAGTGAAGATTCAATTGTTAGATTTGTGGCGGTTGTTGAATAGACATATTCCTTTTCCTTTTTGCGGAAGATTTTTCCATATTTGGAATTCTGTCAAATGTATTACTAATTGATTAACGACTTGTAAATTTCGGAATTCTATTTCTGAAAGACAGAGCTAGTAAAAGATTTGTAGGACTTCAAGCTTTCACAGCGCTGGTTCTAATTAAGGCTTCACGAGTTATCAGCCATGTCATCTCAATCTCAATCTCAATCTTTATTGCCATTGATCTACATTAATACATAGAAATAAGCATAGCCAGTGTTACAGTAAAACTTAAAAATATATTTACATCCTGATGAAGGCCACAGAGCTTAGGATGGCCAAAAGCTCGAATTTTATAAACCCGACATGGCTGACAACCCATGAAACCATAAGTAGTAAAAAATTATTATTTGGTTTTATAATTCAATAATTCTATAGTAGCCTGTTATAAAGAACAGAGTGATCAACTGTTGATCACTTTATATCCCATTACTTTAAATTTAAATATTGCATTAACAAATGAACTGGATGGAAATCTCCTTAGGCACTTTGATATTAACTGCTGTTATAATCTTGTTTCTGTAGTGAAATTTTGGGGCTCCATGCATGATCCCAATCTGGACGTATTTGTAAAACATTGAACAATGCCATTTATAGAGTCACTGACTCTCTGTCTTCCTTTCACAGCATAAATTAATGTGTACAAAGCGATATTATGTTAGCCATATACTTTATTTGTGAAAAATTAACCATTTCACTGCTAACATATTATGCCTATTCACTGTGCGAACTGCTGGTGGTGAATTAATTTGAAAATTTCTTTTGTAATCATAAATGACAATCAGTTGCAAATAATTTGTAATTTTCATCCGAAACAAGAATACAGCACATATTTCTTTATGTTTAGATTGATTTACGGAATCCTGGGGCAATTATCTCATTGCAACACAGCAGATTTAGTTACCATGTATTTCAGTGGATGGTGCAGTATATCGCTTGAAATTTTAGCTACAGATGGCAGCCCAATTCAGAGAACAGGGAACTATGGTGTCAGGATGTAGAAAACAGATGACACTATATGCTGACACACTCGGAGTCCTTCTCACTGAGGGTTTCTTTTGTCTGTTGGCATGCAGAGTGGTACTTTGTATACATGCATCAGTAGCATGGCCAGCAGTGATGTGCATATATGGCTGTAGCAGTGAAAAGGTTTATGCTTTCCTACAACCGACAATATCTCAGCTTATTGTGGGTTATTGGATTCATGCATGGAGCCTTAGAATTATTCTCTCTCAAATCCTATGCCCCCATGTTAGGGCAAAGGGCCTCCAAGTGGAGGTTTCTGTTTACCTATGTGAATTTTGCTATGCTTATTTTCCGAGAGATGATAGAGGGATAGTTGGTAAGACCTTCACCTCTCAACCCCCCTCCGGAAACTAAGGTGTTACTTGGACGTGAAAGGGCCGAGAAATTTTGTCCAGAGGCTCTAATTTAGGCTTGGAGTTCTTTTATGTGCCGTAAATCTACGACACGGGCCCCCCAGCTTAAAATCCCTCCCGGAGGACTCTGTGCCCAGGATTTTTACGTCCTGAAAAACCCATCGACTGTGGCCGGGTTTGATCCTGCAGCCTTTGAATCTAGAGGCGGGCACGCTACCTCTAGACCACTGCAGCCAACCTTAGAATTAATAAGGGAGTAAAAAAAAAATAAACAGAAGTTTTCAACAGCCGCTTGTCTCACAAAGCATATAATTTAGGAATTTATCTTGTTCAAAATCTGAAGTGTTTTCCTTTTCAGATGGGTTATACAAATGGATGGAGCATCTGGCACTCTTTATGAAGGAGAACAGTTCCAGCTGCAGTTTAAATTTGGTTCAAAATATCCATTCGAATCGCCAGAGGTAAATTATTCTTCAAGTTAATAAGTAGAATAGATTACTAAAAAAGGCCTATTCAGGATATCTCTCTCATGTTACCTAGTCATCACTAGGGTGAGGATTCATATGTACTAAATTGCTGTAAAAGTTAGGGAAATATGCAGTATAAATAGAAAATATACATAAATTAAAGATAGCCATTATAATTTACTCCATAAAAAGGGTAATCTTTCTCCATGCATTATAGACTATACATGAATTTCACTTTTTATTACAGTGAACTCTAAGTAATTCAAACTCCAAGGGGAATTAGAAAAAGATTAATTACCAAACTAACCAAATTAAGGAATTTTTAGTTTTGGTATTTGTCATATTTATCCCCTGACCCTTCATTTGCTACTTATTGCTGTTCATACATCATATTGTGCATTTCAGAATATTTCTACACTTTATTTATAAATAATTCTGCATCAAGTTCTTTACCTTCCATTGTTATGAGTGTGGAACGCATTTGCATTATTCACTTACAAATATAAAACATGTGTGGACATTCCCAGAGTCAGTAGTAGGCCTACCGTTGGGTAACTTCTGTCTTCTACAAGTTCTCATTGTCCTTTGAATTGCTTAAATGCACAGGGAATTCACTCAAACTATCACTGTAGGCATTGGTGGTAAAACAAATGTAAATAGGACTTATATTGAAATATGGCAACCCCGCCTCATTAATGTGTAAAATTTTAAAATGTCTCTTCAGATATATTTTGACCCTCTTGTGGTCAACTTAAGTGGTTATGAAATAAACAATTTAAAAAGAAGCTACATCTGCCAGCCATGTAAGTATGTTGGTGTTACCATGTTTCAGATTAGAGTTTAACTTTAGTATCTAAAGAGAGATCTATATACAGCAAACTTTTGATTATTGAGACCGTGACATGCATGAAAAATAATAAAAAAAATACTGATAATCGTGATGTTAGGATAATTATTATTCTAACTTCAAGCAAAATTCTTATGGGCTACACATAATCCAACGTGATTTTAGTAGGCTCTAAATGGTACTAAATTTGTCATAATGCTCATTTTAGTTGGACTTTTCATTAACAATAATAGTATACATAGATTTTAAACACTTTGCGGTGGAAATACAGATATGACCGAGGGCAAGATATTGAATTTCCCGCACTTAATTTTGAACTTCTTGCACTTTATGTTGTGATATTGTGCATAGAGAATATTACTTGGCTTTTCTAGAAGTCATGCACAATACGATGAATTAAAGAGCTTGAAATTTGAAAGTAAGTACAGGAAATTAAAAGTCTCGCACCCAGTTATATCCGTACTCCACTTGCAAAGGGTTAAAAAGTGAAGAAGAACCTTGTACAGATAATCTGCGAACTGGATAATACGCCCACAGATAATTGGGAGTTTGCTGTATTTATATATTTATGAGGAAGTTTCTGTGTTTTAGTACGAGTCCTATCACTGTTTGACTGCACTTAGCCTAACATTCTATGTTATAAGCGTATATTTGTATGATTCTATGGTTAATTTTTGTATATGTTATTACAGGTGACGTTTATTGGTCCGAACATTCCAATCCATCCACACGTATACAGCAATGGCCATATCTGTTTATCAATCCTCACAGATGATTGGTCACCTGCACTCTCTGTCCAGTCAGTGTGCCTCAGTATTATTTCCATGCTCAGCAGTTGTAAGACTAAGGTAAATACTCTTTACTTTCAGGAGAAATTCAATTAGAATGTTAACTCTACTAAAAAAAGTACATGTAATTACTTCCACTGACTGCTAATCCGTAGGCTTGGACTCAATCCCTGGCATCTCAAATTTTTCTAAAGTATACTCAGCATCCTATTAACATCTAAAGGCTGTGTCTACCAACATGGATAAATTTTCTCTTTATCTTGGTTATAAAAGTTCAGAGTATACCATTATCTCTGATGCTAAATCTTTTGGGTTACACCACATAATTAATTCTGTGGCTTGGTTCTAAAAGGGCCAATATCAATTTCTTGCAAAAATGACATCAATGAGCTCATCTAGTCTTTATCTTTCGTATACTAAAAGTGTCAATGTCTGATGCTATTAATAGAAACCTTAAGAGGCCAATGTCGGAAGTTCTCAGCAAAAAATGTTACTTCTATAAAGGCTTCAAAGTCAGTTATCTTAAAAGCAAATTTTATGACATTGGCCCTTTTAGAACCAAGCCATAGAATTATCTCAATTTTTGAAAGCTTGGATTTTGTCTACTGCTTGTCTGACCCTTAAAATTCTCATAAGAGAAAAACTAACCATCATCTAGCAAGGTTTTATATGAAACAACAGGAAAAAAAGACTATCGGCATGAGTTAATGTTAACATCCCCAACAAATCCACATCAAATTACAATAATTACCTACTCTTATATGTAGATGTAAATATCTCGTCCTGTAGATCCTGTGTTGAGCAAGGCTCAAGGATATAGAACACATCAGAATATAGAACATGTCTTGAAAATATCCACTGAAATTTTGTAGGTCCTAACTTAGTACAATCTAATATAGACCCATGATAAAAGATCAGCTACTCAAAGAGAATATTTGAATTTCCTTTTATGAAGAACGCTCATTTAAAGCAGTAATGCCATGGACCTTCCCAAGAAAAATAGATATGATTTGGTATGAGGTCATTGCCAAGTTTTAAAAACCTATGCATGGCAAAATAGGCTATGTGACCCCCACCTTCCTGTAACAATGAATGGCTCAGTTTGCAGATGTTGCGCTGGGTTGAAAATAGTGATTTCTATTAAGCGATTTTCATTAATTTTGTTTACTTGTGTAGTAAATACCTTAAGATTTTATGTTATTTATTTGCAGAAGAGGCCTCCAGACAACTCTTTCTATGTCAAAACTTGCAATAAAAATCCAAAGAAGACTAAATGGTGGTATCATGGTATGTATTGTTTTATTTGTGAATAGATGTTAAGGGAAGTTGTTACTGTAACATTACAATAAACTAATAAAATAGCACTTTAACTCCCAAGAGTGACATCTCTTGTTCAAGAGTTTCCAGATCCTCTTTACCTGGGGAGACAGCTCGTTCAAGGACAGGAATTGCTACATATCTTGAGGGCGGTGTATGCCATAGCGTAGTGGTTGAGGCGCTGCACTACAAACCAGAAGGTCGCGGGTTCGATTCCCGATGAGGTCAGAGTTTTTCAATTGGCCTAATCCTTCTGATGGCGGCTCTGAGGTCAACTCAGCCTCTAACAGAAATGAGTACCAGGAGTAATCCTGGAGGTAAAAGCGGCCGGTGCTTAAGGCAGACAACCTTACCACCTTCATGTGCCGAATGTCCAAAATCTGGGAGCCTCAACCTCCTGGAATCCTCTGGGCCTCCATGACCTAGGATCACTTTACCTTTACATATCTTGAGACAGAAACTGTTTAGGAAAGTATTTTTTTCTTTAGCTGTTACATGGTGCTTGCATGTATACATTCCATTTTTTCTGGGTAGAAAGCTGTTTTTTTACTTCCTTTTTTGTTTTAAAAAACATGTGATATTCATGTGACCCAAGCCTTGTATAAAGAAGTATTTGTAATAGATAGTTGTAACCATAGGCATTGCTACAAACTGTACCCATACACACCTGAGACTTTTTTTTTTATATAATTTATTTACAGCATGCTCCATTACAATATCTGTAACACTACATGCCCTATTGCCCTCAAAATAAAAATTAGTTGCATGTTCACTTATACTAACTTTACATTTTTCTACTTATTATCGATGACTTTATCACTAGAATACTCTCAGTTGTATTTACTGATTGTTATATGCCAACTTTCCAACTAGAATTACTGGCTGTCTAGAGTCTGTCTAATTTTATTGATTTTATAAAGTCTATGAGTTCTTTTATATATTCTTTCAATAATTTTTGTTCATCAAACGTCTACTTTCCATGATTTCTTATCATAGTGTTCCTGAAATCTGCCCGTTCACTCTTTAATTTTGTACATTCAAATAAAATATGTCCTACCGTCTGTTCTGGTGCACCACATGTACATCCTGGGCTTTCCTTTATTTTGAATCTGTAAAAGTAAGAGTTAATTAAATAAATAAATAAATTAATTTGTTAATTACTTACTCGCTTGAGAAACATACGGATTTTTATATTTTTGTGTTGAGCGTTTCTGCATTATAATTTGATTTAAACATCATGGGCTACTGCAACATAAAGGAACGTGAAGAAAAACATGAACTCAGCAATAAGCTCTAATGTATGTACGATATTATTGTCAATTGAATTATTTGGAAGAAGGGATTTATTGTTTCAGGTGCGAAATGCTTTTAATACTATAAATATTTCGTTGAGATATAGTGTCTATAGGCCTACTAAGATTTATATGATAATGGTAGCAACAAGTTTCATTTATGTTAGTAATCTGAATTTTAAAATTTTAGATTCAATTATGTTTCCATGTGAATTAAAGTTTTATGTTTATAATCAAAACAAATAGTATAAAATCCCATTCTTGTGATGCAGTTTTCTGAAATTTATTTTTATTAATATTTTCTATATTAAACTAAACTCCATGGTACTACATCCCTGAAGGAACAAGGCCTACCAGCCGACCACTGTATCTTCTACCTTAGGCAGATGGCAGGATTGGGGGGCATGTGGTCAGCATGCCGACATCCATGGCCGTTAATGGTGGTTTCCATGACCGGAGCCACTACTTCTCTATCAAGTAGCTCCTCAATTTGAATCACGAGGCTTAGTGCACCTCTACCAGACCTCCCTACCTCAGAAAAATCCGAGGAGGTACCGAGGATCGAATCCGGGCCGACGGATCTGTATTACTTATATAAATTCCTCAAACAAATCAAATTAATGTTTGCAACCTAGTAGCTGTGTTATTCCTGTAGAAGTCTGACTGTGACTATCATTGTAATAATAGTGAATACAAGTGTGGCATTTCTTTTTCTGTTACAGATGACTCTGTATAGGACTGGCTGTGATTTAGTGTGTGCAAATTTACCGAGATAAACCATTTTATTGTATATGAGAAGAGACAATATACTTCATTTCTCCCAAATATTGTGTTTTACGAACAGAACACGTTCACTGTGTGGTGCAATCACAGTTGACCAAAGAACATCACCCAGTGCCTGTATATTGTGTTTAAAATTATTTATGTGTAAATACAAGGGTTATGCTGCTATTAATTTATATTATACTCTATAACCTTTTCTCTTAATTAATCTTTGTGGCGAAGGTTTTATCTAGTGCTGTGTGATGATACAGTGAAACTGTTGAAATTCCTGCATTTATTAGCGGCTAGTTCACATGCTCTTCATGTCGAAATCACATACACATTCCAATGAATTTAATTCAAAATATAACAAAAATTCCTTCTTATCCATACGAATTCCTGTCTTTCTATATTATATAATAAATGCCTGCTTTGTTTGAAATATAATTATGTGAAGATATTGTATCTGTTGTATAGAAGGGTTCATATATGCTGTCCATTTGCAAAATTTAATTCATCTCTCAATGTTTAAAACATTGAATGAAGTAAATTCAAGAATATATTCAATAGGCCAGATTGCCCTACATTCTTCTAAGATTATGTGCCTCAAAAATTTGTCATAAACACAGGGTCCTTGATACTTCTGGAGTCAAAATAATACAGATTGTGGAGGATCTAAACTGAGCATTTAGACAGGGAATATTGGCAGGTTTTGGATATTTCAGGAACTATGAGATCTAGAATAAGAAATAAGTTTGCAGAAAGATTTTGTAAACTACTTAAAGGTTTTATGCCCAAGCAACTTACATCTCACTGCAGAAACTACCACTCCACAGACTGTTGAAAGTGGTGACCACTATTCTGGGTACATACATTACAAATTTATTCATGACATTTTTAGGAAGGTCAAAAGTTGTTTGTTTTCATGTCAACCATGAACTGACTGAAAGTCACTATCAATTGCAAGCCCCACACACAAGTTCTTTACCACACTCCTGGGAGTGTATGGGCAATATCGGGGGAAAAAGCTTGCAGGCAATCACATGCGGTGAAAAAATGCAGCCCAAAATGCATGCACGTTCTTCCTCGCATGATAGAGTGTCAACAAAAGAGTATGCAAGGAAGATTGTGCATGTAATTGCCAAACACGTGTGAATTTTCTCCCAAAAGAACAGAGCGTGGAGTGTATAAATTTTGTACACGCCAGCTAAGAGCGTGCGGTATTGTTTAAAGTTCAGTACAGAGGAGATGATGTGCTCTTGGAAAGTTTTGTTTGTTTGTCTTTTGCCTTTACATACAGACACACTTCCAAGCGAAAGAGTGCAGCGTGGTTTCTTTTGTTTGTCTATTGCCTTTACAAGCACGTGTTTTCACGAGCATTTAAGTGCTCACCTGCCTAAACCCGAGCGATAAAGCTTGTGTGTGGGGGTAACTATTATTGCATGGAGCTACCATCTGGTGGCTGTAGATTAAACTTTCTCTTCAAGTAGTTGCTTTTTAGAATTGAAAAATAAGAAACAACTGCTGTGAGAATATGTGTGAGGCAATCTGTGAAAATTTAAAGAGGATGAATAAGAGAGATTAAGAGGAAGTAAATGAGCCATGTTTGCATTATGATTTGTTAATTGTGTCTGTGATTAAACGTTTGCAAACTAAAGAACCCATATGATAGCCGTAAAGGCGGTTTTTGTAAGGTTGTTCATGAAGTTGCACTTCATTTTTCGCATCAAAGTTTAGATGAAATATACAGAATCTAAAAGCCAATATCATTTTTCAATATCATTTGTTTTTATGTACATTTCTTCCCTCTTTCTTCTCCTTCAAATTTTGTTGTTGGATGTGTACTGTGCCCTTTTATATATACTATAAAAAAATAGCTGTGATTGCTGACTTACATTTATTGAATTTTCTACAATGTTTGTTGGCTTTTGTTTCTAAATTCCTTTTAGTTACAGAAATAATATATATGTCTGATGTATGTAAGTTTTGTTGGATGCTGTAAAATTAAAAGGAATTTCTTAAGAAGAACTAAGGAACATTTCAGAAAGCTACTTGGCTATTAATTATTTTGATGACTTCTGTAAAATTGTGAGGGAAGTTTGAATGCCCTATCCCGCTAATTTTAAGCTCGTTCATTTGTTAACTTCATTTCCTGTTTTCCCAGAAATTCTGCATGCAACTGTATGAAAATTTAGACGGTTTCTGTGAATATTTTCCCCCCAATCCTATTAAACAATATCTGTTAGAGGTTAGAATATACATGTTTGTAAAAAGTCCTACTTTTCCTTCCTTCATGTATTGGACAAATGGGCCAGTTTTCTCAAGACCTGTAGAGGGATGACTTTTTTACACACTGCTTTTACCATTTTTTGATTCTCTACGAAGAGAGCAGTAAAAATAGCTTGTATATTTTCTTGTGGTGCAGTTAAAATGGTGAAATTTTGTTATACATAGGATATTTGCTAGACAAGACCAAAGATAAAAATGAGCAATTCTAATTTAATCTGTACTTTGTACAAATTTATTGTCTGTTTTATATCTGTTTTTAGAATATAATATGAGTGGAATAATTTAACGTTATTTGTCTAGATATTTGTTTCCATAACAGTATACTGATTTATTAGTAGACTGTGTGTCCAACAGTGTGAAAGGAATGTGCTATTACAGTAAGCTAATGGATGCTTAACTGTTAGAGAAAGTTTCTGTTGGCAACACAGCTAAAGGAGTTAGTCGTACGTCCTTCAGTTGAGGTTGTATTTATGAGTTGGTTTGCTGGTAAAAGTATGTGCTGTAAACATACCTTTTGTTCTGGTGCATATGCTCTGCTCTATCCTGTGTGGAGTGTCTTTCCTTTCTCACTGTACAATGGATTGCACAGATTGTTTGAAAAAATGGAAAGTCATCCCTTTTAAAGGAGAATACAATACAGAAAATAAGTTGCGTTTTTATAGAAGTATTTAATGAAATATGCACAGGAATACTTTTCTTATTTTTCTTTGAAGATTCAAGCGTGACGTCATACTGCTCGTTCCATGAGGCCATGCACAGCGGTAAATAAGAAATAAAATGTATACTGTGTTTGCAAGCAGTGTATTTTATATAGTTAGTAGTCATGTTAGTTGCTAAAATGGTGTCTTGTGTATAGGTGCAGTGATTCAACAAGAGAAAATAATAATTGGGAAAAGGGCTAACTTTTTTACCAGTTCCCTTATCAAAGTGGTTCATGGTTCAAAATATGATTAATATGCTGTAAAAGAAAATGCCATTGTTTATTCCCAGACTTGGCACTACATTGTACTCTGCAGTTCAATGATGGAGAAGCACTTTTTGTAAGTTATTTGTTTCGTTTTCCATCATTTGGCATTTCATGACATTTAAAATAAATAATTATGTCTGCTCTTCTTACAGTCACCACAATATCAGGCTCGCTTATCAGTATTGTCCTCGTAATCACAAAATGAATCCTTGTGAAGTTAACTGGTAGGGTACAATACTACCTGAAGTCATTGTTTCCAGCTGCTGTAAATAACATGAATGTAATACATTAAATGCTTGTCAGAGGCGACTGACGTGTTATCACCGCATACACGCGTTCACCTGGATGAAGATGTTGTTAATAGTTGAAACATGGGAAATTTACAGAATATCTTAGAATTTAGTTCTGTACTAGAATCAATAAGAAGTGACAATTGGATTCAATTTTGTGTTGTATTCTCCTTTAAGGTGCTGTTTATTAATTCAATATGTCTAACCTAAATATTGACTATTACAACACCACTTTTTAGCCAGGGTCCTAGAAGGGAAAAAATTACAATTGAAACTGATTATTTCATCTTGTCAGATGAAGTGAAAATCTTATGTAATTGTCCTATAAAATTTTCAATTGCATGCAGTGGTTTCCAAGAACTCTTGGGTCATGAAATTAATTAGTATGTGATGGAATAGTGTATTCATACCAGGACTGCATATGTCTTGAACTCAAAAATAAAATTCTAAAATTTTGACACTTAGTTGTAATAAATCATGAGCTATCATCATTATTAACTTCACATTGTGATTTACTGCTGTGAAAAAGGCATTACATTAACATTCATTTACACAGTACAGTAGTTTACTTTTTAACTTATGAATATTCACTTCATTATTTATACTTTTCAAGACAGGTTTTTTCTGTGTTCATTTGCGCCTTGCAACAATTTTGAAATCTGCTACTTCAGGCAAGTTGACTATATTAACTAAAACTTTTATTATTCTATTAACATAGTATTGAGCTAATGTATTGTAGTATTGTTCGATGTTGATACCTCTTGAGGACATGAAGATATCGAAAGTATTGAGAACCCATCTCTAATTACTAGTAATTAAATTCAAAATGGTCAGACAGTATACTGGCATCGGGAAAGTTTTGTGTTATAGGTTATATTGTGTTGTGTATGCATCCCATGCACACAAAAGCAATACAATAGAAACTGTATAACAAATGCAAATTATTGCTGGTGGAACTCACACAATGAAGTAAAATCATATAACTAATCAGAGATTGACTAACGCACTATATACTTCACTTACCAATTATTTTGGTAGTACATGTTTCGCAGGTCCTTTGCCTGCATGGTCACCTACATGTCAACATGTAGGACCTGTGAAATACGTACTACCAAAATAATTGGTAAGTGAAGTAGGCTATATAGTGTGTTAGTCAATCTCTGATTAGTTATACAATACAAACTGTATTTAAAAATGAGCAAACAATGGATTTATAAAATAAAAAACTCATGAAAACCATAATGGTTATAATTAGCAAGTTTGAAAATAATATGTTATCAGATAATTTGATAATCCATTATAAATACTGTAGTCAGAACTGCTACATTGAATTTTATTGAGAGCAAGAGGTTAAATGTTTTGGGTTATCTCAGTTAAAAGCTTAGAAAGACTCTTTATTAAGTCAAGGAACATACATTGGTTTACCTTACATTCTTTACAGAAAATGTAATGGAATTTAACCTGGGTTTTCATATTAGTGCATTGATGCCAAGATCTTCGGCTCACAGTCCTTTACCCAGAACAATTTCAAACATTCTTCTAGAATCCTACAGATCTCGCTACAGTTTCTGGTACGTCTACACTATAACAAGAATGCACCTAACTCCTCTTCTAATTGTATTATAGAATTTGAAGGTATCAAAAACAAAACTGACAAATTTTCTGTTATGTACAGAGTAAGTTCCTTGTATGCCAAGTGTTCTTGGTTATCAGCATGCTAAGCTGAAACCCAGGTTTGATTCTTTAGCAAGATGAATTTCCTCTAGAGAGTGTGTTACAAATTTTTCAGCAGACTGTAACTAAGAATTTTGAATTAAGTAAATTCACTTGGAATGGGAAGACACAATGAAGGTTAACAATATTAATACATAATATCTTGGAGAACGCTCACTACTTCATTATTATTCATTACTTACTAATAACCGGTTTTCAATAGGACCTCCCTATCATCGTCAGCTACGTCCAACTGCCAAACTTCCGTCTTGTATCACCTGGTGATGCTGTTGCGATTTCACGAGTTTTCCAATTAGGCCTAACTCATTCTCCCCTGGGATGTCAAAATTCTGGAAGTTATTTCTATGTTTCTGTATGTAGATCTACATTGGGAGGTCCTATCGAAAACTGTTTACTAATAAGTAATGAATAATAATGACAAAATTTCATGAAAACCTTTTTTCTTAGTGGATACCTTACTCTACAAGTACTTTGTAAATCATTTAGAAATTCATGTATTGAGCATTATTTGCTTTGCCTACAGATATGTTGAACAAAATAAGTGGAGTTGTGCCATTTTAAATGTTAGTAAAAAAAATACTTTTTTTTTCCAAGTTTTTACTAAATGGAATATTCCTCTGTCTTAATGAAGTATTGAACTAAGTTTGCAACTGTGCAGCAGATATGTCCCTGGGTTTTTTTGCTGTGATTAATTAAATTCTATCTTATTTTATGTTTTCATTATATTCATTTGTTAATGAGTAAATTGTAGCTTAGTACCGTATATTAAAAGTTTTCACTAAGAGTGGTATTATCCTATCTTGGATACTGTATGAAATCTTTGTACAGTATGGTATGGTTGAATAATTACATATTATCAAACAAATTTAGATACTTGAGTTTTGCACTCTTTCCAGTCCTTCTGATTTTCAAATCCTGTTGTATGAGAATAGGTTGTATACCCTAACATAATATTATCATGTAGGGCCTATTATTTTCTTTTAGAAACTCCTAGATGTTTTTTGTTTCTATTAATTTCTTCAGTTTCCAAACAATTTTTTATATTTTCCCCTTAATGTACGTTTCACAATTCAACCGGCCAGTCTGGATGGAGTAGCTTATTAGTACACTGTTCCCAAGTTCTCAGATTTGATCCCAGTCTAGGTTAATGCTGGTTGTCGACCAAGAGCTAAGCTAACTTAGCTTAGCTTAGCTCAGCCCACATACAGTGAGGGATTTCATATATAGTTGTGCTACATATGAAATCCCGCACTGTATGTGAGCTAAGCTAAACTAACTTAGCTTAGCTCTTGGTCGACAACCGGCTTAATGGCATTTAGGTGTTTGTATGTAGGTTTAAATTCTTATAAAAGGTATTCTGGAAGAGGATGGTTACAAGGTTCAGTAGCAGTAGCAGATAATAGTAGACCATGTTCGCTCCTAGCTCCTTTTTTGGGGGGAGATTTGGCAGAGTACAAACTGATGCTTTTGTTTCTGTAAATTTCTTCCATTTGCAAACAGTTATGTTATTTGTTTGCCTTGATAATTATTTATGAATCTTAATTCAACCGGCTAATCTGGATGGAGCAGCTAATTAAGGCACCAGCTTTTTTGTTCCTAAGTTCTCAGGTTCAATCCCAGTTCAGTGGTATAAGCTTTAACTTATTCGTCTTGTAGTCATTAAAGCTAATGTTTTTAAAGCAT
This sequence comes from Ectobius pallidus, assembly GCA_964059195.1. Classification (NCBI taxonomy): domain Eukaryota; kingdom Metazoa; phylum Arthropoda; class Insecta; order Blattodea; family Ectobiidae; genus Ectobius; species Ectobius pallidus. The sequence goes on from CAXKWD010000003.1 coordinate 42,957,086, forward strand.
TGAAGCTAAGGTTGTTCATGCATCATGTAGTGCCAAAGCTTTATTGGCTATATTTTCAAGGGATCTGATAGTTTCTTTTTCCTTTGTGTTAGGTGTAACTGCCTGTTCTGATGGTGAATCAAGTCCTCCTTTCCATCTTCTTTTGGCCTTCCTGGGCTTCTTTTACCTCTTGGGGTGCAGTCCCTTGCAATTCTTACTAATCTTTCCTCAGTCATCCTGGATGCATGTTCATTCCATTCCTTTTTCTTTTTCTCAACCCATTCAATTATCGACTGGATCTTACGCATATCTCTAATTTCTTCGTTTCTCACTCTATGATACAATGTCTTTCTAGCACTCTCATTTCTGTTGTTTCCATCATTCGTCTTGTTCTTGTGGTCTCTGCTCTTGTTTCTAAGGCATAAGCCATTACTGGTCGTACAACTGCTCTTAAAATTTTAACTTTGGTTCCTTTTCTCATAATATTTGTTTCTCCATACCAACTCATTAAGACACCCAGATATTTTTCCTGCTTTTACAATTTGGTGGTTAATTTCTTGAATTAAGATTCTTTCACTAGTAATGTTCATGCCCAGATAGTTGAAGTGCATAATCTGTTCTATAGTTTTCTTTTCAATTTGTAATTTGCATTGCAGCAGTTCTTTACTAATCATTAATGTTTTTGTTTTGCTTATGGAGATTTTCATGTTGAACTTTTTACATTCAGTATAAAACTGATACAGAAATCTTTGTAAGTTATCTTCCATTTCTGCCACAAGATCATCATCATCTGCATAACATACCATACTGATCTTTTTATCTCCCATTTACTGGATGGTGCTGGATTTAATTATTAGATCTGCTATCATCTGCATAAGCAATTAACGTGCAATTTCTAAGCAAGTTGTTGAAGAAAATCATTACAAAGGATATTGATCCTCTGGGCAAACTCAATCGATATTTTTTATAAAAATTGCTGTAGCACTTGACTGTTGGATTTGTCTCCCAGTTAAATAATCTCTGGAGAAATTTTCGCCTCTGGTTGAAGTACCCTAGACTACCAGGAATTATCAAATGCACCAGATATATCTAGTGATATTAGAGCCCCATTTCATTTTCTGCAAATACTTCATGTGACCAGTGTTTAACTTTACGGACAGCATCTTCCATCAATTTTTGTGTAACAAATCCAAACTGGTTGTTGTTTATACAGTTATTTGTAAACAAATGAAACATAATTCTCACTATAGTGAGTTTTTCAAAACACTTAGTAAGAACTGATATAAGGTGATAGGTAAAAGAAAGCACCAGAGATTTATTTTTAACAGTGAGCTTTCAGTTGATGTTGATGGGCAGCTTACACTCTTTCTTGCAAACCTTTATTAGACAAATTCTAATTCCATTTATTCCCTCAAGCATCAGGTGAGTGATCTTCCCATGTACTAGGAAGGATGATGAGAGAGGAGGAACAAGTAGCGCTTTAAGTAGGTCATAGTTTTGCCCAGGGATTCTCCTTTCAGGATTCTTTATCCTTTTCATATATAAAGGCCCTTAGGATTCCAGGATGTTGAAGCTCCCACATTTTTATACATACAGCTCATAAAGGTAGTAAAGTTGTAAGCCTTATGCACCAGTCGCCTTTACCTCCAGGACAATCAACTGCTCCATGTATGTTCCTGACTAATAGTTTTGCTTTATTACATTTTTGCACAATGAAGGTGGGACAGAGGGAGATTGTCACAACGAGTGTCACTTGATAATGAACCTGAGATGGGCATAAATATGTACCGGTACAGAATTGCACAGATATTCCATTTTAAGCATGGAGTTTCGTTTTTAATGAGTCTGAAATCTTAGGTCTGCAGTATAGTAATAACAATAATAATAAAAATTTAATTTTATTTATTTATTTATGGATGTTGCAGACAATTTTTACAAATTTTAAGTAGCCGGCATCTTGATGATAAAATGACAATGATGATTGATGATGGAATAATAATAATAAAATAATAATAATTGTTGTTATTATTATTATTATTATTATTATTATTATTATTATTATTATTATTATTATTATTATTATTATTATTTATTCATTTATATATAGAAGACAGACAATTTTTACAAATTTTGAATACCGGTAGTATGCATCTGGATGATAAAATGACATTGATGATAAATAATAATAACGACGCATAGTACGGTTTTTGTTGTAGTTTTGTTTTTGTTTGTTTGTTGTTGTAAGGGGCATAAAACTGTATTTAAACTTAGCCACAGGTGTGGGAGCAGCCACTAACATGGCGATTGACGTTTCGAGTGCTAGTCGATTACCTATCTTTTCGATTGTTCTACTTGCGATGCTAATGCTCTATGGCTGCAGTGTGACAGCAGAATTTAATGAGTGGTGGTGTTATAACATGAAGATTAAATGACGTAAATAAATCAATATGGGGTGGTTTTGGATTTAAAACGATCTAATAAAATACAGCAGTATATTGTGATAGATGTATATAATTGTGATCGATTAATATCAGTTAGCCGATAGTTTTACAATATGGCCCAGTGCAAATTGACGCCCCACGAATTTATACAAAATGCATTTTCACCAATGGTCGCAGTTATATGCAGTCCTTTGGTTGACCATGCCTGTCAGAAGAATAACCTTTCGTTCATTGAAATGATACAACCGTTTTGTAAGCTTAATACTGAAGGTATGAGCCCCAGTTCAGTTCTTATAAAACTAACCTAGAATCCTGTTTTACTAATAGTAGGCTTACCTGTTGTCATTTTACTAATACATTTCATTTTACTGTTTTAGCACATTTCCGAGAGCCGTCAGGGACATCAATCACAGTTAGAAATCTCCGTATAACAATGCAAGATATTAATTCAAGACCACCTCAACCAACATTGGCCAGGAAATTGCTGAATGAATCTGTCAGCTCACATACTAATGAGAGAAATACCAGCTTACAAATCGGTTTGTGGTAAACTAATAAGTATTATAATACTGTTAAGACTGCATTTTGCAGTATCGCCTTTACCATATAGGCCTACTACCACCTTAGAAAATAAAATAGTTATGATTAGGGCTTGGATTCCACTGCTGACTGGTGTAATAATATTCACTGCAGTTGGACCAGCATGCTCGGCTGATTGAGAGCAAGGGAGACAGGAAGTATTGACTGTCATCGTTATACAGATTGATGAAGGTCAAAACAACAACTTGGTATCTTGGTACGTCTAAGAAACCGTCCATCACTCGCCATAGCTCATGTTGCAAAATGCCATGTAAAATAATTGTTATTGGAGATCTGAGAAACCTAATATTGTACATGAAGTAGCACTCCATGATGAAAGAATTGGTGTATGGTGGGCCATGAGCAGAGAATGTATTATAAGGCCCATTTCTTATGAGGCAATAGTTGATGCCCTCAGGCACATGAATACTATTTTGCCCCTTTTTTCTTTTAAAGAAGTAACAGGCAGGGAATGTCTTTGCTTTTTTTCAACAAGACACTGCTATAGCCCATACAGTCAATATTTTAATGAGAACAATTGGAAGTATGTCTGAGAAGGACAGAATGAGAAAAAACAAATTTAGGTCGTGCACTAGGCTCCTCCCACAAGCTCTCTAACGGGACCTGCCTGGGAAGGAGGGATTTAGGGTGGGGAGTAACTTCAAACGTCACCTACTAAATACTTTTGAAAAATTTAAAGTTGCGTACTCACTTTCACAAGGGAATATTGCATATTTAACTTACTATGTTTTCAAGGAGAATTCTGATTGATCTGAATACACATTGGCTACTGTATTTAAATAATAATGAAAATGGGATTCAGATCATTTGAATATCAGTTGGACTGAATTGAATTTCTATTCAGTTTCATAAAAAAATATGTACGCTACCATATTCATATCAATTGCAATATATGCTGATCAGATGTTTAACTAACCCTTGGATGTGTGCCCAGTGCATTTTGTGAATTCTCTCGGAAACATTTTTCAGGCTATCAAAAATAGCATGACAACTGGGGTCATATTCAGTGCAGTAAGCGTATTCAGATTGATTTGAATTCTCCTTGAAATCGTAGTAACATAGGCTACTCTGTAATCATCAGATGACTGAAAGTAAGTAATGATTTCTTAAACCAGTCAGAAGTAAATTAGAAATTATTTCTGTTGAGAAGAATTTATTAGTTAAATAACATTGTGTTATTGAGAAACTTCAAACTACCTACAGGGTTCACGTACTTGCTACTAGAAAAATTAATGATTTACATAGACCAGTTATCGGTAATTAATTAAAAATCTTCAAGGAAGGTGCTTATTGTTTTGCAAAGTTAACATTGTGTACAGGATGATTGCAAAGCTGATGTTTTGATTTGCTATGCATGGCAGAAAATTCATCTGGGTTTAATCATGCAATTGGGTGTTCAAACTTCTGTAACACCCGCAAAGACTAACGACCCATCATTGTCTGAAAAATTTAACATGGAAGTATAGCAGAACCCCGTTAGTTCGAACCCTGCTAGTCCAAACCTTGCTGGTCCGAAAACCCGGATAATCCGAACACAAAAAATTGTTAAAGGAAAATTGAAAATTATCAAAGAAATTTCAGACTAAAATGGACTTATGTTTTAGAACATCAAATGAACTGTAAAAATAATATGTGATTGTTTATTTATGTTATATATTTATGAACAGTCAACAAATTTAACAATGAAAACAATAAAACAAACAGTATACCTAGGTATTACATCACTCCTTATTAGACAAAAAAATCAGTCACTTTCCGCTGATGCGTGAAACAGCAAAAATTAAAACCACCTTACTGGATAAAAAAACAACTAAGCTTAATACCCACAGTACGATGTTTTGCGATGGATATCTGTTCAACTGAACTCAGAACAAAGATAACGGATTTAGTGCTCAAACCCTACTGTCCTTATCTAACAGAGAGTGGGAAAACATGTAGATCATTACTCCTTGTTTACAAAATTCTTAAGAAATTTCAAACTGGCTCGCACCCCTGCCCCTGATCGACAGTGGTTGCAAATCAATTCATGTTTCAGTGGCGACTAGGATTTGACTTCGGAATAAGCTATGAATTCTGTGTGTAACATAAATTTGGATGTGTGAAGTTTAAAATATTGGTTGGTTGTGAGAAGGAAAAACATGCCACCAATGCTGGTTAATGCGAAATGAAGGGACTGTCTCTTTTACCGGAACCACCCACCATAACAGGGTGGTCAGTACCTGCTGCATCTCTTTGTCTGTCTGTTGCTTAGCTTTCTCTAGGAATACGACTACTGTAGTTATTACCCCTCATATTTCCAGGAATATGAACAAAGGTGAATGTCCTTCACAAGCTCACTTTAAACAACAAACTGTATTTGCATCACAAAAATAACACTACACGTTACAACAACTGAGTACAATTAACTTGTATACTTGATATACATGCTCAATTATGTAATTATAAATTAAACCCGCTAATCTGAATTTTTGCCAATCCGAACAGGCCCCAGTCCCCAGTCCCAATTAGTTTGGACTAGCAGGGTTGTGCTGTAAGTAGTGTTCTCTAAAAACAAACTAGTGAATCATATTGCAGTAATGATGTAGCTCCTCATTGCATACTCCGCTACTATCTCCCTGCTTGATGTTCAGTATGCAGGCTACTCAAGTGAGCTGTCCAAATCCCTGTCTTTATGCAACAATACAAGCAAGTTTTCACCTGCTTAGTTGGGATTCTTCGATATTCTGCATGCTGCATTTTCTTTTTTTAGAAACACAAAAACAGACATGTTTGAGGTTGTAATGTTCTTTAGAACCTACAGAACTCACACACACATGTATATATATATAAACTCAGTTTGTTCTTAAAAATGTGCAGAATGAAAAAAAAAAAAAATCATGAAGAAAGCAGGAACTTATATCATCTAAAAGTAAGAGAAATACATACAGCAACAAGATTACTTCAAAGTCTCAAAAAAGACATTGCATTTCAATGGATACCTGCCCATTGTCAAATTATGGGAAATGAAGCTGCTGACTTCCTTGCAAAGAAAGGAACAAACATTAAACAGACTCCATATCGTAGCATACCTTTTAACAATGCTAAGATCTGGACCCAATATAAGATTAATCAAATATGTAAAGAGAAAAATGAAAAAGACAGCCACAAGAAGTCATGGAATTCCTTATTGAGGAATAAATCAGCCATTCCTGATCTACCCAGAAGACAAACAGTTGCTTTTTTCCACATAACTACAGGTCATGACTGCTTAGCTTCACATCTTCTTAGAATCAACATCTGTCCTTCACTACAATGTACTCTGTGCAACGATCCAGCTTCAATAATGAATGGAGAACACCTACTGACTTGCCCGGCAATCAAGAAGATTGATGCTGATCTACCAACCCAGCTCACACGTTATGATCTACCAACCCAGCTTACACATTACTATTGGAACGCCCGAAGGAGAATGGAGGAAATCCAAGTTCCTGAGCATTAGCAAACAACATATCATCTAAAATGGAGTGATTTGTACTGGTTACTCACAAGAATCGGCACATGTGCAGAATTGATCTTATCGTTAAACAGTATAGGCAACTTGACAATGTTGATGGTGAATATGGTTTTGCCGCTAGAGCTACCTGTCACTAAACTAAACTAACCTAGGCCTATGCTAACCTAATCTAACTTATCACAAACCTTGTGTTACCTGTCACTAACCTTGCGCTTATTCTTCCCACGTGTAAAGCTATTGGCAACATTGTACGATGAAATCAAAATAAGTCAAATGATCATAGCCAGCCAATCAAAATGTTGGAAGACAATCTATGAGCTGCATAACGCGTGCCGCAACATCAATCAAATTTCATGTAGAGTGTTGAAGAAGACCCTTTACAGTTAATTGAGCAGCTAATTTTTTGCATTCATCTTTCTGTAATTTGAAGAGCTATTAGTGTGCTATATTTCAGGGTCGGTTTCAACCTGACATCCCGTACAGTTCCCTTGTCATAACAATGTAAATATAAGTTAAAATTAATTAATGTTTAATTTTTTATTAATCTTTTTTTTCAGGAGGCCAGACTATCGATATTCCAGCTTCAGTTCCTTGGTTTGAAGCTTGGAGGGAAACATTCCTTCAAGTTCAGTTTCCATCAGATCATGAGTTCACAAAGCACTACGTTGCTTGTATCCTTGGGTATGCTGTCACTATATTCATAATTGCCTAATTGAAATTAATACTAGAGCAGGATTTCTTAAACTAAGGTCCTTCACTTTTTCTACCAGTACTGACATTCTATAAAAGGGTACTCATTCTAGGCTCAGTAACAAAAGAGAGATTTTAGGCACTTTGAACATGGTGCTACTCACCATTCCCCTCCCCCCCCTTACATCTGGTGCCTGTAATCCAGCAAGGTACCGCTCACATTCTTAACATTAAACCAAAGTACCAAATCTTCTTTCCATGTATTTGTGGCTTTCTTAATGGTTTTGTAGTCACCCAGTCTGAGCTCTCTGTACTAAAATGGTTACATATGTCTTATACCTTAATAGCATGTGACAAATTGAAACTTTACATATTGAAAATCAGGCATGTTTCTGTGTTGAAAATAATTAATGTGTGTGAGTTTGTGCCTTCAAGAAAAGAGTTAACATTTTCAACTTCTTTTTTAAATCGGTGAGTTTTATGATAATTTTATTTCTTATTTCATAAATGATCGTAGTAGAACCTTATAACTAGAGTTCGGATGTTTATGACGTCATATTTTTATCCTGACCTCTGTTCTCACCACAAACACAAATTAAACATGAATTGCACATTTGTTTTCCTTATTGGATTGTTTTTATTTTGTGTTTTATAAAGTCATATTTTGGTCATTTTCATGGTCTTGGTCATATTTGTAATTTGTCATATTTCACTTATAGATTCACTAAAAGAGCACAGTTGTGCAGTATGTGCACTAAATTGTCGACTTAATATTTTTCCGAAAAAGAGTCATGGATATTTTGGCTTTACTGTAATTGAAATTTGAAGGGACAGTGACAAATATTAGCACAATTATTACCTCTTCTTCCTTGTTGTTAACAACTTCCAACAGACATGTTTTTAAAATATTTTCAGTTCACATTTGCAGTGGTATCTGGAAACATTAACAGATTAGGAGTTCTTTACAAGTAAAACTGTAAATCACCTGCAACTGGTAACGTTTTTAAAAAGCGATTATCTGAATGAATTCATGTAATGTAATAATTTAGTGTCATTAAGCATTTTAAATTAGAACATTTATTATTAAAAAAATATGTTCTTTTATGAGGTCATATTTAGGATTTTTGGGTCATTTTAAGTCATTTTTAAGGTCATGTTTGCAGTCATATTTTCCACTTTTTTAGGTCATAAACATCCAAACCCTACTTATAAACATACACTAGCGCTGCCAACTGAATTTTGTTTTGTTTTGTTTTTGATGACACTGTATTAGTCTATAATAAGAAATGTTTTTAGAGTAGATTATATATGTAATATTTTATACTTGAGCATAGGTGGAAAACCTATTTAAACAGCTTAATAGGAAAATAAAAATAATTGAAATATTAATTTCCTTAACTGAAGCAATAAGGTGTCCTGGTAGTGTCGTCTGCAGAGAACAATCCAATGGAAGCTCTTCAGCACATGTGTCTTCAGCTACAACAAGCACAAAACATGAATCCTGGTAAACTACCAAAATGGTTTGGACCTAATGTTTTGCAGTTTTATGTGCTAGTTCATGATGCTCTGGAAGGCGACAATGATAAGGCAGTGACAACATATAATAACATCAAACAGACGTATGGTGACAATAATTGTTACTTCCTGCAAATAAATTCTCGACCACTGGGTCAGACTGAGGACCAAAGTCATTTACCAGATCCATGGAGTCAGTTCCTCATTCGCCAGCTTGAGAGTCAGGTTTGTATGATTATCATATATTTTTCAATGACCGGGCTCCATTTGATTTTCTCTTATTTGGTAAAAGTTGCATGTATTATTGTCTTGTGATGTATGTTGTATTAATTTATATAGTTTATGTACATTGTCTGCTGCTGCAGGTTAGGTATGGTTCCTGGCCGGATTGGAGGATTTTTTAGTATTGAGAAATCCCCTCCCTGGGTTCAGAACTGGACATCGTATGTTGTGTTCTGTTGTCCTGTTAGTTTGTGCTGTCCTAGGAGACCATGCATATAATTGATCCCTTGCCAGGGATTTCCTCCATGCCCATCTAATGTTGACCCAGAGTCTCTTCTCTCCCTTACAGGCATTGGCATAAGTCCTTGAATAGGGGAGACTGAACTCTGATTAAGATTAAGAAAATATGTAGATTAGAGGCCTAATAGCTTCCTCCAAATACAAGCTTGATCGCCCAGGTTTAGGCAGGTGCGCACTCAAATGCTCTTGAAAACAAGTGGTTGTAAAGGCAATAGACAAACAAAAGAAATCGTCATTCGTGCAATGTTGCATACTTTCGCTTGGAAGCATATGTCTATGTAAAGACAGAAGACAAACAAACAAAACTTTCCAAGAGCACATCAACTCCTCTGTACTGAACTTTAAATAATACTGCACACTCATAGCTGGTGTGTCTATAATGCAGCCATTCCACGCCCCGTTCTTTTGAGAGAGAATTCACGCGTGTTTGGCAATTACATGCACAATCTTCCACTCGTACTCTTTTGTCGACACACTATAATGCGAGGAAGAACATGCATGCATTTTGGGCTGCATTTTTTCACCGCATGTGATTGCCTGCAAGCTCTTTCCCCTGATATTGCGTGTACACTCCAGGAGTGTGCTAAAGAGCTTGTGTGTGAGGCTTGCTATTGACAGAAACTGATCTTTCTGGCCTGCTGTATGTATTTATATGATTCTATTCCAAAGGCTAGTAGATTCCAATCTATTATTTATCTCCACAAGTAAGGAAAACCCCAATCAGATTAGCCAGCTATGGAATTTGAACCTGAAACCTCCTAGATATGAGTCTACAGTGTTATTGCTCCAGCCAACTACCGGTCACTTGGTAAAAGTTACATGCTGCTAGTTGAATCAAATTGAATCAAATCCTTTTCACTCTCCGCATGGAGCATGGGGGTTCCTAGTGGAAGTTTCATTTATTGAAGACTAATTTGGTTAGGCTTTATTGCTTTAGAGGACAGAGCGACAGGAAACGAAAGTATTATTGGTTTTAAAGGACTGGGGAATTTGATCCAGGGGCTCTAATTTAGGTTAATATGCTGCTAATCTATAATAGTGGGAACCACAGTTTATAGTACCTCCCAGAGGACTTTATTTCCAGGATTTTTAAGTTAAAAAAATTCAATCTCTCCTGGGTTTTGACCCATGACCTTTGCATCCAGAAGCAGGCATGCTACCTCTGCACCACTGAGGCTGATACATACTGCAGAGGTAATACCAAAGTCATTCTTAAGATGTTTATTATGCTCATTTTCAAGAGTAACCCATTTAAAGACTAGAATTTATTTGAGAAATTTGTTTTTCTCCTCAACAGTTGTGTACCTTTCAAATTGCTGACTTACGGTGATCAAGGAATCAGTTTCACTCTCAGTGAATCTTAAGAGCCGTATTCTCTCTTATGTATTTCTACTAACATATTTCAATCTACTACCCTCCCCTTCCTCTCTCTATCTCTTTCATTATTCCTATTTCATTAAAGAAGAATGTTTGGCAGGCAACCACGGATGGAATGGGTGTATGGGATTCCTACATGCACCTTCGTCACGTGTTAGGAGAACCCATTAGTTACAAATTTGACTGAGTTGATGGACTCTGCTTTAGAGGGGCAGAGGCAGGTCATTTGTGTAGGATCTACACAACTGAATACCTTCATATTATCTTATCCCATAAGGTGCAGTTAGATTGCCAACTGGCTTTCTGTGTCCTATGCTGTAGTTTTGTTCCTGGACCAGGTCGATGGCAATTATGTGTTCTTACAGCAAGTCTGACAGTGTCATATTTATAGATTTACAGGCAGGACAGATTTGTAGCATAAAATTCTGGTACACAGATGATGGTCACCTGTTATAAACAACCATAACAGTCAATATCCCATAAGGTGGGGTTAGTAGAATGGGACTACAGGTAGCAGCAGAGCTGAGGCCTGAGGAGCTATCCCCATTCCTTCTAGTAGCAGCTAACCCACAATGGTGGGATTTTCTGTATCCTCATAGGGTTCCAGTTTGTGAAATTGCTTTTAGTCTGCCATATAAATGTGGCAAATTAGGCCCTAGGCCTAAAATAAGAGGAAGAAGAACATTTGTATTTTGAGATGCAGACAATTTTCAAAACAAAAGTGTTGTCATTGCTGATAGAAAATCAATGTGGTAAATGCCAAATTTCCTTTTAGGAAGAAAAAACTGCTGCATCATATAATTTTAGAAAGTTTTAAATATTATTAACAATATGATTGATACTGCCAGTTATTACCTTTTAAACATTATATTTTACACTTAACATTTTTAACCTTTTCACTGCTACTAACGTATGAATGCATCACATAAAAACTGTATAAAAGCAGAGATATGAGACTAATACAGTAATGTTTTATGTAAAATATGATATGAGGTTTATATCCACATGTTACTATTATTCTCATTTATGGATACCAGTTGTTCCACTAAATTTGTCCTTGCTGACTTGAAACTCAGAGCCTACTGTTGCTTTCGTTTGATGATTGCTTATATAAATATACAGGGCTTTAAAATAAAACCTTTACCGTTCGCATGGTGTTTTGCTGGCAGTGGCTGGGCAGGCAGGAGCCGGCTTTCCCTGCACCTAAACTCCGCTTCTTAGAACGTGTATAAAATCTTACCTTACAAAAGATGCTGAAAATGCCCTCCCTCATGTAAACAGGCATTGTATCAAGAAAACACGTTCTGATCAGCATGATTAGGTCTGAAAAGGATTTTGACCCCATTTTTTGAACACCTGACAGAAGAAGATAAATTGTATGGGTGGTTTCAACAAGATTCAGCCACTGCTCATATAGCAGAATTGTCTATGAATAAACTTAGGTAAGTGTTTCAAGAAAGAGTGATTAGTGCTGGTGTATGGCCTTCTCGCTCGACAGATCTAACTATGGGATGTTTACTTGTGGGGTAGCCTGAAAGACAATCCTTTCACACTGAAATAACTAAGGGGATACATTAGGAACGAAATCAGAAACATTACTGTGCTCAAAATTAATCATGTCAACCATGTATCTGTTTTCATGATACAATGCCTGATTACATGAGGGACTATATTTTCAGTATCTTTGTAAGGTAAGATTTTATACACGTTCTAAGAAGCAGAGTTTAGGTGCAGGGAATGCCGGCTCCTGCCTGCTTAGCTGCTGCTAGCGAAACACCATGCGAACAGTAAAGATTTTGTTCTAAAGCCCTTTATAACTTCTAAAAGGGTTAAAGCTTATATATTATGGTTTGTAACACACTCAAACTTGACTTTTATAGTTATTTCCTTAGAACTATGTAGTTTCAATTACCATTGTGATCATCGTCAGCTACATCTCACAATGGTGATGGAAACTAAGAGTTCTAAGGTACTAACTATAAAAGTGAAGTTTAAGTGTTACAAACCATAATATATGCGTTATGACTTCACTGTGTTCTTCCAAAAGTATCTATAGGGTTAAAGCCATTAATTAGGGGTCAATTGAAGTGCCACATAGGTTTTTATTGTCAACAATGGTATTCTTCTAGAGTTGTTATTCAGCCTCAGGAGTAGATCGCTCATGCTTGTATTTTTTGTCTGCTGCAGCTACACTAATAATCTGATTGGTTCTCTTGATGGACAAGGTGATAGCATGCGTCACGTACTGAATATGCACAGTGGCCAGGAGAGCGAGCTGACGGCAACTTGACTCTATTTAACACATTCTTATAACCTTCATACAGATTTTCACCCCTTTGCACTCTCTCTAATGTTACAGGAGAAAGATGTGTTTAAAATGATTACAAAATCAGTGGATAAAAGTTAAAAATTAACACACAACGTTTCAATTCTGCCCTTGAGTCTTCCTCAGGTGACTTCTCACACAGTACTCGGACAGTACTCAAGTACTGTGTGAGAAGTCACCTGAGGAAGACTCAAGGGCAGAGTTGAAACGTTGTATGTTAATTTTTAACTTTTATCCACTGATTTTGTAATCATTTTAAACACATCTTTTTATTGGATTTGACTCAGTGGAAATTTGGGACCGATATGGATGTTTTATTGTTACAGGAGACTAGTGAGCAAGAGAGTAGTCCTCGCACTCCAGCTGAGATAGGTGGTGTCACTGGTATGCCTAGTTGTGTTACTGCCGATAATAGCTGTGATAATGATAGTGCCGATATTGAGAATGTGATGAGGCCTGGAGTTGGCTCTACAGTTGTCATGTCTTCACTAGAAGTGGCTCAGGAGGCAGGGGAGAGTGCAGCTCCTGTTCCTGTTCCCATCACTGTTACGCACCATCCACTCAGCCCAGACGTGGAGCCACAGAATTTCGCTCTAGATGCTAGTGATAAGTCTAAGGTAAGTCCACCGGCCTCTCCAGCATTTTTCCATGGGGATTATAATTATTACAGTTAGGGTTGCCATATGTCATGAATTACATGGACATGTACTGGTATGTAATCTCCCAGGGAGTTTCAAGATTTAAATGCCACAGATGATGGTTTTAGTGATGCCAGATAAATACACTTTTTAATTAAGTAGATGTACAATATATAAAGTAAATAGTTATTTCCCCTCTCTTTCTTAAATAATAGGGGAATAAGAAGGGAAATAACTATAAATATATATTCAATATATTCAATAGTGTGTGGGTTCTTTGCCTTATTTTGTTGACGTGTGATTTTGTCTCTCGATGTACTGAAATGTCAGCATGGAGAGTAAAGGGTTCTTGTTTATTGACAGATCTCCCTAAATTGTATATGCTGAAGATTCTGCTGAAGATTTCATGCTGAAATTGTGTTCCATGATAGTGAGGATGAGGATTTTTTCCCACAAAATTATAGTAATATATGTGATAACATACTAAAAATTGTTTTTAAGTGTACCTTTGACTTCAGAAAATATAGTCCTAAACATGGATGGATTTTGTGGGTTCTAGTTTGGAAGTAAAAGATGATTACAGATGGTTTTTAAGTTAAAGTGTGAGTGGTGAACTGAGCCTTTAAAAATTACTTAGCTAGTCATTTAAATGCTTGCTGTAGAGTTGGGAGTGACTGTGTTAAGGTCATTAATTCTGTGAAACATTATCTTTTTCAGAACCAAGTACCAATTAATTATGTAAATCCTGCTCCGAGTCATATCAATGCCAATGTCTGGGCAAGTCAAGCTCCTCCCACCACTCATCATGGTGCTTATCTCACCTCAAACGATCTTGAATGTTTAAGGATGTTTGTGCAAGAGTTTTGTATCAAAGCTCTTTTACCTTACATTGAGCGACAGATTCAACAGCTTAGTGAAATTGTAAGTATTTTAGCTGATTTAGCTTTTTTTATTTGTATGATGAGTTTATATTAGGCCCATTTCTTTGTTTCTCAGGTCTTTTTAACATGATATGTTTTCAACTAATGAAAGTTATTAAACCAAAGCAGGGCATTCGGGCAGATACCCATTACATTGTCTTACTTTTCATTGAAAGGCACCTATTGACTAGTAATTATTACTATTTTGTTAAAAGCTGAAAAATAGTTAAGAGGGGTAAAACTATGATTGAGATACAATTTGAGTCAACAGAATTTGGAATTTTATGTGTTGATGTCCATTGGAAAGGAAGTTTTAGGGAAACCATGATGACATTGTTAATAATGTAGCAAAAAAAGAGTACAGTATTGAAATTTCTTTTGGTTGTTTAATGTAAATATACACATCAGTAATTTACTACCAGTGTCTATAGTTTATTGTATTTCTAAAAATCAAACTGGTGTTTTATTCATTACACTACACAGTTTGACCATAGACATGTTGGTAAAAAAAAACTCTTAGCTCTATTGATAATTTTGCTCAGCATAGATTAAAGAAAGTAGAAGTAGTTACAGGTACTTAAGAAATTCTACTATGAATAGTACTCTAATTAGTACAATAATGTCATATAGAACACATCATCTATAGCAAAATTGAATTATAAATACAGCATGCTGATGCTGATTTGTAATATGTCAGATTTTACATTTCATTAGATGTAATTTTTATGATACAGTAATTATAAATTTTCTTCATTTCAGATTTCCAATAAGAAGGGTGTTAGTAGATCTCTTATAAGTGCTACAAAGCGTTGGTTTGGAAGCAACAAGCCTGGACTTCCCGGATCGAACACACCAGTAAATGCAATAATGTAGGTAAACAAAGTATTATTTTTTATATCCATTTAATTACTATTGCTTCTAAGCATTTTTTAACCCTATGCTTTGGCATTATTTTATCATAGATACTATAACAATAGGCACTGGCTGCGGATTTGCAGGCCCAGGTTTGATCCCTGGTACCTCCTCGGATTTTTCTGGGTTGAGGTTTAATCTGGAATGGGGTGCACTCAGCCTTGTGATACAAACTAAGGAGCAACTTGATTGAGAAGTAGCGACCCTGGTCATGAAACCGTCATTAATGGCTATGGGTGTCGCATGCTAATCACATGCCCCCAAAACTGCAATCTGTCTTTGGTAGATGGTTGCAGCTGTCAGATGGTAGGCCTAGTCCTTCCAGGGTTATAGCACCATGGAGTTTAGTTTTACTGTAACAAGAGGTCCAGATTTTATCTTGAGAAAATCCACATCTTGAATTATATTTATTTGACTGTTTAGTGAATAAGAAGGAGATAGTCCTTAATTTTTTTTACTTGAATTAAATTGAATATCTTTTGTGAAAAAATACATATTTTTAAAATTATGTTTCAACACTTCTTCCTCCATTATTTTAACTGTAATTCATGTAACAATTTAAACTCTATTATCTTGTAATTTTTAAAAGTACAGTATAGTATTACAATTTTTAAACTTCATATGTAACTTCCTTTATTTAAAATATAATGGAACTTATGCAGTGAAATATAGTAACATTTGTGAAAAAATTGATTTGACTAACACAATAATAATAATACCACTACGCTATCGAGTGGTCATTGAGGTGTGAAGCGAAAATTCATCTATTTAAGTTTAAAGAGCTTCATATCCTTCCCAAATCAACCTCTACTGTCATGTGACAGGTCCTCAGTAACAATAAAGAGGTTCTGGTGACTAATTTTTGTTAAATGATTTGGTTCTCTGTGAAGGTATTGTTCACCCTTGCAGTTTTAAATTATCAGTACTTATTTTCATACCTTGAATTTTTAGCTATACAAGTGATGCTCCAGAACTGCAGCTGAGACGGCTTGGAGATATGTGCTTCATGTTTGGACATTATTCACTGGCATTCCAAGCATACCATTCGGCAAAACGTGATTTCAATGCAGACCAAGCTTGGCTGTATTACGCTGGTGCTTTAGAAATGGCAGCTTTATCTGCTTTCATGCAGGGGGAAGTGACGAGGAAAGCTCAGGAGTATATGGATGAAGGAATCGTCACATATTTCAACTCATGCAAGTACGTTTTACACTTTTCTGTTTTAAGAGGAGTGAGGCAGGCCAATGAAGGTAAAAAGAATGCATTTTCTCTTTTTAATTTTAGTTTGTGGACCCAACTTTTAGTTTCTGGTTGGTAAAAAATTATGCGCTGTCTCACCTTCATTTGCCTGTAGATTTGCAAGGATGCTTTGGTTTAATTTACAAGTCATCAATGAAGCAAGCATTCTCTCTCTCTCTCTCTCTCTCTCTTTTTTTTTTTTTTTTTAATCAGTTTAAAACCGTCCAGCAACGTCAGTGCTTTACAGATTTGTGTTAACAGTCACACACACACACATAAAAAAGAAACAAAAACAAACTAACAAACAAGACCTGAGGTCAGCCAATGGACCCTCTGATAACAATATGTATATTTATGACTTAAAGATAATGTGATGTTTTAGGTACTCTCTTTGTCCAATGTTTCTGGTGTTGATAAGAGATTGTCCTGAGGTAGTCTAGCTTGTTGAGATATTCTGTGGCAAGGTTGAAGTGTACTTCTCCTGGAACTTTATACAAATCTGCGAAAAACTTTTTAGCTTGTTTACAAAGAAATTCATAGATACTGTACAGACCAAGTTCTCTGTGAATTTGACTATTTCGCACAAACAGTGGAGCATTAACAGCAATACATAGTGTTTTATTCTGAAGAGCTCTTAATCTTTTAATTTTAATTTTACTTTTAGCAGCAGTACCCCATACTGGGCACGTATTCTCAATTGCTAGCTGCTGAGGATCTGATTGCTTTGAACTATGTACCTTCAGATTGTGATTTCTGATGTTACTTCTGGCTATTCAGTGACCTATCTATTTTCACTTCAACTGAAATTGTAACATCCAGACAGTCTTACGTGACTATTGCAATTGCTCTGTAAATTGACTGATGGAAGTAAGGATGGAGTTAAGACAAAACGTGTTGTTCAATTTCCTTGCACTTTGCTCTTTTGACTGCTGTAGTCATCACTGAGTCGACAATTAAGTCACTGAGGGAAATTTCAATAAAACAGCTGTGTTTTATGAGTGATATTTTTAACAAAAGGATAACGAACTACACTTTTTAACATACACCATTAACTATGTACTTATATTTTATAATTATTGACTCTGTATGGGCCCAGCCACAGTAGTTAAAAGGTTAAAAACGATGACTAACACACTTAATTACTCCACTTACAAATTTTTGGTAGAACAGGTTTCGCACGCATCCTCAACTATTTGTCAACTGCTGGTCCTTGTTTGCTAGAAGAATCTCTATGTATCCCTGGTGGCGGTTTTATGTACTTCGTCATCAGACTGTCTTCAGATGGAATGTCAGAGTTCATTAATTTACTTTTAAATATCTGCAGAACTTTTAATTTGGGAAAATCTACATGGAAAAATCTACAATAACAGTGGAAGACTGGTCACAAAAATCACTGATTATTGTGTCTCACAGTACTGCATAAATGACATAGCTTGTCTGTCAATGAGGTGACCGCTAAGGCCAATCAGTCATAGGAGAGAGGTTCCATCTGGTGCTGTGAAGTGAACTCTGGCTTAGCTCAGTTGGTAGAGCATTGGCACTGATAGCCAAAGTCCTGGGTTCAAATCCCAGTGTCAGAGGAATTTTTCTCCTATAATATTATAACTCTTATTGGTTTGTGGTTCACTATATGGGTGAGGCATTATGGGAACCAATCACGGTAGATCTTGTCATGTGATGAAATTACAGACCTGAACATTCAAATAAAGATTTGAGTTATCAATCTAGTCAGTTTTTACCGACTCGAGTTCTCATATCTTGCATCACAGGTTCTCGGATTCTAGATTCATCCAAGAACTTTTTCATTCCAATGATCATTCTATTCTTTATATTACTCAAGAATAAATCATTTGATTCTTAAAATCATTTGATTCTACCCATCACTAGTCAACTCATATAATGCATTTAATGTAGTCTGGTCTTTGGTCATAGCCTAGTAAAATTAAATTTAGAAATGGAAGTGTACTGAAAATTTGTGATAATTCATACACTAGAGAATTTATTGAATACAACAAAAACAATTATACATTCGGGAGTTTCGGTTACTCTCTGAAATGTTGACATGTAGATGTTAACTGTTGTGACAAATCAGAACATCTGGAAACAGTGGTGATAAATTCTGATACCATGCTCTTAATGTAATCAATAAAGCTTTTGCAGTGTAATGATCATTTTTGTGGTACTGTAGAAATGTTGACTTTAATTTCTGATATTGTTATAGGATGCCACAGTTTGCCACAAGAGCTACCTTGCTGAGTACAGAATGTTTAAAGGGCCGTAGCCTTTATGGTGAGGCTGCTAAACAGTTCATTCGCATGACAAGCGAGGATTCAGATCTTCGTAGCGCTCTGTTGCTGGAACAAGCATCTTATTGTTTCCTCAAGGCAACAAAACCTAAAATGTTGAGAAAATATGCATTCCACATAGTGCTTGCTGGCCATCGCTTCTCTAAAGCTGGTCAGCGGAAACATTCGTTGCGGTGCTACAAACAAGCATATCAGGTAAACATTATTCTGAATTCTAGCTTAAATGCCACAGTCATGTAGCATTATGACACAAGAAAAGTACTGTATTTACAATTTTGTATTTTACTAAAAAATCAGATTTGAAAAGTTGACAGTGGTAAAAGGGTTTCTTAGGTTATGAACGGAATACATACAAATTTTATAAATTGTATGACTAGAGTTAGTTGTTCTATTTCTTTATTGTTTATTAAGTGTCAGAATGGAGCTTTATCAGATTGTGTGGTGGATAGGAAAATGTCTGTCTGTCCATATGTCACTATGCGCGATAACTCAAATATGCTTTGTTTTATTTCCATGAAACTTAGTCTACACATTTATAATGTCCATGTTTTGTCTGTTTACCTGATTTTATTATGAAAGCATTTTTACAATTTTAAGGGCATAGTTGTATGCCTGTCTGTTTGTTTTTAGGACATAAAGTGACGAGGTCTAGTTATTATTAAAATTTGTATATTACTCGCCCAACCGTAAACACAGTGAATTGATCTACTTTCTAATTTTAACTACATGCACCATGATTATATATAAGAGATCTTGTTTGACATTGACAGGTATATGAAAATAAGAATTGGAGTTTGGCTGAGGATCATATACATTTCACAATTGGACGTCAGGCTTCCAATCTGAAGCACACAGCAGAAGCGGCAGCAGCATTTGCTAAAATTCTTAACCCAACAAGCCGTCAGTCTGCTGCCCAACAAGCAGCTTTTCTTCGAGAATTTCTCACAACGCAACAGGTAATGGATTCACAGTGGAATGATAATTCTTTCACACTGGCCGTGTGTATGCTAAGATAGATACGTGAAGTCAGAATGAAAAATTCAATGCCATAGCCAGGATTTGAACCAGGATCTTCGGCTCTCCGTGCTGATGCTCTAACCAACTGAGCTACCATGGCAACGTGCCGGTACAACATTAAATTATCCAACTGACTCACAATCCCAGTATACCACCAGGTATGAGATACGAACCCAGTGGCGACTTAAAACCTGTAAGTACTTAAGACCCGGGCTTTATAGTAAGCCACTATTAGGTCACACTGGCCGTGTGTAGGCTAAGATGGAGACATGAAGTCAGAATGAAAAATTCAATGCCATAGCCGGGATTTGAACCAGTTGTGATGACATATCACTGCCAAACTGTAATTTCAGTTTAAGATCACAATGAACTGCAGAATGTAGTGAGCTAAGGAAGCGAGGCTCACTGATTTCTCCTCTGTTTTCTGAAACTTTGTTTAGGACACGGAAATGACTACAGTTAGACATTTCTGAGAAGTATATAAATCCCGGCAAGTCTATGTTGAAGGATTAACACTAATTAAAGAAGAATGTATAAGAGGAGGTCTGTGCATAAGGAAATCTCCAAGATGTATTTTGTTACAATAAATGTATTTCTTAAATCTAATTAGATGAGTTGACAGTAGCAGAGGATGGGGGAATGGACAGGAAATGTATATTACCAAAAAAGTTGTTAAGTGAAGCATGAATGTGAAAGTTCAACTCGCATTATAATTATATTTATTATAGTTGCTTTGCTGTATAAGTGCCTTCTATTTTTGTGAAATTTGTTCCTTGTTCCAGCAATTGTTTGCTGAAGAAGGAGTGCCTCCAAAGACAATTCTACCTATTCTTCCCTTGCCATTGGTCGATGATGACATGATATATGTTCTGCTAGGATCCCCTCCCCCACTGCCTTTTCAAGATGGGACCTCTTTTGTGGTACCTGCAACAGGAGTCACATTTTCTGATGACAACTCAGATGGAATCGATACAAGGTACGTAATATGCAGGGACACTAAAAAATCAATCAACCTTCAAACTTGCAGAGTGCTGGATCAAAAAAAAAAAAAAATGCCGGATTTTGCACAACATGCTGCTATGATTTTTTTTTTTTTTTTAGCATTTTCACTTTTTCTGTGATTGACAACACTTGATGATTACGTTTTTCGCCACCTTTTTTCTTTGCTGAATCCATATATACAGCAGCAAATAAATGACAAAATGAGAAGGAATGAGCAGGAATACCTGTTGCAATTAATACCCAACAACTGGAGTACAGCGCCATTAAAACATATGCAACGCCACCAGAAATGAGTGGTGTCCCAGCATGGTAAATTTGAAAATGCACTCCGAAATCCACGCCAGAAATCGGCACCTGATTTTCGATAGCTGGATTATGTAATGTCAACCTTTAATGTGCAGGCCAAATGTCCCATTCAGTCAAGACCCAAAAACATCAAATTTAAGGAATAATTAGTGTAAAGCTGGATTTTGCCCCATTGATAGCCTACTACCAGAGGAACAGTTCCCAAAAATCCTCCTGGAGCTAACCCCCAGTCTTCCTCAAAGATTCAGAATGTAACTATTTACAGAACAACCATTATCTCTGTTACTAATGATCAGGTCAAGTTCAAACTTTTTCTGTTTTGTTTGTTATGAAGTGGCCTACAATACTGATTCTCTTCAAATTTATTTTAAACCCATTTTAGTTTTTGATAAATTGAATAAAATGTACGGAAAAAGAGGATTTTTACTTCAATTTTTTTTTCTGTGCTGTATTTTTTGTCATATATGTAAAAATCCTTCTTGTAAAAGTTATAGCTTACCATGCTTTTAATCTACTGATGTAAAGTTTTATTTATTTACTAGCAGGTGCCTGTGGCTTCGTCCATGATAATTAATTTAAAGATTAAAATTTAAGAGCAAAATAATTAAAACAATATATTGATTATCACATGCAAATCATTCATAAACTAAACGATTAATAATTATAATGAAACAGCTAAATATTCAGCTTTGGAGTGCATTCCATGATCAGAAAGCACTGCTTGGGAAAAACTACCTCAGATCCGAGTTCCCTTGTCCAGAAAACCCCTGCATAGCGAGTTCCATCCAAATCTATCAATGTTTGCTCATTTTGGCCTACATTCATTATCCCTCTTCTGTCTACTGTATGTTGAAAATTTCAGATGTCTGCATGCCTTGACATTTTAAACAAATGAATGGACCAGGGTGAGCTTCAAAATGCAATATGTTGAAAAAATTGCAATGCTCTGCGGGCTGCCATTTGGACCACACTGGTTTAAAAGAATTGAAATTTTAAGGAGAATCATACATTTCTATTATATTTCCTTCTTGTTTATTACAGGTGGGCAAAATTAGAAGAACTCCTGATTGCTGAAGCTCAGGGCTCAGCACCTATGATTTTCAAACCCACACTTCAGATATACTCAAAGTTTACAAACAATAGCTCTAAGCCAGTAGCGATTGTAGGAGGTATGTATGAAACAATGTACTATAATTAAAGTTTAGAAAGTGAGATAGGCTCAGAACTAATATGATCTAAAGAAAAGAATTTCCAGATAACATTTCCTTTATTTTAAAAATATTATATTAATAGCTGAACTTTTTCCAACTAGAAATTGAAGTGGATTTAAGAAAATAACTGACTTCATACAATTTAATTCTTAAAATATTTATGACATAGCAAACAGTTCAACCGCATGTTGATATCAGGTTTAGTCCTATGCCAGGCTACATAGATGCCATCTAAAGATGGGCAGGCATGTAAAAGAACTACTGCAGGATGAACACCACGAGCACATTGGTGATGTTTACAGGCCTAAGTACAGTATACTACTGTCACTCAGTAGCCATAACAAATAATATAATTTTTTTAAATTTTCAGAGCCTGTGACTGTTCGAGTGATACTGCGGAATCCACTTCATATTTCTCTAGTCCTGAATGATGTTCGCCTGCTTTGGAAGTTCAGTAAAGCTTCTGAAGTTGTTGATAATGAAACCATGCCAGAAACTCCTAAAAGTCCTGTTGAAACTCAGCATCTTGATGTTCTAATGCTCAAACCAGATTGCTCTGAGGAAGTAAGTTGGACTGTTGTGTTCTGTAATTGTAATGTTGTAGATATAATTATTATGCTACCAAACCTTCAGTGCCAATGTCCAAAGGGAGAATTGGAATTCTGGCATAATCAAATTACAGTGAATGCCACTTAATGTAATCGCGGAAAATGTTATCAATCGGGTAATGTTATCACTTTTATGAAGTCCAATATGGAATAATACTAATGCATTGAAAAAATGCTGTTTATTGTGATCAAAGATTCGGTTTATGTTATCACATTTTCCTTTATGCGGCTTGTACTGCACGTCATTCAAAATTTTGTTTTCGTTTCTAACTCAACTGTATTGTGTTTTATTGGAGGTAACAATTCTGTTCCCAGCTCATAGGATGACCAGTTCGAGGGGTGGGATTACCTAACTCTTTAAGCAATAAAACATGTTTCACCCCACAGTTAAGTTGCAGCTTTTGGTTTATGAAGATTGCAATGTTGACATGCAGTGATGCCTAGTGTAAAATGAAAAAACTTGTACAGACATGCATTAGATGTTTTGCTATGCAGTGTTCACCATAGATCAGTATAGACTTCCAAAAATACTCGTAACTCATAACTGAGTATGGAGTATTGGTTGAAAAAAAATCTGATGTGAAAGTCACATAACTTCCTCTGCCCAAATAAAAGTTATTCACATATCCTTGTACAGAATCGCAAGACACAATTTTACGCTAATTATCCTATAAAAAGGTCTTCTTTCAATGATGCGACTAAAAGCGCAGGCTATATAACAAACTTTAAAAAAAAGAACAAGTGACTGCAGACGTTTATTGAACTTTCCACCGTAAAATATAATTTCCGAAATTTATCGAATATTTCCCTCAGATATTTCTTTACTCTATGCATGGCCAACAATACATCTTTCTCACTTCACATTCTTATATAGAATAAGAGGCCGTGAAAGAGCGCGAATTCAGTTGTTCATCACGCAAGACAAATTTTCTACAAACAGTGGGTGGCTTGTAACTACCCTCAGAGAATTTTTTCGAAAAAAAGTTTCAAATAAAAGTTTTAGCTCTCAGTAAAAGGAACACATGTGCAAATTGTAAAGAAAATCGTTCGAGCCGTTTTGGAGAAAATCGCGAAAAACGAAAATTTCTTCATATAAAGTCCCCTTAAAAATAAGGGAAATTTGTCACCAATCTTCGATTCACATCTTCAGAATGTACCTGACCCAAATACGAAATTTTGTTTTCATACGATTCTCCGTTTCGGAGCTAGCCTGTTCACAAACTTCCACACAGACAGACAGACAGACACACACACCACACAGACACACAGACATGTTTCCAAAAATAGTATTTTTGGATTCAGGGGGCCTTGAAACATGTATATATGCTAAAAACTCAACTTCGAATTTTGGGGTTGAAAACAATACTTCCTCTACCTATAGTACCTATGGTACGGGCAGAGGAAGTAAAAATAGTTGCTTGCAGTCTATTGCTGTATTAGCCTATGAGTGGTTCAATGATTCCCAGTTATGTATTATTTTATGAATAAATATTTTAAATTCTGTTTTATAGTGTATTATCTTATATATACATATATAAGTGATCACAATAAAGCGGTGTGCACTGCATTAGTATGCAGAGGACAGTTCTAAACGAAAGACAGTATACTTGTGCTAGCATTAACATGTCATTGCATAAAATCGGTCTGAAATAGAGGATGGTGGAGAAGTTAGTTTACCCATACTGTACATTCATGTTCATGTTCTTTATTTATTTATTTATTTGTTTGTCTTTATGTTATAAATACGGTATGATTTCTTCTGATTAAAAAATTAACTTCTAAGAACAGAATAAATACATGTAGCATAGTATAGAAATGATGAATGTAATAATATTACAATATGACAGAATCATAGTTAAATAAATAAATGAATAAATACAAAATTTAGAATGGTAGAAGCAGATGAAGGTTCCTCCTTCCTTACCGAGCGCACTCTTCAAAACCCTAGAAATAGGGTACCAGAGTCAGCCAAGTCGCTTTTTGAAAGGTTGAGCCAGTCCCAACTGCTGCATGACCCTATCACCAGAATAATTCAGCACCTGCCCTACTTGTACTGTACATAGATATTTTAAAGTCGTCACTGGTGCACTTCATGAGACCATTTGGTCCTGTCACACTATGTGTAGTTTACAAATGTTCTCTTGCATTCATCTGGTCAGCAACATCCTCAAGTAGGCTATCTGAAATCAAAATCAAATAAAATTAAAAAAAATAAATCTGCTTATGAATGACTATGTTCAAAGAATTCATTCCATGCATTCAACTGTGTTCATTTTTTATAAAACTCTCCCACTCCTCATTAGACCATATAAACACATAGATCCGTTTTTCAAGATCAGTAAATAGTGTCTCTGGTCATACCACAGGGAAATAAAATTCATAGTGCTTTCTGTATATGAGGTAGTTAAGATTACTGGTACTAAAAGTATTATTATGCACTACTAGATTCTGTGATGCTATATCCCTAAGGCACAAGGCCTACCGCCCGACATCTGCATCATCTATGGTAGGTGGCAGGATTGGGGGGCATGTAGTCAGCATGCCGACACCCACAGCCGTTACTGTTGGTTTCCGTGACCGGAGCTGCTACTTCTCTATCAAATAGTTCCTCAGGTGAATCACGAGGCTGAGTGCACCCCGTTCCAGACCTCCCTGCCTCAGAAATATCCGAGGAAGTACTGGGAATCGAACCCAGGCCTCCGAATCTGTAGCCAGCATGCTAACCACAAGACCACGCAGGCGGTCCACTACTAGGTTAAATTATATTAAATTGATATAATGGTCGATTGCATCTGTGAAATTGTGGTTACCATTGCTGATTGGATCTGGAGGCTTCGGTTCAATCTCTTGTATCTCCTTGAATTTTGGGAGGTCTGTGCACTCATCCTTGCGAGGAACTACTTGAGCTCCCAATCCTGCTATCTATCAGTAAAGTTAAAAGTTGGAGGTAGATGTCACAGTGGTTGTATGGTATTCTGTCCATGCAAGGGATGTAGCACCGTTGCGTTTAGTTCAGTATTATTAATTACTAATAATATTTTGCTTATTGCAGGTGGTGCTATATGTTATTCCAAGGTTGGTCGGTGAACTTAATATTTTGGGCATTGCATACCATGTATCAAATCCAACGGATACGGTTAACAACTCCACAACAAATCCAGTATCAATCCAAGGGAAGCAAGTATTCAACATTAGGGGGCCAAAACCAAAATCTACCAAAGACAAAGTGTCTGATCTACAAGATCGAAGATTGCAAATTAACACAGTGGAGTCCGCTCCATGTTTACAGGTGAGTTGCAGTAGTAATTAAAGATTGCTAAATGTAGTATTTGTCATATAAAATAACACAAACTTACATAATAAACACTAGTGATTATAAGTTGATCACTTATTAATATCAACATAAAATCAGATTTGACTAATTAAACCTAATAGAAGTGTTAAAATGTACAATAGATTAAATTACAAAGTTAAAGTTAGATCATACAACTTAAGAACTAAGGCAAGAGGTTTTAGTTCATTAGCTACACAATAGGAATCACAAAAAATATAACAGTATCCTTAACTTAAGAATGCCATGTTCAAGAATTCATCAATGGTGTTTGGCATATGATGCATGATCATTCTTCTGTCTTTTTGAATTAGGCCTGTCTGATAGATTTTTATGCGGTCTTGAATTTTCTTATGTAGAACTATGCCCCTGTGAAAAATAGTCCCAATAACACACATTTCTAAGGAAAACTGTAATAAAGATAAGAAAGAGTCTAAATGCTTCATGTCATATCCCTAGAAGAAGAGCAGCAACCTGAACAGTTGTTTTCACAGATACAAACAAATTCTAATAAAATATATAATCAATATTAAAAATTAAAAAATAAAATGAATTGTACAACGGTGGATGCCTTTAAAACACTATAAAACACAACGTTTCGGCCCTGTTCCTGTGGGCCTTCCTCAGGTGACTAAAGATAAAATATCCGTTGAGAGGACTACATACTCTTGAGACAGTGCCACCACGATCATCACTGGGTTAAAGTTTAAATGTAAGATCCACATCCATGGAATGCGCACGGATCTTGTCAAATACAAAGGGGGAAACACGTACATGGTTATCAATCCACTCCTCCGGAATCTCAAACAAGGAGTTTTTCATACTATTCCTAGGCGGTGAGGGAAACTTCAGAACACATTTCTGTCTGTTTAGCCTTTTTACCACATCCAACCATTCTTCCCCCAAATCGCCGTCAAACCTATTCATAACCAAGTCTTTATTACACACAATGTTTTTTGCTTCACACACTTTTCGCCTAATTGTATAAATTCTAATAAACTTATTTTCTATTGAAATCAAGGACCTGAGCATCAGATGTACAGTGCAAAACGAAAGTGAAGCCTCCATTACTTGTCATAGGCAAAGGATCGACATGACAGTTGTTAGGTCTTGCCACTACTTCCATTTCTCATCGAAGATTCGGATAAGAAGATGAAAAAGTAATTTCAGTTTTTTGCTCACCTTTCTTAAAGTTGATGTTGCCAATGCTTATGGAACTTGGATTTCCTCCATTCTCCCATTGGCATCCCTGTAGTAGTTTATGAGCTGAAAAGGTATATCAGCATGATCTTCTTAATCGCTGGACACTTCAGCAATTATGATCTTTATTCATGATGGAATTCACATCCATACAAAGAATACAATGCGGTGAGGGGAAAATACCGATCCTATACAGGTGTGAAGCCAGTGAATCATGTCCTGTAGTGAGTCGAAAAAGTGCCACAGATTTCATCCGAGGCTGATCAGGAATGGTAGATTTGTTCTTCAGTAGTATATTCCAGGATTTGTTCACACAGTCTTCAGAGTGTTTAGCCCTGCAGGCTTGATGAATTTTGTGTCTGATTTTAATTTTAGCATTCTGGAAGGATAACTTATGATTAGTATGTTGTTTAATGGTTGTTCCTTTTTTTGCAAGAAAGTCAGCTGCTTCATCCCTGCATTTGGCAATGTGCTGGTATCCATGAGATTACAATTTCTTTATGTAATCCTTGAATTAATATTGCAAAGGTGTGTATTTCTCTTATTTTAGAGCTTTCCTGGTGTGGTGTTATATTGCTTGTAGTCCTGCCTTTGAATCCACGAGTATTACAACTGTAAGAGTTGTGAATTTTGTTAATGTGGCTCATGAGTAGGGACCGGATTTTTAGGTTTTTAAAAACACTGTTTTAGGTTTTCCATTAGGTGAAATAGTTTTTTTTAGGTTTTTTGTCCAAAATATCGTTTTCGGGTGAATAATTTGGTTTAATGAATTTGAATGGGCTACATAGGATTCAATACATAATTAACACGTCTTCTTAAAACACAGAGTGACCACTCAGTGTGAATAACAAGACAGTACTAAAGGTTAAGGCAAACAAACATTTTAAAACACAGAAATCTATATCCTTGTTCATACACGACAACAGTGGTTGTTCGTACGAATATTTTAAAAGGAATACACCGGTACTCTTACACTTCCTCTCTTGATACAGTCCATCCTAGACAACAATGGGTTGAACGAAACGCTGGTGGTATTAATTTCAACCCGACGAAAATTATTGTCTATCCGACAA
The DNA here is from genome assembly GCA_964059195.1 of Ectobius pallidus. Lineage (NCBI taxonomy): Eukaryota > Metazoa > Arthropoda > Insecta > Blattodea > Ectobiidae > Ectobius > Ectobius pallidus. The sequence goes on from CAXKWD010000003.1 coordinate 42,985,792, forward strand.
ATATTGATTCCTAACTGACAAACAAAAAAGACAAAAAAAGTAGCCTAAATGAGATATTTTAGGTTTTATATCCTGTTTAGGTATATTTAGTTTTTTATACCCCATTTAGGTATTTTTAGGTGCCACAGAATTAATATGGGTGAATCCTATGGACATGATTCGAAAAAGTGTATGAGCGCTTTTTGTTTTGGAAGTAAGGAAAAAAATAGGTAAAAACCTAAGAATCCGGTCCCTACTCATGAGTTATTGAAAAGCTGTGTTTATTGCCTGCTATTTTCCATCATGTCGGCCGCGGTGGTCTGGAGGTAGCGTGCCCGCCTCTAGATCCGCAGGGCGCGGGATCAAACCCGGCCGCGGTCGATGGATTTTTCAGGACGTAAAAATCCTGGGCATGGAGTCCTCCGGGAGGGACTTTAAGCTGGGGGTCCCGTGTCGTAGATTTACGGCACGTAAAAGAACTCCAAGCCTAAATTAGAGCCTCTGGACTAAATTTCTCGGCCCTTTCACGTCCAAGAAATACTTAGTTTCCAGAGGGGGGTTGCGAGGCGATGGGCTTACCACCTGTCCCTCTACCCTCTCTCGGAAAATAAGCATATCAAAATTAGTATAGGTAATGAAACCTCCACTTGGAGGCCCCTTCGCCCCACCTGGGGATCATAGGGTACCAGATACAGATACAGAGAGATTTTCCATCATAGTGTGTTGAGTGAGGGGTAAGAATAGGATTGTACATGCCTATCGAGGTGAAAGTTTCTATATTCGAACGTGAAGCAAGAATTTACAAGGTACATGCTTAGAGAAAGTCTTATATGTGCCTCTTATAAGATTTGTCTAGATAAAAGTTTTGAAACATTACTACTATAAATTAAATGTAAAATCTTTGTTCTTTCAGGTTACATTCAGAGATCTAAGTTCAGAAATGTTATGCGGAGAGTTTCAACAAGTCAGCATACATTTCCTGAATGTTGGGCAATCAGCGCTTCAATCTCTGTATGTTGCATCATCTAGTCCACAGCTGTACTCACTGGGGGAACAAAAGACAGGGCAGGTAACCCATATCCCACTACCAACAGACAGCCTTGCTCCGGGTCAGAGTCATGCAGTTTCAATGTGGCTTCGTGCCCCAGATACAGTTGGTACCACAAATCTCGAGATGCTTTTCTACTATGAAAATGTCAACTCTAATTCTGTTCCTAGGTAAGGCTAAAGGCAGTGCTAATATTGTCACCAGGTATTCTGGTTTTCCAGAGATGCTCTCCCATGTCAGAGGAATTTTTCTCTTAAAATATTCTCATGTCATGTTAAATAGAAACAGTATTCTGTGGTTTAATAAGTACATCTTAAATGTTACTGTACAATGCATGTACTGTATGTACATGTCTATCACTGAGGTCAACAATTAAAAATAATTATAGAATAGAGATTCCTTCTGGAGCTACGAATCGGACTTTGGCTAATCATTTGGGAGAGCATCAGCATGGAAAGCCGAATGTCTTGGATTCCAGTCCTAGTTTTAGAAGAATTTTTCTCCTAAAATCTAACATGGTGTTCAACAGCATCAATATCCTGTGGTTTCATGACTATGAATGTACTTATTAATTAAAATATTTCTCCTGTGACAATTAACTAATTTATTATTAAAGTTTTCCAGGGCAAAAGTTAAGAGCCAAGAAAACCTTAAAATGATTTAATAGATACTACTGTATTGGCCCGAAAATAAGACGGCCTCGTATATAAGACTACCTTGAATTTTTGAAGGGTATTTTCGAAAAAATAAATAAAATAGCTTATTAGTACATTTTGCTTCACATAAAACGGAATTGTTAAGTTCATGTCGTAACTTCTTCTCTCGCCTTTATTTACGCACTGAGATAATAAAGATGCTTTCTTTTCCACATGATCCGCCATGATGGTGGTCAAACAAAGCTTTATGCGTAGAGAATAGAGATGCCAAGCAGTGTAGTACACGGCAGTACAAGGAGAAGCACGATTTCGGAAAAAATAAAATTCGGTAAAGTTCGAAGAATTTCCGCATGAATGGGTAGGACGCATGTCATCGCCTGGAGATTCCCACTGCTCAGCTGCATTCATGAATGGAGAGTTGAAAATGTTAGGCTGTGCGTATAAGACGAGTATAGTTTTTATAAGCACATTTTGAGGGGAAAAAACATTGTTATATATTCGGGCCAATATGGTAGTTTTCACTATTACAGCAGCACCCCACTAGTCCGATAACCTGAATAATTCAAACCAAAAAAATTGCGTGCAACTCACCTGAACTCAGAACAAAGATAATGGCCTTCTTCCAGGAAGATAAATAAATGTGAATTGCCTTCACAAGCTCGCTTTCGACAACAGCAGTGTTCACATCACAAAAGTAACACTGCATGTAGACTTGTAGACTTCATATTTGCCCAATTATGTAATTTTTATTAACCGTGTTAATCCAAATTTTTGACAATCTGAACAGGCCCCAGTCCCAATTAATTTGGACTAGCAAGTTCTGCTGTAATAACGAAAAATTAGATTTTGAATTGCTGTTTCAGTGATATATGTAACGAGTTAGTGAATTAAATTTAACCTTCCTAGTAGATCGGTGTCAATATGACCCCACCTCCACTGGTTTTAAAACAATTTAAAAAATGTATGTAATGTTAATAAAGAAACTTCAGGGATGAAAATAATTTTACCCTTCATGTTTACAGGCATCGTCTTGTTAGGCATTTGTGGCAAATTACTGTTTTAAGTTCTATTCAGCTAACCACTACAGCCCTAAGAAGTACAGCAGCTGATGGAAATGGTATTAAGGAAATTCTGAATCTTACAATGAGTGTGAAGAATTGCAATCAGGTAATGTGGACTCCTAATAAAATTTAAAGTAATAGGATTAGAGTATCCAACTTAAGTTAATCAAAACTATGATAAGTGTGAAAATGAGTAAAATAAGAGTGTACATGAAACAAACTCTAGTTATATTCTTAGAATGTGGGGAAAGTAAAATACATTGCGTTTCACGTAAGAGTTGGCCAAACGTGTGGGTTTCTGCATCGCGGCAGCCACAGCTCTAACTCCCGAGCAATCGGGTGAAATATGTATGCAAATAAAGCCGCTAACGGTGTAATGATTCAGGTTCTCACAATTACAGTTAAAATTACAATGAAAATAACCACATACTTCATCACAAGAGAAGTTGGAAATGTCCTCCTCTTCGTTGGTGTGGAAGCCAGATCTTGGGTTTGTTCGGGAAATTTGTGTGCATCCATTGTTTGGATTGTTCTTTTGATTCTGGACTGTCATAAGGAATCCACGTTTTATCCCCTGTCACAATGGATATAAAAAAACTCGTTCATATGCCGAGTGACTTTCATCTTTTTCGGCAGCTGAAGAAAGATCTGGGAGGATAGCGCTTCCACACCAATGAAGAACTTCAAAACACTTCAAAATCACGTGAAGACCCTTCTCAATACGCTGGCGGCAAGCTTCTATGAAGAGGGTACTGGAAAGTTGGTACCACGCTATGACAAATGTCTCAATCGGAGCTCGACTACATAGAGAAGTAGCTAGAAGGTGTACCTAAATGTTCCAAATAAAATAATTTTGATTTTCACTGTGGTTTTCATTTTATGCCCCATCAGAGGTTGAAAAAAATAGCCCTAGTATTTTTTTTAATGTTCCATTCACCTCTTCATTCATAAATTCTTTTACTTCTTTGCCTCAAGGCTCTTAGCAACTTTGTAGAAATTTTGGCCTTCTCAATGGTTTTCTTCCATTTACTTCTGTTCTGGATGCATTTTCACCAGTTCTTTATTTTGAGCATTTTTATGTCTTCTATGATATGATTCGTACATCTATTTTTAGGTCTCCCACCTGATCTTGAGCTAAATGGTGTCCATTTATGAACTATATGAATTTTCTTGACTAGCCTATCGTGTTGCATACAATTTATATAGCGCAACCACCCCAGTCTTTTTGCTTTAATACAATTTATTATGTTTTGGTTTTGAACAATCTTCTGAGTTAGTTTGGATTCGTCAGATACCGTCATTTTCTTTGATTGCTTAAAATATTCTTCGTTAAATTGTCTTTTCAAAATTAATAATTTTTGTATTACTGCTTCTTTAAGATCCCAGATTTTGCTTGCATATGTCACAATTGTTCTTATCACAGTGTTATATAATCTTATTTTCTGCCTTGATAGTGTTATATAATCTAATTTTTGCTGCCTTGGATACCAATGTACTTCGGAAAAATACTTTGCAATTCTTCTACTTGCCCATCTTTATAGGATTTCAAGCTCATATCGTGTTGTGCATTATGTCTGGAAATAAAGTCTTCTAGCATTTTGTCAATAGTTTGCGAGAAGATGCAGAATTTTCTATGCTGCAATCGTATGGTGAGTGGTATGTATGAATGTCTTTTTGTTTTTCTTGACCTGTTATATATGTAACCTGCTGCACTAAAATCTTGGCTTACAAGTATCTGCTGCATCATATTTAAGAATTCTGCCTACATTTGGACTTTCTTACCATGTAGTAGCCTTGATAAAGACCACAGCAAGATGGAAAAAACATCTTATTCTTCTTCTTAAATGTGACGCAGCAGATACCCAGATACCCAGAAGCCAAGAAGATTTTATTATCAACCCAGGCTGTGGAAGTCTACGATTACATATTTACCTGTTGCAGTCTTCATTCTGAATTTGTTTCAAATCAATTGCCAGCAAGCTTTGCTAACACCAGTAATTTACTTAGGTGATTGTTGTCATAAGGAAACCGCCTGCCATAGATTTTAACTGATGGGATTTGCAACATTGATCACCTGATAAAGATTGCTGTAAACCAGTGTTTCCAAATCTCTGTTAAGTCAATACTAATATAAGTGTGTACATTATTTTCTTATTTGTCAGCACATAAAGAGCATTTTAATTTTTCCTTTCAGGTTCATGACCCTCTTATGTCTGAAATATCTTTACTACAGATCTCTCTTGCAAGTAGAAAATGGCAGTTGTCAAAGAAAATCACAATGCCTGAAGGTAAGGAAGTGCTTTTACTAATATACTTTTAATAATAAAAAGTGTCCTTTCCATAGCCTATTGTTTAAGAAAATATTTGTAGTTGTTGAGAAATGAAACACAGTGCACACTGCACTGTGGGATGTAAGAAATGGAGCTTAGTATTGAAGTCACTAGATGTCAGGGTATATAGCGTACTTCGTGTTTCAATATTGTCAGCTCTGCTTAAGGAATCGAGCAAAACCTACCGAACGAGGACGAGGGAGCTGAAGAAAAGGCGCACGGGTTGTACACTTATTGGTAACCTGTAAAATCCCACATCAGACCAGGTTGTGATATCATTTCTGAAATAACTGTACGTTAAGTTAATTTTTGTTGCATGCTTCTATTAACAAGGATAATGTGAAGGATTTAAATTGAATGTTTAAGTGTACTTACACTGGAATATATGAACATTTGATCAGTTTCTTGTGAATGGAAAATCGCTTTAACAAAACATTGTCTTCATTTCAGATGTGAAATTGCAGTCACAGGAACTTGTGCATCTGGTGGTGCAAGCCCATAGAAGTGAAGAGGAAAGTAAGTATTTTTGTTCACAGCTGTAATATCTTACTTATCTATAAACCCGATATTTTTTCCCAAACTGCTTCTTTCTTTAGATTTCTCCACCAGGTTTTTCTCCTTTCTTCTTCTTCTCTTTCCATCTTTCTATTTCTCCACTCTTGTCACACCTCTGTGCCTCCATCTGTCTTATATTTCCATACATATATCTCTCTCTTATGGCCACGTCTTTCTCCATTGTGATAAAGAAGTCAGGTAGTACGAAAGGAGTATTGAGGGAAGGATGTATAATGAATTGGACTAAAGGGAAGGGAGAGAGAATGAGAGAAAGAGGGAGTAAGAAAGAGAAAGAGAGCAATAAACATTTCAGAAGTAAGGTAAGAGAGAAGGGTGAGAGTTGAAGTGAGTATGATTAGAGCAGTGGTTCCCAATCTGGGGGGGGGGGGATAAAGGATTTACAGGGGGGCGTGGACAGTTTAAAAGAAAACAGAAACAAATAAGATGAATTTTGGGGCAGTTACCTTCCTGTTTACCCTTGGCAAAGGAAGCTTAAAAGGCCTCATACGGTTATCATCTTCTTACCTATGTGAGACCGGATTCTCTACACTGGCCATCATGAAAATAAATCATCTGAAGCTTAGATGTGCTTTGACCAGTTTGACAGCAAACATTAGGAGCTTCAGAAAAACAATTTCAACCGTCTCAGTGATACCCTGAATTCTTCTTGTGACTTTCATCACATAAAAAATGTTAGGTGTGAAATAAGTGTTCATGTGAAAACAATACACTAGGCACCAGTATTTAAGCAAGACATGAAGACATTTCTATTTTAGCCACAAAGTCCATTGACACATCATAGTTTTGTGTTACTCTACATTTGATAACCTCTTTTACTAAAGTGTGGAATGTAGATTTTTGTCAAATAAAGTTCTTAAATTGAAGCAAAAAATAAATAAATAAAAATAAAGTAAATAAATATAGGAGGGCATGGGATATTCTGGGATTGCAAAGGAGGGCACCAGATAGGAAAGGTTGGGAACCACTGGAATAGAGGAACTAAGAAGGAGCAAAATGTGGGGGAACTAAGAGAATAACTAAGATGAAGAAAAGATGCAAGAAGACGAGGATGTTTATAAAATAAAATATTTTTGAAGGGATCTCCATTCATGGTCATTGTGTATATTTTGTATGTTTATTATATTGCAAACAGTCCTGAACCCTATATTCTTGGTTTCCAGGTAATGATTATGTATTTTCTGATGTTGCAATGAATCAGATTCAGAATCTCCCTGGTCCTCTGAGTAAGAGTCCATACATAGATTTCTACAAGCGGCACCAAAATGAGAAAAGTAAAAACATGAAGGGTCCTCAGGAACCAGCAGAGAGTGAAACGAGGGAGGAGCAAGGAGACAAAGTGAAAGACATGGAAGCAGCTCTCAGATTTGATGCCACTCTTATACTTAGGTGGAAGGTAATTTAAAAGAACTTTGTAATTCTTGGTTTGTATAGAATCTGGGGATCTAGCAGTATATTACAACTCATTTAATCTGTACAAGAAGCTATGGATATTAACCGTTTCACTGATAACATGTTAGTCATTGTGCAATTTGGTGGTGCTGAATTAATTTGCAAATTCCTTTTGTACTCATAAATGGACCCAACAATTGAAAATAATTCATCAGTTTCCCCTGAAACAAGAGCACAGCACATATTTCTTGAAGTTAAGAGTGATATATGCAACCTGGGGCTGTATGTCATCATAACACAGCAGAGTTAGTTATTATGTGTTTCAATGGATAGTGCAATAAATCACCTGAAATATTTAGCTACAGATGGCAGCCCAGGGAACTGATGATGTCAGGAAGTAGCCAACAGGTGACACTATATGCTGATACACTTTGAAAACTTCTCACTGAAAATATCTTTCGTTTATTGGCATGCAAAGTGGTGCATTGGATATATGCATCAGTAGCACGGCCTGCAATGATGCATGCTGATGGATATATGTATGGCTATAGCAGCCAAATGGTTATAAGAACTGTATTCTAGGAAATCAAATGTACAGATGTAGAATAATGTTATAGTCCATTTGACACAAGCTGGGTGCAAAAGTAAGCACTGGTAAGAAGAGATCAGAAACGTAGTTCACAATAAGAAAAACTCCTTTGCATGTCAAGTTTGATTTGGGGAAGAAAAAAGGAAAGAAAGAAAAATAAGTGTTAAAAATACTAAAAAGCGAAAACAAGATCACTATTGTTTGGTGCTGATGGACTGCAAAATATCCCTTAAAAAGTATCTGTTTATAATACCAACCAATAAAGAGACAAGCCAAGCTAAAGCTTGTGAACCGTTATTAAATTGTATTGGAAGTTGGAATTTAACACAGTGAAGTTATATAGCATAGTAATTACATAATGAGTTGTAAAGCATATTTTTATTAGTGTGTGTGAACATCTGCACCAATGAGTAACAGGTAACAAGCTGGAGGGCATGCAGAAGATTGTTTATACTTGCTCCAGCTTGTTTCAAATGGATTATAGCATAATGTATTTTTACTTTCTCTACCTATACCCTATGTTGTACAAGTATTGTATTCAATCAGAAATTGAAGTTTACACCATAAATATCGTATTTACTTGCATAATGGATGCTTCCACATAATGGACACACTGCAATTTTCACATAAAAAATAAAAATTCCTCATATAATAGTCGCATCTCATTAAAAAAAATAATTTTAGTAATATCTGAAGTCATAAGATTGGATGGCCCGCTTATCTCTAAATTCAAATTTTTAATCAACTGCATGGAAACAGTATTGTGATTGGATCTTATTAATGTACAAAATACAGTAAACTCAATGATTGTCGATTAATATCGCTAGACAGGTGTATTGATAAATTTGTGTTCGGACAATGGATAAGAACCAACTGAAATATTTTAGTTATACAGCGAGTTTTAGGCTTAAAGTTATCAAAATCGCAGAAGAACAAGTTAATAGAGCTGCTGGATGAGAATTTACACGTGTAACGTGTGTAAGTGTTTGTCGTCTGTTCATGCAACTGCTAACTATCAATGTCGTATGCACGACACAATCAGTATATAATTTATTCGCAGCTACTATATTAGTACCTTTGCTATCAATCATTAGCTGGTGCATCTTTTAATACTTTTTTTAACTAAAATTTGTCTTGCGTAAAGAATGTACCCTAGTGTAATAAAAATCTGAGGAAAAAGGTGTGTCTTTTATGAGGGTAAATATGGTTCATGTTTTGAGGCCCCCAGAGTGCAAAAAAAGCATTAAAAATGTCTGCCAAGGAGTACCCAGATCTGTGGATCTGTAGTCAGTGATTCTAACCGCTAAACCACACAGGTTGTTGGTGTTTCACATAAGACTTTTTTAAACAAAGATGTTGTCTAAGTTTTTATTTAAAATTGTATATAAAAAGTTGTAGGCTTATGTCCTTGTGAAGTCAGACCTTTCCTTATCTACCAGTTACAATCAACAGTTGCAACCCATATCTTGTAAGTTATTGTCTGCTTTCGTTTGTAAAAGGCGTACTTCTACACTTAATCCACTGGCTTCCTTGTTAATAAAAATATTTTCTCCATGTTGGTACTGTACACCTATGCCTTGGAAAGGGTGAAAATAACTGATATTTCTAACTATTAGGTGCCCACAGCTTTACCCACGATAATTTAAAAAATGAAAATTAAGAGGACGTTATAAACATTATATTTGTTAACACTTACATAACGATTAATAATTATAATGAAACAACTAAAAACCGGTTTTGGAATGCATTCCACAATTAGAACGCGCCGCCTGGGAAAAACAACCTCAGATTCGAGTTCCCTGGCCCAGAAAAGCCTTGCATAGTGAATCTCACAAAATCGAAGCCATTGATAATTCCATGCGATATATTGAAAATATTGTAAAGCTTTTATTTCCAAGTTTTGACAAAAGAAAACAAAGCCACCTGCAATTGATTTGACAATTTAAATATACTACCAAAAAATGATGCTTTGATAGCGAAAAAATTCATGTTTGCTGATAGTTTTTCACTCTTAACTCGCAAACAAAAGCGAATATAAAAAATCTGGCTTCAAGGTGCATTTGGCCACCCTTCAGTCCATCTATGTTTAAAATTTCAGATCTCTGCATGCAGTAGATTTCGCTGGGCACTGCGCACAGACAGACAAACACTTCCTCTTATTATAGATATCCATCACAGATGTTCCTATTTAATAATTATGTGTACTTGTAGATGAAGTTACTTTTATTCTCATGTATATGTATGTTTATAATTTTCCCCAATCACATTTGTTATATATCATTGTACATATAGAAGTTTCACTCATCGGGCTGTGATATCAATAGATTAGATTATTTTCTAGATATAATTAGTACAGGTCCAGGGCCTGTTAAAAATCTGTACACTTAGCCTGAAACTTGTTCTGTTTCGTAGTCAGCAACTAAGATTATGTTGTATTTGGTCATTTTTACCTGATTTTGGTAACCAAAAAATGGGGGTGTGTAAAATGTGCAGACTTTTAAATAAAGGTTTTGATGCAGTAATTGAAAGCACAGAAGTGAAGCATAAAAGTGTGTATAGTCAACTCATGTAGTAAATGAAATTAATTAAGAACAGGATTCTTTAAGTTTAAAAAGGGCAAATGGTTTCATGGAACTGAATCTATTTCTTCATAGCTAATTGAATTGGTATACACTGATTGACATGTCTAAGGGGAATACTGAAGCAGTGCTAGGCTGCATTCTGCCGCAGTTCTAGGAAAAAGGGTCATTATAATATCCTTTACCTCTTAAAAGTAATTAAGAATTCCTGCAATGTTAATGTGCAATTTATTTACAGGCATACATAACAGACTCTGGTGGCATAAAGAGAACAGCTATAGGACAGCACCATCTCACTATAGAGAAAATTGGCACACCTATAACATGGCCTGTTGAACCTATAGCTCCTCTACTGAACCAGGAACCAGTGGGACCTCTGAAAATTTTTGGTAGAGACGATACATCTGTACATAGTTTTAGTGCTTGTGAGAAGTATGCTTCAATCGATGTTCTTCAGAAACTGGTGGCTTACAGTATACACCATCCTTCAAATATCACCCATAACTTTGATGTAGTAAGGTAAGAGATCCATTAATGATGTTTAGGTATATTAGAATACTGGTAGGAAGATATACAAAAATTATGAGTTTTCTGGTTCCTTTCCGTTATCAATTGAAAGTAGTTATTCACTTCATAAGGTTTCTTGGGATTCCAGCTGGTAAGCAAGTTGAAGCTGTCCAATCTGGATACAATCCCAAGGATTTCATATGGACCCTAAGAAAGACCGATGTCTCACACACTGCAAAACCAGAACACAATTCTCGCCGAGCATCTCTGTCATCTCCAACAAGATGGCCAGACTGTAACACAAGGATAAATATCTGCACTTTTTAACATAAGGCATTGTTATGTCCTTATAATTTACAAGATAGCAACCAAGCAAGGCCTTCTTGAATTAATTTCACAATTGAATACTGTCTTGCTGATAGGAACGTTTTCCACAACAATCGAATTGCTCGTGTGTTTCTTATGAAAGGTACTTCGTCTCAAAAACATTTGAATTTTGGCATTAATAATAAAAATTTTGCAAAAACCTTTCTTATTGTGCATTTACATTATGAAACGAAGGTACTGTCAAAATTCCAAGTCTCTATCTATTATAGTTTAGGCTCTATGTTGATTCTCTGTCAGTCAGTCAAGTCAGTCAGTTAGTCAGGACATAGCTGCTTATATAGATAGAGATAATAATTGCTGACTGTAAGTGGGCACATTTAAGCAAATTTTGCTTGTGGTCCTGGCCTCAGCAGTTAAAAGGTTAAAGGTCCTTGTCCGTGATTTTTAAAACATGGCTTAAATGTTTTTGTAAGTAGCCTACTCTGATAATTTTATGAATGATTATTTCCAAACTGTTTTAAAAGATTTTTCCATATTCAAATTGCTCCTTGCATAACACTTTTTGCCCTATTTCTAGCAATTTTGTACCTACATTTCTTGATAATGTGTGTGAAGATAAACACGGGGTGTTTTCTAAGGATTGTTGATTTTCTATATTCATAAATTAGAATTCCCGTTAATTAAAAAGAAATTTATTAAACCATATTTAAAAACTTATTATTTCAGTTTCTGTATATCAGCTCATTAAATGTAATCATCTATGAGGTGGGAAAATTATATCTTACTTTATCTATGAGGTGTTATAAGTGAAGGAACATTTTTTATTAGCTTCAGATATTTGTTAACTGACAATAGAAAAGGTCAGTTGTCTTAGGACATATTCAGTACACAGCTTCCACATTTTATGTGTAGAATGGTACTACATAGTGTACAAAGTTTCAGTGTTACATATAAATAAAATATAAATTATATATCAATATTAATATTAGATGGAAATCTACAGTGAAGTGTTGATATCTGTAGCAAGATTGAGATCGGAAATATACACACTAAACTTCACTATAAGGTATATTTACCCAGGATGATCATTTCAATGGGTCTTCCCACCATCATCAGCTGATTCTGACTGGTCCTTTAGCGGCGGGTGAATGATCTTATCGATCAAAGTTCCTTGTATGCCAATTGAAGTGTCGAAGTTTAAGAGATTTTTTCGGTTCTTTTTAATGAATATTTTTTTCCCCAAACTATAAATTCTGTTGGTTTTTCAACTTGTTTTGGTAGTGCTATTTCATTTTCAATTTCATGGCCTACTTCCCAGAAATGCATGGCCAAAGCGGATTTTTCAATTTGTTTGTTCATGATGTTCCTAAAATGTTCTTTTCTCCTTGTATCGACACTTCAGTTGGCATACAAGGAACTTTGATCGACAAGTTAATTCGCCCGCCGCTAGAGGACCAGTCTGAATCAGCTGATGATGTGGGAAGATCCATTGAAATGATCATCCTGGGTAAATATACCTTTTAGTGAAGTTTAGTGTGTATATTTCCGATCTCAATCTTGCTACAGATAAATTATTTTAGTATTTTTACCAGACAGTGTACATTATTTAATCTGAGGTTCAAATAATAATTAATTTGTATTTCTTGCAGGCTGTGTATAATGCCAGTAAAGGTGACCCTTCAAAACTGCTCAAATGGTAGCCTTGTAGTCAAATTAAATACAGTAGGAGGTAATGGGTATGTATTATTAGTATACTTTATTATTATTTATTACTAACTTTCTGCACAACGCAGATTGCCTTACAGGCATAGAATAACTTACTTGAACAAAATATACACTTATACAAAAATTACATTAACTTTCAGTTAAATCATTAAGGATTTCAATAATAACAGGAAAGTTTAAAAAAAAATAAAAAACTAAGTAACTTAAAAGCATTAAAATTGAAGAAAGGAAACCTGTTCAGCTTAATTTTTGTCATTGTATATGTGGTTTGTCAATATTTGCATGGATCCCTAAAGCAATAATAATGCCACTTCAATATACAGATCTTGTGTCAATGAGAAATGTTTACAGAATTTAAGAAAGAAATTTGTTATTGTTCCCCTACCAGTGGCGGCTCGTGGCCGGAAAATTAGGTGAAGAGGAAAAAAATGCCACATGCTTACGTTAATAACCGAACTCACCTATGTCTTGTATAGCAAATCAATCCTTCGATAGTCCTTTATGGCTGCAAATTTGTCGGTGATATCATCATAGGACGGCTGCATTTCTTCTAGCTGCAGTAAAGGTTCTTTCTGAATTGAAATATTCGCTAAACAAGATACTTGTCTGGCAACATTTTTGATCCTTCATTAAGTAGGCCTACGTCGTGATCTGACAGCTGGCACAATGATGATTTGATTTTAAACAATGCGGGTAAGAATATAGTTATTATTTATAAAATCTGATACATTTTATTCATGGAATACTCTTAATAAATCCCAATCGGGATTATGAGTTTCATTAGATAAATTCGATCCTGCTTTTCCGCCGCGAATCTATTGATGTTTATCGTAATTATTATTCTCCTAATCAGATTATTCAGAATATTCCATTCATGCGATGCGGACTTGAAATTGACTAATAATCTTTAGCAATGCCTCGGATATCGACCAATGACTGTTGTTTATCTTATAAGTTAATATGCTTGCAAGGGTCGGAAAGATGCAATTTTATCTGATAAACTTCAGCTCGTTACTGGATACTTCAAGGCATTAATATGCAGTGATTAATATGTCACATGTCGTATGATTGCCTATGAAAAAATATGCATTGTAGGAATGTAACGTCGTGATTCAACGTTGTCGTCCTATGGCGTCCTATCGGTGACGATCTCCGAAGATGGTTCAGTGTTGTGACACGTAACAGTGGGCTTTCATCACAGTACACAGTAGTCTTGGTATATGGTGACACACATTAAATAAATTAACTTCTAGTCTCATCCCTATACCTCACTTTTGTGCTATAGAATCGAACGCCTATGATTTTTTTTCCGTTAATGATATTTAATTTTATGAGAAAGAATCCAAGCTCCTCTACCGTTCATACTTCAATGAAGTATATGGTTGTTTATAAACACCTTTTAAATAATTAATTGAAAATTGTTAAAAATAAAAATTCTAGCTCTTTAGCGCCTATGCAAATCGTGTGGAAAATTTAAACAAAATTGTTAGTTTTTTTTTTTATAAAATCGTGAAGAATGAAAGTCTGTTCTAGCCTCGCCCAAAGATGTAAGACTTAAAAGCCTGAGTTTGTACAAACGATAGCTGGCTTATAACTACCCTTCAAAGTATAAGGATACCGTATAAAAGTAAGAAAAAGTCGTCAATCTCCCCAGAAGATATCTAATCCAAATACGTTTTATTTATACACGATGTTTAGTTCTCAAGCCACACAGACACGTTCCTGAAAATATTATTGGACAGAGGAGAATTCAAAACAGGTATTTATGTTAAAAACATTGATTTCGAACATTTATTACCTTTGGTACGGGTAGAGGAAGTGAAATTGGTGCTTTGTTATTAATGGAGCTAGCAGAAGAGGAGTAGGTATGAAACCCGCCACACACTGTCATAGTAGCAGCTTTCTGTGGTAACCGCGCGGCGCGCGCATCATGAAGCCGAAGGACGAGACCTTCGTGGGTAGTCTGATCCCTTCAGCATGGACGTGGGATAAGCGAGAAAAATGCTGCTTGCAGCAACAGCTAGCATCATTTTTAGTGGACCAGACTACCCATGGAACAGGGGAAGTGAATCAAGGCTGCTTCGTGCTTCTTTGCAAGACTCGAGAGCTCTCTGGCGCCTCCTCCTTTAACATCACTCGTGGCGGGCAATACAAAATTACATAAATGCATTTATAGTAAAAACCAACATTCGTGATATGGGAAATAAACTTTAAAAATACGTATTGTAAAGGAAAAATACTGGTGAAGTGCTACTTCACCTACTTCACCTGAATAGCCGCCACTGTCCCCTACTACCAACCATTAGTCCCATGACTTAATTTTTCGAACTGTATATGTTCTTGAAATACTCAAGTATTAAAGTAAATATGTAGCAAAATATGAATAATATGATTAACGAGTCTGATGTTGTAACACTTCACGTAGGTATAGTTCGAGGAGACATTTTCTTTCCTATCCTCAGCTAATGGTTGCTGTTTTCTGTTCCTGTTGCTGCACTGATGCCATCCGGTTTATGCAGTATATGACTTTCTTGATCAGGTCTTGGAGGGCTGGAATTACAGGAACATGAAACAGCAGTTGGCCATTAGCTGAGAATGGGAAAGACAAAGTTTTTGAAACTAGTACCTACAAGCATAACGAAGAGACTGATATCTGATGAGTAAACAAGGCATTGAAGGTGACAAGATAACACCTGTCGAAATGCATCTTCCTAGCACTGCATAACCACAAATTCAGCTTTGGGATTGCTACGAGAATAATTTCAGAAACCTACGCAATTATAACACACACTATCACCGCACAAAAAACTGGTAACAGATTTTATAATATAAGTGATACATGATGCAATTTTTTAAAGACCGTGCTAATTGAAAAACCGAACGGTGGTAATTTTATGCAAACTTGGTTTTTCATTATATCAAATATCAACAAGCTGAAAGTCTGACTACTGTATATCTATACTAGGCCTATATTGGCTAGAAAACTTGGAGATAACTATCACATAACTATAGTTTTATTGAGGATTGTAACTTTTGTAAATATCTATATACGTTTAATTGTTAACACATCATCGTAACATAGGACATTATAATTCAATTATTATATAATAGTGGCAATTCTCATAGTCACATACGATACAACTCAATAATTTGTAATAAGCTTGGTATAATTACCGAATAACTAATCCATCTGCAACAAATAATTATTAAGTATTGACAATCATTTTAAGAGTTGTATGTCAAGTAACATAACCTGCCATCAAAATTTGAAGAGCTGTTATGCGTCTGAATATATGGACATATCTTTGATGTAATGGTGAATTTTTGACAAGAATATCTGTTTTCTATGTACATATGTTTTTAGGTAGATTTCAAAGAAAAATCTACTTATTGCAATGGATACCATGTCAAGATTTTCGAAAAATTCTTTCATATCTTTACGTTTCATGCCTCCCTAAGTACGAAACCACCACCTGTTCAAAAAAAAATTTGATCTTTACATATATATCTTTATATCTTTATATATCTTTACACGCTAGCGGCCGTAATTTTGAAGATATTTGAACCAAATTTTATTATGTTATTTCTAGGCCCAATAGTTCAAACAAATTCGTTAATGAGCAAAATTGGCCTAAGGGGGTGGTCGGGGGAGGGGGTTGAAATTTTAAAACATTTATATTTCGGCCCCTATGAAGTAAAGAGGGAAACTTCAGTACTCCCTATGGAGTTCACAGTGACACCAACGATTCGGGGGTTTTGGGGGTACGAGTGGGGGGATGGAAATTCGAAATTTTTGAAACTATGTCTTGTGGGGTATCGTTGAAAAGCTCAAGGCGAGATTTGAATGTTTGAAAAAGTTCTCTTTCCTCTTTTTTGCAGTTATTATTGCGGGTTTGTCATGCCAAGGCTAAAGAAGAAGAGTGCTACGCAGCGACAATAAATTAAACCAAAAGCACTTTGAAATCTTCCTCAGCCTGTAGGCTTGCCTAAAGGGATTTTTATCTTTTATATTGTAATATGCCAATTATAGATCCTGCAAAATTAAACTTACATTTAACTCTGATACTGGCATATATTTTCATAGCAATCCCAATATCAATATTTGTAGGTTATCTATCCTTACAACATATAAGAATTATCTTGAGGGTATAAGGTGGTTATACAACTTTTACTTCATTTAAGTGTCAATCATCCTCAAAGGAAACATGAAGTTTATTAATCATGTATAATGTACTTCTCACATGTGCATTGCAATATACAGTATGAGCCAAAATATACATTATTAGATTTCATACAGCTCTCATGCTCATGTCTGTTTGTCGGCGATCAGCATTAAGTGCTGCTATACTAAACACAAATCAACTCTGAACTTATGATAAGCCAATAGAATGTTATGCAACGTGCGGCGTTGATGACTCAGCAGGTGCAGCTGTCTCTAACAGATAGAGGAGGGAGATGCATGCCTACTCACTAAGAGGAACAAGCAAGCATTGTTTTAAGGTATTTCATTATTTTTAAATAAGCCGTTTTCTCCTCAACGGAGCGTCATACAGATATGGGATTTGGACAGTCTGCTTCCAAATAAATACAGCTTTCCAATGGTGATTTCAGAAAAGACCTATATGTAATAGATTTTGAGTGCGCAAAGGAATAAGTGAAGTACATATCTTTAGCGAGGAAGCGCGATTCGTTAACTGTACAACACCACAACAACCTCATTCACTTATCACTCGTCACGTGATTCTGCCTGCTCCGCCTCAGGTTCAGAGTTGTTCTGTGTTTACTCTAGCAGTGCAAAGAATGTTGTACACACATTTTGAACATACTAATTTTCTTCCAATTAATTAATAACAGCTCCAATACCGTATATTTTGGGGCATATTGTACTATTACTGATTGTAATTTTTAGGAACTTCTTTTATACAGTCAATCTTGAGGTATTTGTTTTCTTTCTTTTACAGTTCTTCGTCTGTTGCTAATAAGAACCAGCTTTACTCACCTCATTCATCTAGTTCATTCAGATGGGTTGGGCTTGCGGGATCATGGTTTGAACTGGAGCCTCATAAGTCTGAGTGTGTAGAACTCTCGGCTGCACTAGGAGCTCCAGGAACATATGATATAGGAAGTCGCCTGGAAGTACTGTGTAGAACTCCTGGAGCTCCAGAAGTGGATGCTGTGTCACAAATCTGGCGCATAGAATCATCTCTAGTAGTGAACAGTGTACATTCAAGTAGGTCTAGTTAGCAACTGTGTTAAGAAGAAAAACTTGGTGGTGCATATTCAGCTAAACCAGTTCAGAGTTTTTCATAATTCCAGAGCCATATGTTAACATTTTGTAATTATGTGAATTGTTATAATCACATGTCATTCATTTTAGCGATGTTATCAGAAACTGTTAAAATGTTAGATCTTCTGTTAAGGGGAGGTGCAGGATTAAGTATTAAGAATGTCATGATTTGACATTTTTTTAAATATCAGAACTTAACAAATCTTTCACCTATTAATTATGAATGTACATTTGTACTCTCACTGAAATAAATAGCAAGTTTTTATTGTAGGCAGCGAAACCATTATTGTTAAAGAGTAATTTATTAATATGAAGTGCACACGAGTGGGCATAGTTAGTCTAGACATTATCTTCTAGGGCATAATATTCAGTCATTGATTTGGTTGCTTTTTGCATACTTCAATGTAGTATTGTTCATCCACTTCATGGAAAATGGTCTTTCTGGAGAGTTTATGGTGGAACCCATGCACTGCTAATCTAGTCACAACATGGCAGAGCAGTTAGTTGCCCAGTTCATGTCAAATATACCTCCAGTGCTTCTTCTTCTCTGATTTGGATTCTTTTCTTTATCTTCTTTTGTAGGCCTGGGGGGTGCAGTTAGTATCGCACTGGTTTTCTGTGCCCAAGGTTGTGGGTTTGATCCCAGCCCAGGTCGATGGCATTTATGTGTGCATAAATGTGACAGGCCCATGTCAGTAGATTTGCTGGCATTTAAAGAACTCCTGCGGGACAAAATTCCATCACACCGGCGAAGGTCACATGCCCATGTTGCAGTAAATCCCCATAATTTAATAACCATATACCAACCAATCTATCTTCTTTTGCATTATTTCCTGCTAGGCTTTGTTAGATTTTAAATGTTGTGCAATTCTGTTGTCTTCTATTAGGAAGGGTTCTTGTTAGCATATATACTAATCAGGAAGGAGTAAACCTTGATACTCCGAGTGCTCTTTTTAAGAAAGTTACCTTGATCTTTCCCATAGTTCTAAGTCTCGTTTCTTTAGATATTTCTATATTACTTGTACCCCACAAGTTAGTATAGGAATTATTTTGGTATTGAAGAGTTTGAGAGCAGTTTCTAATGTTAGTGCGTGGATGTGTTTGATTTTGCTTATTGCTCTGGATGCAGCTGTGGCTTTTTCCCTAGCGTTTATTTTGAAATGCATGCACTCGTGACTGGAGAGTTCTTCTAAAAAATCTCTATAGTCATTGACTATACATAGGTTGACTGCTTTGTAGACAAGGGTTTCCTTTTTTGGGACTCTGCCTCCTTTTCAAAAGACCATCATTACTGTCTTGTTCTCATTTATTTCCGTTCCCTTTGCTTCGGCCCATTCTGCTAGGCCATCAGATCTTCATTGAAGCTTCGCTATATTGCTTGCTGCTTGGGCCATATCATCAGCGTTTTCCTTCTTTATGTGTGGCCGCCACTACATTGTCTGTCATTAGGTTAAAGAATAATTAACACCACAAAGTGAATGTTGTGTTTTGAGAATTGAAGTATTCATTCCCTTATAATTCTTAAATTACAAAGGTGAAATGAAATTTCAATATTACTCCATTTGAAGGTAAAATAAATAATAAATAATGCATATAGTATATATTACTTTAAAAACATAGGTTTATATTTTAAGGTTACTTACAATTTTTAATCCTGAAACACAGAGTTTATGTACATTTCAAATGGAGAGGAAAAATACTACATTGTAAAAATATTAAACGTTTTTAAAAACCATAACTGTATATGGTCAGAATTAATTGGAAAAGGAATTGCTCAACAATACTGATGTATGCGGAAAATTGAATTTAAAAGAACAAAATGTCACTATCACCCAAAGCTAATTACTTATAGCAATATTTGGTTTTATTAAGTTGAAATATAATTCACAATAAATTGTAGGTAAAAACTACTCATTGAGTATCTGATATTACAAGTTAAGTGAAAGATTCATTACTTTCTGAGAAAAAATGAAATTTATTAATTTTTAGCCACTTAAGTCTGCAACTCCCCTCTTCAAGACAGTAAGCGTTGTAGTAGGAGAAGCTAAAGTAGCTTCTTTTGCTGATTCTTTTCATGGCTTTGGAGAAGCATTATATCCTGCTTATGAGGAAAGAAATTTGTTCAAGTTGTGAGACAACATCTGCATTAAATGCTTAAATAGACTGTGACAGGATAGTAATATACAGTTATATTACAGTATATTCACAGCTTTTGTCATACTATGCAATGACAAAAGGAGTCATTCAATATGCCTATGGATAGACCACTCATTAGGTTGGGCCACATAAAATAATTACACTAACCATACACAATTAATTCAATCCCAAATGCTTTCATATATATATATATATATATATATATATATATATATATATATATATAATCAAACACGGTTAATCCAAATGTTATTATTTGCATTCTAGCTTCATGCAGTGTTATCATGGGCTACACAGTAATCTAATGTGTTCTCTTAGGCTATAAATGCATAAAGCTTGTTACACTCGGAGTTTCAATAAGAGTAATATACACAAAAGATGTCAGGGGATGCTTGAGTATTGACTTCAGCAAAGGCCTACTTGAGGCCTACTTTGCCAGACATGTCTTTCTAGTCACGGTGGCAACCAATGTGACATGTTCATTGTCGGCGGCTGGTTCATGTTCATGATGAAATCTGTTTAGTGGTAACAGAGACCTGCATGCTGACACCTGCCACGCACTTTTCTCCATGTCCGGCGAGGGGGATCAGCTCATGTCACCAATGAAGTCTGCGAGATACCGCAATTTCCCATGGAAAGTATTAATAAATTTCATTGTCCAATGAGGGTAGACTTGTAAGTTTAGTAATAAAATGTCCACCTTATACCCTCAGTTTATAAAGAAACCCACAGTTTTGTCATAAGATTTATTGTTAAAATTAAAATTAAAATGTTAAAAACAGCTCTTTGGCTTACTAAATGACTTAAAAGCACTAAAATATTAATTCTCAAATAAAAATAAATAAATAAAAATATTTGAGAATCGTCAGAAATAAGATGTCTTATTAATGATACACTAATAATTGTCATAAAAACTCATATGTTCACTGTATTATACTTAACACTGGTGCTTGCAGTCGTGTCTTGTTGAATAAAACTGATGTTTGCAGTCGGGTCTTGTTGAATAAAAACTGTTGGTGAATACAGGATGTTGAAGAAACTTCATGTATTGGAGATTGATAAACACTGAATAATTCTTGATGGCTTTTCTTGCTTAATTTTATTTGAGAATTAATATTTTAGTGCTTTTAAGTCATTTAGTAAGCCAAAGAGCTGTTTTTAACATTTTAATTTTAATTTTAACAATAAATCTTATGACAAAACTGTGGGTTTCTTTACAAACTGAGGGTTTAAGGTGGACATTTTATTACTAAACTTCCCATGGAAAGTTGGAAGTTTCCTATAGCTGTTTTCCTGGCTATTATGACATGTTTCAAAACCTTGGACTGTGGTCTAACAGCCCGGAGAACAAATACTTACGTGTAAAATTAATTTTTCATTAGCGGTAGACTAGTGCATTTTCTGCCCCCTGCCTCAAACCCTTACTTCAGCACTTCCAAGTGTTTCTTGTAACTTTCACTTAGCCTGGCCATGAGTGGTTTGAATAATTAAATTAAACATTTATTGCAGCTCACGTTCAATTCACAGCACAGATTCAAATTTTCCTCAATCATTATTAAACATAACTTTGTGGAAAACTTCTCTTGAAGTTATTATTTGTTTCAAAAGTTAAGGAAAATGACAAGCCTGTAAAAGATTGTAAAAATATAATTGTGATGAAGGTTGCTGACATAATTTTACTTAATTAAATAGTACAGAGAAGTTATTTTACCACACTGCAGGACCACAGAAGTCATGCATCATGATTGCTTGAAGCAATTGTCTAGGTACAAGCACTTATTATAGCAAGAGTGTGAATCGTTATTCTGTTAGCAGTTTCATTTACATAGATATTTCACCCAATCACTCGGGAGTAAGAGCAGTGGCTGCCGCCACACTGTAGTTTATTAAGAGATGCATTATTTTCAGTTTGCTTATCCAATTCAATTTGGAGTGATGTGTACAATAACTCCAGAATTTCTATCTCAGATTTTATCCTTGCCTTCAAACTACACTCCTTAACCAACTCTGCTTATAAATTGATCAGTTTGGTGCACACATTGCTTCTGTAGAAACTTTAAGAGCAGTGACTACTAACGAGAAGAAAGAAAAAAAAAAAGCACTTAAATGTTAAGCTTCCCAGGACATGTGTGATTCTTTTTCATCTTGTATGCAACAGTTGGACTTCTGCAGTTCTACAGTGAGGTATTTCTGATGTATCACCTTATTTCCATCTTAAGTAGGAGATCTGTAACCTTTCCATGTGTATTCAAAATGTATATACTATACTATAATAGGATTGGTTAACTAACTAATCTTTGCCTGATAAAATATTATTATCTTGAATTTAGTAAAAACTATTGTACAAGCACACCAGCGAATTCTTACAAATAGGGCTATACCTTGTAAAAAGTTTCATCAATACATATTTATTTGTATATGTCAGAAATTTAAATGAATTATTGATAATTTGTATTTGTGGATCACAGATCATTCCTTTGTTAATTTGTACCAATTAATTTAATGAAAAACTATCTGATTAGTATGTCAGTATTTTTCTTGTAAGAAAGACTTTCCAGCACACAAGTGTCAACATTTTTGGTGCTGAAGGGACTTTCTAGGAGTTTTCCAATCGATGTTTTTCATTTCCATTTCCCATGCTGTGTTCAAATTCCACATCAGTGATTCATAATTTCTGTCTTTAGTGTGGTATGTCTCATGCTGATAAGATAATGTTAAAATGAAAGTTGGGACATGTGATGAAGTTGTGAAAAGATTGAATATTTCTACTAATCATTGTCACCCATAATTTAGTCTTTTCTTGCCTTAATTAGCTGCTGCCTGCCATCTTTCTTGAACCTCTGTGAGAACAGCAGATCAATGCTCCCATTCATAAACTTTTGTGCCTCCAAGAATTAAAGAATACACCACATAGTTTTCATACTAGCAATAATAAAATTATTGTTGCCATATTTCAGAGGTGAAAACCAGAACATCCATACTATTAGTTCTAGAATTTATTAACTATGATTATTACATTCATTAGGATTAATTTTCTTGTTGAACTCGTAGCTTAAAACCAAAATACTGGACTAGAACAGGAAATATTTCAAAGAATTAACAACATCAGTGCTGAGACAGTAGTCGCTATAGCATCATGTACAAATGCAGGGTTAGTGAATAGTACAGTTTCGTATCGTGTAACATATACAGGGCCGGATTTAAGAGTATGCCGCCTATAGGCTAAAGTCCATTTGCCGCCCCCTCTATATTCATATTTGCTTAATACATTTGTTTTATAACTTACAACAAAAGGATAGAGTTCATTGGTGTTTTCATCTTTTTTAAACATCAAGTTCTTTTAGTTTAGATAAAACTACAATTTTAATGATTTACATAATAAATTATATAATCAAGTTAGTTATCTACATTTCTTTTTTTTCATTTACTTCTTTTTAAGATTCATTAAAAATGAAATGGGTTTCGAAATTAATTAATTAATTTGTTCTTGGAGATCAGTGATCACTATTTTAAACATATTTTTATATTTTAATGTTAATGACTGTCTTTTGCATAATTGAACTGTGTTCAATTTTAATTAAGTTGTCCTACGCGGTGAAATGAAATTACACAAAATGTAGTTGATTACTGGTTTATTTTGTTGAAAAATATGCATTCTTTTCTAAAACAACTCACCCCCACATAATCTTCATGCTCAAATTTGCATAGCTTCTTACGAGATTGCACTACAAGAAAGTTATAATACAAGATTACGTGGTGTGAATTTGTATTATGGTACAGTTTTAGAAAGTAGGCTATGTAGAAGGACTAAAACATATTTTTAAGTAACATGTATTCTTAAATTCGTACAGAAAATATTACTGTCTGAAATACTTAATTTTAACTTTTGAATAAATTGCCAAACCGCCACCCCTGAAAATTTTCCGCTCCAAACTGCAGCCTATTTAGCCTATTTAGAAATATTGCCCTGGACATACAGGGAAATCATCAAACACTTGTTAGATTGACATCAGTTCAGATCAATTTCTCTTTTGAAGAGTGATTGTTTCATAAAGTCCGCCGGCATGGTCTTGTGGTTAGCGTCGCTGACTGCAGATCCGTCGGCCCGGGTTCGATTCCCGGTACCTCGGATTTTTCTGAGGTAGGGAGGTCTGGTAGGGGTGCATTCAGCCTCGTGATTCAAATTGAGGAGCTACTTGATAGAGAAGTAGCGGCTCCGGTCAAGAAAAACCACCATTAACGGCTGTGGGTGTCGGCATGCTGACCACATGCCCCCCAATCCTGCCATCTGCCTACGGGAGATGACGCAGCGACCGGGTGGTAGGCCAAGTCCCTCCAGGGATGTAGCGCCACGGAGTTTTAGTTTTGTTTCATTAAAACACCTTATACCATATATGCATTAGGTAGACTGGAGCTCATTTCTATTGTAAATCGTTCGAAGGATCAATAGCAGTTGATGCTCATGAGTAACTTTGATGGAAAAATAACAGCCATCCTGGAAGTGATCTGTCACCTTGAATGCTTCCAAACCATAGGCAATATTGTATTCTTCATTGACTTCCAAGCTATCGTCACAGCCTTGTCCTCCAACTCAGAGACTGACTGAAAACAATCACCTGTCACAAAAGCTATCGAGTCTCCAGGAAGCCGGATGTTCAATAACACTTCAGTGGATTCCCAGCCATGTCGGAGTCTAAGGTAATGAAAAGTTAGATGATCCAGCGAAGCAGGGAACAACATTTTCACAACCTCCTAGCCAGCAATCCTACCAATCAGGCAAATCCACATCATGACTGCAATCAAAAGCTGAATGAGGTCCCGGTTGCTGGAAACTAGTGCCGAGAAGAACTGGGCTGTGTCTAATAAATAAACCAATCAATAGGCTACCGGTACTGGTCCAATACACGAATCTAGTGGGACAATACTAATTTTGTTAACCCTTGTAAAAATAAGTAAACATAGTTGGATAATACTGTAAACATGTCCCAGTATCACAAACGGATCTTTAACTTTTGGTATTTTATGACAGCGTGACATCCTCCAAGATGAATCAAAGCCTGCTTACTTGGTGCCGGGAAAAAATAGTTTTATGCTGCGCCCTAGGCTCCTCTCTATTGAGGCCCACCTGGGAAGGTGGGGTTTAGAGTTTCGTCACAGAAGAAATTCAATGTGAGACATAATAAACCTCGTGCTATTCAGTATATTGCTCCTAAACTAACATAAACGTTCCTAACCTAACAAAACAGCGGAGCTTGGCTGGGGTGCAGCATAAATCTATCTTTTGCCAATTGGGGCAGTCCTTAATATTAATTTGTATTCTCGGGAAATAAGTAAACTTTAATTATTTTTTAAAAACTGTAAACAGACATAAAAAAATTACATCTGAATACGTGGAAATGTCGAAGTCAGGTAAGACAGATCTTTATTTAATTCCTTGGGAAAAAAGTTTTATGCTGCACCCTAGGCTCCTCTCTAATGGGGCCCGCCTGGGAAGGTGGAGTTTAGGGTTTCGTCACAGAAGAAATTCAATGTGACATAATAAACCTCGTGCTATTCAGTATATTGCTCCTAAACATAAACGTTCCTAACCTAACAAAACGGCGGAGCTTGGCTGGGGTGCAGCATATATCTATCTTTTGCCAATTACTTGAACAGTTTTCTTCCAAGTAAATTGAAGAAATACTGTAGAAAATTATAGTTTCAAGTTCTCAACATTTCCAAAAGAGGGCAGGAGCAGTCAGTACCAACTACAATGGACGATCGCTGCGCGATTATACATGTATGAAAAATTGTACGTTGAAATTTTAAATCTGGAATACCTCTCTACCTCCTCAAGAATTCTGTTCGCCTGGTACATTCAATACTACTTTGAGTGTATGTGAGATCATTTCACTAATGCGGAATTATAGTTTCAAGTTCTCAACATTTCCAAAAGAGGGCAGAAGCAGTCAGTACCAACTACAATGGACGATCGCTGCGCGATTATACATGTATGAAAAATTGTACGTTGAAATTTTAAATCTGGAATACCTCTTTACCTCCTCAAGCATTCTGTTCGCCTGGTACACTGAATACTACTTTGAGTGTATTCACTAATGCGAAAGTTTTTGACACCGGTTTGCCGTTCAAAATAAGCCAGATACAGACATCCATTAATAGGGGAACAGAATGATTGAGGAGGTAAAGATATTCGCGATTTCAAACTCGATTCAAATGATAAATCGATTGATCGGAAGTATTATTCACGTATATATTTAATGCGATAATTTTGAATTTAAAACAAATTAAGTATAATATTCAGTGTTAATGAGGTGTTATATTGCAAAGTGTTTTTGATTGTTAATTTTAAACATTTTTCAATGTTATAATTGATATTTTTACTGATTTATGTCGGTCCGTACCAGTTCACATATTATATTATGTAGAGAAACGTGTGTGAGAATTTATGGTAGCAATTTAATATTTGAAATACCTTTTTACCTCCTTAACAATTCTGTCTCACCTGGTATTTACAGTCGTTTTTGACATCAGTTTTTCGTTTGAAATAAGCCTGAAGTAAACATCAATTTAATAGGCTAACAGAATGAGTGAGGATGTTAAATGGGAATTCAAGATTTAAAATGTAAACGTAAAATTCCCATGCAAACTTTGAACTCGACTCATTGAATAAGGATTATCATTTTGAGGTTATGTATGATTGAGAATTATACGTTGACATTTTATGAACTCGACTCAAATGACAATGGATGATCGCTTTGAGGTTATGTATGAATGAGAATTTTACATCTGGAATACCTCTTACCTCCTAAACAATACTGTTCGCCTGTTATACTGAATACTACTTTGAGTATATTTTATGCGGTTGTGAGCTCATTTCACTAGTGTAAAAAAGTTTTTGGGAAAAAATAGTTTTATGCTGCACCCTAGGCTCCTCTCTAATGAGGCCCGCCTGGGAAGGTGGGGTTTAGGGTTTTGTCACAGAAGAAATTCAATGTGAGACATAATAAACCTCGTGCTATTCAGTATATTGCTCCTAAACTAACATAAACGTTCCTAACCTAACAAAACGGCAGAGCTTGGCTGGGGTGCAGCATAAATCTATCTTTTGCAAAGTTTTTACTTGAAATAAGCCAGAAGAAGACATTTATTAATGACTGAGATGTTAAACAAGTATTTGAGATTTATACGTAAACGTAAACTTAAAATTCTCATATATACAGTGAGGTCAATTCCCACTACAATTAGGTGTATAAAATTATAAACCATGTTTTTAATTTTTTGTATATATTTTTATTACATATCGTACAAATAAATTTACTCTTACATTACAATTTGCAAATCATTATATTACAATAATTACCATATATATATATATATACACAGTCAATCAACAAACAACCAAAGAAACACAAGTACAGTAGAACATCTGTTATCCAAAACACTTAACTGATATACTGTGTATGTAGCTTGTGTTTCAAACACTTGGGCTACCACACAGGGAAGGAATTCTTTGATGGAAGAGGGAATTCTCCCCATCCCCCAATCAACCTGTTTGTATGAATAGAAAGCGAGTGAGGAAAGAAATGTCCCAAGGATGAGTATAACAGAATGCGAGGGCTCTAACCTTGTCTGCTCTATCCCTTATCTGTTGTAAAGGCACATGTGATCTCTGTTTGTTTCTTTTATTTGTTCACATCAGTCATGTGCTAGTACTTGTCTGTGTGGTGGTGATCGAACATTTTGTGTAAAGTGTTTTTGTTGTTTTTATTGAATGCTATGTCAACAAAGCGGAAATGGCTCATGATAGCAATAGAAGAAACTTCAAAAAAGTGATTCTTAATTTCTAAAAATGACATTTTAATTTTTATCAGAAATTTTGGTTATCCCCCCCCCCCTTGTTTCGGTTAATAGAGGTTTTACAGTAGACAATAAATTAAAATATACAAATACAAACTATTTTAAGTTCAATGTAAGATGGTTTTTTAAATCGTACTTCACAATGTGTGCTAAATTCTAAATTGAGGCATTATGTTTTTCTACAATTTTTCCACTTGACTTTGAAAGGTAATTTTCTGCATAAGAACATTCCTTTTGATAGACTCAATCAATGATACAGGTAAAGTAGAAAAATATGCAATTGTTCACTTTGCTGAAAATGTAATACATAATTGCCTCTTAAACATAATAAATACAGTGAATGCCGCTTAATGTAATCGCGGATAGTGTTATCAGTCAGGTAATGTTATCACTAGGGCCCGGATTTGTATGTAAAAAAATATTTTTTTTCCTGATGCGTACATTCCTAAAACAAAGTTTTATATCCAAATCGAGGTCCGGCAAACCCAAATTCCAAATTTTATTTCACATAAAAACACATATTTTACAAAAAAAGTTATGTGAATAAATATTTTCGATATTTTCTCCATAAATACATATTTTAGTACTTTTCCGAATTTTTTATGTAATTTTTTTTTTCCTGATGGTCATATCATGGTCAGAAAAACGCAAATTCTAAATTTTATTTTACATAAAAATACATGTTTTACAAAAAAAAGTTATATGAATAAATATTTTCGATATATTCTCCATAAATAAATATTTTAGTACTTTTCCTCATTCTCTTTTAACATTTTACGACAAAAATTTGTATCTCGAAAGAATTCAACACAAATGCTTCACTTGCAATGAGGTGAGAGTGATTCACTTGCACTTGCTTATCGGGGAAGAACAGAACCCAATCTCAACATTGCGTAGTTCAGTTAAAGAAATACATTATGTTGAAAGGCAACTTAACACTATCTCAGGTTCGAAAATAGAAGTTCTAAGAACAAAATTTAAAGGTATGTTTGAGAAAAATGGTGGCTACCAAACCCTCTGCAAGTTTTGGAAGTTCAAAATATAAATGAACTTGATCGTGTGTGTGTTAGTGATATACAGTACACGTCTTCAAGTATGCAAGGTTAACATTGTGTGATGTAGAACGTTCCTTTTCTCAATGTAAGGCATTATTCTCGGATAATAGGCAAGGATTTGTGATCCATAATCTGGAGATGACATTTGTTGCGCACTGTAACTCCAGTCAGCATTTTACATATAATGTTTAGCTGCAATTGGTGAGCTTCAATACACATTCTGGTGTTTTTGTTTCTTTTTCAGAAAAATTTTTTTTTTTTAGTTTTAGCACATATTTTTATAATTTTAGCACATATTTTAAACATTTTTAGCACATAAAAAATAAATATTTTTAAGTTTTTTAGCACATAAAAATCCGGGCCCTAGTTATCACTTTTATAAAGTCCCATACGGATTAATAATGATACATTGAAAAAATGCTACTGATTGTGATCAAAGATTTTGTTTATGTTATCACATTTTCCTTTTTGTGGCTTTATTTTCAAGTAATGAACCTTCATTCAGAATTTCGTTTTTAAAGGTTTCGTTTCTAACTTAACTGTATTGTGTTGTATTGGAAGTAGTGATACTGATCCCAGCTCACAGGATGACCTGTTCGAGGGGGTGGCATTGCCTAACTTTCTCTTTTAAGCAATGAAAAATGTTTCACTCAGTTAAGCTGCAGCTTTGGATTTATGATATAACAGCGTGGCTAGTGTAAAATGAAAAGACTTGAATAGTTAGGAATTAAATGTTTTGCCACTCAGTGTTCACCACAGATCATTACAGACTTCCGAAACAATCATAAATTCGTAACTGAGTATGCAGTATTGGTTAATGGACTTCTAAAGGAAAGTAAAAACAATTAAAAACATTGTTACTGGTTGAAAAAATAGTTGCTTGCAGTCTATTATTGTATTAGTCTATGAGTGGTTCAATGATTCACAGTTACCGTATTTTACGGACTATGAGATGCTCCGGACCATAAGACGCACCTTGAATTTAGAATGGAAATTTAAAGGAAAAGAAATGTAATGTGGTTCTAAACAAAAAATGTTAAAGGGAATAATAGGCCTATACTTCATTGCATAAATAAATTATGGAATCAGTGTAAATCACTTCTAACTTACAACCTGCGTTGTACGAAAATCTCTTCTTTACAGGTGGCATCACGTAAATTTTAACAGCTGAACTGATTTCTCATGAAAGACTGAAAAGACTTTTACACCCTCTAACCGTCAATTCAGCATACAGTAAGTGTAACGGGACAAGGCTGTTTAGAGGTCATTGCCACCTGCGGAGACAACTCCTTTGATATAAAAGAACTCAACATTCCTTTCTTTTTTCATTGTAGCCTATTCCTGGCTTCCAGCTTCCCTCATTTTACAATTGTGACAAGAGCACTGATGTGCAGTCTGTGATAAAATTTGTAACTGTCATATCGTTTACAACACCTTGTATATAACTACATGGTATTCCGGCAATATTTACCATAGTTTTAATCTTTTAGTGTACTTCGGACCATTAGACACATCCAACATTTAAGGCTCTGTTTTCAAGATAAAAAAGTGCATCTTATGGTCCGTAAAATATGGTACATATTATTTTATGAATAAATGTTTTTAATTATGTTTTGTAGTGTATTATCTTATGTATGAACAACTAACTTCATTAATTTCCTTTGGCTACTGTTATCAATCGGTTAGTATTATCAGTTTGGCTGCGTCTGAAGTGATTACAATAAGCGGCATTCACTGTATATGGTGTTGAGTATGTGACATTACTGTACATATTTTTATGAATTTAATTATTTTTAACATATCCCATAATTTTTCACTACATATTTATGTAGAATATTATAGGAGAAAAGTTCCTCTGACACTGGGACTTGAACCCAAGAGCTTCAGCTATCCGTGCCACTGCTCTACCAACTGATTTAGCCAGTGTTTGATTCACAGTGCCAGATGGAACTTCTCTCCTATGACTAATTGCTCTTAATGGTCTACCTCGTTGAAAGACAAGTTATATCATAACTATGTAGTACTGTGAGGCACACTAATTACTAATTTTAGTAATTAGTGATTTTTGCGACCTGGCTTCTACTACCTGTCCCATCTATTTGTATTCTTGAGACTTTAAGTTTCATACACAGAAACAAGAACTTATTTCCTAAAAATTCTGAACTCTATTCTTATTATACCAGATCAGCTCATAATCTCCACTCAAACTGTCATAGGATCACCAAAAGTTTACATTGCATCTCCCACCTTGGCATTCAATTTTATAATAAGCTACTGTCTAGCGGTGAGTGGAAGGCTGAGCTGGTGGCATAGTGGGGGAAAGACATAGACAGTAAATGCAAGCGCATGGTAAGGTAGTGGGGGAACGCTAGCTCGGCCTTCAGCTTGCCACCAGACAGTACCTTCATCTTTGCTACACTTAGACTCGAGCATTTAAAAAAAAAAAGATTAAAATCACTTCTCATGAATCATAAGTTTCTCAATATTAATGATTTCTTGTCCCTCTCCCACTTTCCATAGAATCAGCCAGGATATTTAAGGGTCAACTCTTGATTCTGTTGTAACTTATTTTTGTTTCATATTTTGTTTTATCATCACCTTATATTATTTTACTATTGAATAATGTTGACTCAATTAGTCCATGTATTATTTTTAATACCTGTAATACTTAAGTTTTCTTTCTTCTCTTTATTTAGCATTGTATGTTTATTATGTCAAGTTTTTGACGAAGCCATGAATCTTGTATTCCTGAAGGTGAATAAATTGAAATTGAAACTGTTATTGTACTGTTACTGTACATATACAACTGATGTTTTAAGTCTTATGTACATATTCTCCAAAAAAAACTACATAAAATCCTAGCTCTACTTAATTACTATTGATCCAGTTTATCTGGTCGGGGTTTGGGATTTCTTTTAATATGCTAGGTAACATACGGCAACCCTTTAACTTTACTGTGATGTTATCTGCAGAGAAAAGTTGAGAAAAATAAGTATTAAGGGGTTGGCAAACATTCATACTTCCTCTGATTGGTTGTTTTACAAGATTGTGGATGTACTTCAAGAAGGAATGACTTAAACCTAGAAACAGATATAATTCATGTTTCATGTGCTCTATTAAAAAATTTCTATTCATGCCATCAGTCGGCTGCGGTGGTCTAGAGGTGCCCGCCTCTAAATCCAAAGGTCGCGGGATCAAACCCGGCCACAGTCGATGGGTTTTTCAGGACATAAAAATCCTGGGCACGGAGTCCTCTGAGAGGGACTTTAAGCTGGGGGGCCCGTGTCGTAGATTTACAGCACGTAAAAGAACTCCAAGCCTAAATTAGAGCCTCTGGACAAAATTTCTCAGCCCTTTCAAGTCCAAGTAATACCTTAGTTTCCAGAGGGGCGTTAAGGGGCAATGGGCTTACCACCTGTCCCTCTGCCCTCTCTAGGAAAAAAAATGTAACAAAATTTACATCGGTAAACAGAAACTTCCAAGTGGAGGCCCTTCGCCCCGACATGGGGGCATAGGATTCGAGAGAGTTCCATGCCATCATGGTTGAGTAAAAAATAAATAAATACAAAATAATAAAAAAATAAATAAAAATAAAAATTGTTTCTTTGGAGATAACATATCAATACAAAAGAGGTAATTGATTTGGATATATTGAATTCAGTTATCTAGATCAATAAACTATATGAAAACAAAAGAAAAATCTAGCTATTTGGTATTAAGGAAGTAAACAATACAATTATAATAGGAGAGAGGTGGTGTGAAGTGATCT
Source organism: Ectobius pallidus (assembly GCA_964059195.1). Classification (NCBI taxonomy): domain Eukaryota; kingdom Metazoa; phylum Arthropoda; class Insecta; order Blattodea; family Ectobiidae; genus Ectobius; species Ectobius pallidus. The sequence continues at coordinate 43,018,683 of CAXKWD010000003.1, forward strand.
GCAGGTCACTACAGCCATGTATTCATTGCCTGTCATGTCAACACTTGCTACCTCTGCAGACAAGGACCGAACAGTCTGTACTGAAAAATGCATATACACTATAGCTGGGTAACATTATCTTTTGTGATCACTCCCAAAGCAAATTAACTATGGGTATCAGCCTGTCTTCATTTCCAAATATAATATAATGTAAAATTGCATTCGCTATGCTGTGACAAAGCTGCATAATATGCAAATCGTTAACTGGTATGATACAAACAGGTTTTCTGTTTATACTTCACATATGGGGAATATTCACAGTCAGTTCACATTTTAGATACAGTAACACAAAACCATTGTTTCAGTGGGGAAAAAAAATATTTCGGTGGGTGCACCTTTACCAAGATTCCATAAAGAAGGATACTATAGAGATTGAAAATTTTGGGGGCATTTTGACATAAATATGCAGGTTGTAAAACTATTCCGGCAAAATAGTTTTAGTAAATTATATGGAAGTGTAATTTAATTTTTTAAAAGCTTAATATATTTGGAAGGATGCCATCCCAACCCAACTAACATACTGCATAAAACTAAATCTCATATTCAATATTTCTTGCAGTGGCAGGTCCTATTATCTAACTGCTGCATCTTCTTCCACTAAATTTATCTTCACGGCAACTGACAGGTTCGGGAGCATGTGGTTACCTTGACAATATCCTGGTCTGTTAATAACCGGCTTCTTGATTGTAGCTGCACCATTTTATTAAAATATTTTTCCAGCTCATCTCAGGAGGCTAAATCATACTCTTGTCTTGGGCCTCTCTGTAAAAAAGAAAAACAGTGGTGATAAAACATGAATTTCCAGATCTGAGAAGTCAGCTTTGCTAATCACTAGACCATATTGGTTAATTTTATTAATCTTAATGAGTTTAATTAGACAAAGAAAATAATGGTGGGCAATTAAAAAAATTAAAGGGCTGTTTGCATCTGTAAGAGAAGAAGAAAAAGATGGAATGAAAATGATATCAGGACTAAGGGAAAAGAAAGTAAAACAAAAAATAACTAAAACTAAACTCCGTGGCACTACATCCCTGAAAGGACTAGGCCTACCACCCAGCCCCTGTATCATCTACCATACGCAGATGGTGGGATTGGGGGGCATATGGTCAGCATGCCGAAACCCACGGCCAGTATCTCCTCAGTTTGTATCATGAGGCTGAGTGCACCCCGTTCTAGACGTCCCCACCTCAGAAAAACCCAAGGTACCGGGGATCGAACCGTGGCCTGTGGGTCTATAGCCAGCAATGCTAACCACAGAGACCACATAGGTGGTAAAAACAAGTAGGAAATAAAAAGGAAAAGGAGAAAAAATCTGATAGAAGGAAAGAAAAGGTAAAGAATTAAAAAAACATTTATTCAGAAGAGGAGCAAAGGGAGAACAGGACTAAAAAGAAAATAGAAGTAATAATAATAATAATATGAAAATGATGGTAATAATAACTAAACACACACATACACACAAAGAAGTGGAAATGAACAAGACTTAAAAAAAAAGGAAAATAAAAATTGTCTTTTGGTTATTTAACGACGGTTGTATACTGTGCGCCGACCGTATGCTGGGATTTTGTGTCGCAGGAATTCTTTTACATGCCTGTACTGTTTGTAATTCTACAAAAAGTCCACATTTACTTATTTAGAAGTTACTATTAAACATTATCAAAAATACTCTTAATGAATTAACAAATCATTTCTTGACTATGGAGGAAGGCTTCAAGCTTGCAGGAATGTTGGGTTAATGGTAAGAATCATGAATTCGCGGCTGCTGGAACATATTTATAATGTGCACTTGCGTCATGGCATTTGATGGAACAAACCGAAGCCTAGGTTACGAACAAACCTGTCACTTTTGTGTTTCGCGGCAGAATAATAATCGATACCGGAGAAATGTATCGACTACTGTGAAACATCGAATTGAATCGATAGATCAAGTACATCAGCTATCAGCTGTTAGATGTAACCATTGACCTCTGTTTCAGCTCAATGGATGTAACGAAAAGTGACAGCATAGCACCCCCAACATGAGGAGGGTATTGCTGGAATGATATTCCATATGGGTAGTGTAGCATGTGCTAAACATTACATAATACTGGTGACCAATTGACCACACTTTTACTGAAGTGTATGTTGCCAAAGTAGTAGAAGTTAATTATGGAAAGATAAATAAATATAAGTTGAGCCACGATCATGCATTTAAAACTTCAGATAAAATCTGAAGAAGCAGATAGAGACAATGATAAAAATGCTTCAGCTAATGCTGAAGTCAAAGTATTGTGTTATAATATAAGTAATCTAAGTCAGACTTCACAGTTGTTACTATGCAGCATCGGCGTATTTATTTTTTATTTGATGTATGGATATATGCAGGTGATTATTATTTGCTGATGGATTTATATTGTGTGCATTTTTAATCAAATACATTTTCTCATTTTTATAGTATCTACAAGAGTTGAAGTGAAATATATAGTGTATTACATATTTTGTAACAAGGGATTAACCGGCAAGAGTTCATGGGACCCGACCAATGTTAGGAACGTTCATGTTACATTAGGTATAGCAGTTAGCATTGCCATTGCCAATATAATTTGGGTTCTGTGAACCAGGCGCGACTTGTGGCTGGGAAGTTAGGTGAAGAGCTAGAGAGCGGTCTAACTAGGAAGATCAGTAAGGGTAGATCGCATGGAATGGAAGTCTACCATTGCATTGCATTGCACCGTATGGAGAGCGCATGGCACTTCACCTACTTCCCCTGAATAACCGCCACTGCTGTGAACTCCGGCATTAATCCTCTAGAGTGTGATACAAGTAATGTATTACTTAAGTTCAGTATATTACAGTAGTGATTTCAATAAGGACAGCAGTCTTGAACTAAGTCAGACCTGGAACCCACCAATAAGTCTGCTCCTACAATATTGGGGCATTACATCCATTCTAACCAATAGTAGCTTCACATTTCACTCTTTGGTTTCTTTGTTCCTGATTGGCCATCTTCCACTTACATTTGACAGAATAAAATAGTCATTCTCCAGCTTTGCTCGCATCTACCCAGAAGATGGCTGCAGAGCAAGCAGCAGTCGAAAGCTCGAACAGCTTCAACCTTCTTACCTGGCTGGAATCTTAAGCCTTATCTATTTTTTAAAAATATATTTGTCTATCTTGTGTGTAATGTGCTAGATCTATGTTTATGCGTTGAATGTTTGCTAAACAAAGTGAAAATAAAAGCACAAAAATTATTTATTTTTAATTTTGACTTTTCATATTTCAGGAATTGATTTTTACTCTTGATGGGTTTAAACCATTTGGATGGTACCTTACATTAGTTCAGTTCGGGTACTATTCTGTTTTTGGATATGTCGAGATGTGTATGAAAAATGTAACAAGAAAGTAAGTATAAAAAGCTTCAGTTTATAGTGGAATTAATATAGGCTTGACTTTGGTTTTTTGACAGATAGATGTACCGGTAAAGAATTTGAGGGGAAGTGTTGCCATAACAATGGCATTTGATCTTGGCAGCAGCCAATCAATCTTTTCACACCCTCTGGCTTCTTCACCAGGAAATTTCACATGGGTTGGGTAGCAAATGTTGCCATTGTTCACTGTACTGAGCACGTGGTTACGTTTGTGGCATGTTTCAGTTTCCTGCCAGTTTTGTGTTTACAGTATTGTTTTCAACTTTACTTAGTATATTAAGTAAACAGTTAGAGAATGTCTATCCTCCGACACAGTTCTTCTTCAGACAGCTCCCATATTTTTTCATGCACAGCATTATATGCTTATTCCTGAATGCTGCAGCAATCATGGACCTGATATTATGGTATTGATTGATTCTTAATGTCTCTCTGAACAGACAGATCCTAAGACTTAACCAAGTGTTTCACCCTTACCGTGGCAAAGCTGACAGTGATTTCCATCTTGGGACCTTCCAGGTACTGAATGCAATGGAGCTGCCTCTTTTAGGGCAGTTCTCAGCTGCTAATGTTGACATCTTCATTTGGAGAATGATGTAACTGAAGCTCTGAAAAAGCAGAACAGTCGAGTCAGTGTTATTTTTATACAGTGAGACCCACACAAGAGTTGGCCAATGACGCGGGTTTCTGCATCGCAGCAGGCACAGCTCCAACTCCCGAGCGATCGGGTGAAATATCTATGCAAATAAAGCTGTTATCGGTGTAATGATTCAGGTTCTCACAGTTACAGTTGGAATTACGATGAAAATAACCATGTACCTCATCACAAGAGATGTTGGAAATGTCCTCCTCCTCTTGCATTCACACAACTTGGCACCTTTTTAGGAAATTTTCTTGCATTAAGTTCAGCTTCCGAGACAGAGTTAATTTCTCTTGTGATGTTCTCTTTAAGTTCTTCTAACAGTATGTGACTATTATTTATGGGGGAAAATTGCAAAATAAAGTGTATAGGTAAATTTCCCATACATTAGAAGAACTTACAGACAACATCACAAGAGAAATGAACTCATCTCAGAAGTTGAACTTATGCACGTGAAAGGAAATTTCCTAGAAAGGTGCCAGTGTTGTGTGGATGCAAGAGGAGGACATTTCCAACATCTCTTGTGATGAGGTACATAGTTATTTTCATTGTAATTCCAACTGTAACTGTGAGAACCTGAACCATTACACCGATCATGGCTTTATTTGCGTAGATATTTCACCCGATCGCTTGGGAGTTGGAGCTGTGCTCGCCGTGTCGCAGAAACCCGCATCATTTGGCCAACTCTTGCATGGGACTCACTGTACATTTAGCATTTAAATAATTACACAATTCAAAATATTAATACTTTAACTGGACTATACCGTCATGAAAACATAAAAGAAAATAACACCCTACTTTGAAATACCACATATTAAATGAACTAATTATTATCATTTAATAATTGAGGGAGTTGGTGGAAGAAGGAAGTAACTCAGAAAATGAAGAAAACCATCTTCAAGTCATATTTCTTGTGATATGAATCTAATAAATTTGAATGTTGTAAATATGCTATTAACTAACTATATATGGATATGATACAGGATGAAATGGTGAGGAAGATTCATGGTATGGAAATATCCAATTTGCAATTTGCCTTCACAACTGGGGAAACCATGAAAAAAAACCCATGTCAGATTGGCTGGCCATGGGATTTGAACCTGGGACCTCCCGAATGCGAGTCCAAGATGTTACCATCTTGGCTACCTCACTCGGTCAGATATCCTTGGTTTCTATGAACAATCACATGCATTTTTAAAAATTGTATGAATACTTCCAAACATGTAGCAACAGAAGAATTCAGTGTAATATCCTTTCAATTTGCAGAAAATGAACTATGTAACTTATTTTTCAGTTAGATCATATTATTATTTTATTATATTTTTTGGAAACATAAGACTTCAAAGTAATCATGAATATGGCAAAAACTAAACTCCATGGTGCTATATCCCTTTGAGGGACTAGGACTGCGATCCGACCATTGTGTCACCTACAGTTGACAGTTGGCAATATTGGGGGGCATGTGGTCAACATATTAACTCCCAGGGCTGTTATTGATAGCTTACTGAACCAGAGCTGCTATTTCTTTGATGACTGAAGTAATATTCATTGCACAGAGGAATGGCAAAATACAATAAACCCACAAATATCATCAGCATTCTTCTGAGTCAGTTTCATTTATTGTGAATGTTCTTTTGGTTTATCAATGTGCTTCTATTAACATAAATATTCTGTGTGCAGGATTCCACTGAAGACGTACCTAATATTGGCATTGCTGACACTTGGTACCATGGGGTTTTCCAATTCATCATTAGGGTATCTGAACTATCCAACACAAGTTATTTTCAAGTGCTGTAAGTTGATCCCTGTGCTGGTTGGAGGGATTGTAATACAGCAGAAACAGTATGGAGTGCTCGACTTCTTAGCAGCTGGCTGCATGTGTATCGGGCTCATTTTTTTCACCCTTGCTGATAGTCATGTGTCACCGAATTTCAGCACACTGGGTTTGTATATCATATAAGTTCATTAGTACCGGTAATGTGATTGAAAGTGATTTGATATGTTTATGAATGCATTATTTAATTTTACCGAATTTAAATTAAAATAAAGCAATTTTACAGTGCTGTATGTTTATTGTCATTAGACATCAACGTAAGTGTAATACAAGGCCATCCATTTATGAGGAAATTTTACAGTAGTGCAAACCTCCATCTCAATTGTACCGGCAGCCTAAAGTTTATGTCTTTTCCAAGATTTGTGTTCCAGTCCCAATAACATGTCTTCATTTCTTAATTGAATAGTTCTTTGACCAAAGATTCATCAGGGGCAAGGGTTTGCTTGAAGTTTACATTTCTTTCTGCTACCAACTGCATTGGTGCCAACTTACCAAGATCACTACATGTCCTGCATGACAACAGTATCAAGAAATTTTCTGTTTTATCTCATCTGTTTCCATAATATTGTGGAGTTTATAATTTTCGTTTTTTATTTCAGGAGTTATGATGATTTCTTTTGCTCTACTCTGTGATGCAATAATTGGAAACGTGCAGGAGAAATCAATGAAATCACACAAGGCTACAAACACAGAAGTAGTGCTCTACTCGTATTCCATAGGATTTGTGTATCTGCTTACTGTCATGGTTGCTACCGGAGATCTACAGAGAGGAATGGAGTTTTGTTCTAAGGTGTGCTATGATATTTTGAGGCTGCAAAAAAGTTGCTCGCTTTGAGAATAATGATATGTATCCTAGTCCTACCTAGTGGATGATCTTATACTTTAATATTACGGTATATCTATGCTCATAAGCAGGGCCCGGATTCTGATGACCTAAAATTGTTTGAAAAATGACCTATAAAGTGGCACTAAATTTTAAAGAAAATGACTTAAAAATTATTAAAAAATGAGCTAAAAACTTATATTTTATTTATAAAAAATTATTACTGTATAAACAAAGTCATAGACTAGTCTGTACATAATTGTAAAAACTGTAAATAACTGTAATGTTGTGAATATTCTTCTCTCACGGAAATTTATACTGGCACTGAGGCACTGGTGAGTCTAAATTCGGCATTTCCTTTTGTGGTCTGCCGGATTATATTGTTGTTTATTGAGGGTAAACAGTAGTTTGCACTCTCAAATCCAAGCAGGTGGCAGACTCTGGTGCCAAGTCAATCTAATAACAATAGTAATATAATACAAAATTTTGGGGTTTCTTTGATTATCATTTCCGACTGAGACATGACGATACTTAACGCCGAATTTTTCCTTCTTGCATTAAACAAACAACACTTCAAAGATAGCACCGCAAGCGACGAAAAATGTTAATACACTCAATGTAAATACATGAAAATGACTAAATAAGGAAGCAAATGACACGAAAATGGCAAAATAATGACCGAAAATTGAAATAAATGCCCTAAAAATATAAAATGACAAAAAATGACCTAATAAAAATGCATTTCTATAATCTAGAGGCCATGATTAGGATTTATCCACAAGTTGGCAATGTCTATGCAACATCAATAAAAAGATGACATGTCATTAAAATCCGGGCCCTGCTCATAAGCTTAGAACTCTATACAAACAAGATTTTTTCATTGTTACATTGATTGTGTACTGCTTCAACTGTAGCTTGTGTGCTGGGATTTTGAAAACTCAGGAATTCTTTTACATGCCCGTGGACTGGCACATTTTTGCACATGTATTAACTCTCGATTATCCGGTTTGCAGAGTATCTGTGCTAGGTTCTTCCTCCATTTTTAACTCTTCCGAACAGATGGGTGTGTTATTTTGAAAAGTTCATGTATGATGTTTTAATTTTAATACAGAAATAGTGAAACCTTTTATCAGCTATTGATTCCCAAAATCATACAGTGATTGTAACAGAATATTTTTTATTAATATATTTCTTCTTGTGTATTGCAGCATGTATTGGAGACGTACGGGTATGCACTGATATTCTCACTCTCAGGTTATCTTGGAATTCAGATTGTTCTGACTCTTGTGAAAACTTGTGGTGCATTTACTGCTGCCACTATCACAACATGTCGCAAGGCTGTGTCCATTGTTATCTCCTTCATGTTCTTCTCAAAGCCTTTCACATTCCAGTAAGTATAGACAATTTCTGTCAGTGTTATATAATGTTTGGATTTTTCAGGTTGTAGCACCTAGCTTTGAAAAGGGCCACTCCCAATTTTTGTGTTTATTGGTAGTTTATACATCGGCATAGTTTGGAAACGAAATATCATATAAAAATAAGATTTTGTATTTGTATTAGATAAATTGTGTCTGTATAAAGAATACCAGTACAGATATTTCGACACTTCATGTCAGTAAAATGTAATTCTGTCAACATGCTGTGTGATTAATTATTTTCTTATCAGTGTTTACTATGATAATGTATCTAATAATTGTAATACTAATTTAAGGGATGTGACACTTTGAGTGGATCCTCATTCATGGACATCTGCCCAGAGAGTAAACAGTCATGCTCATCTGAGCATGCATTTGTCAACATAAGATAACACCCTTTTCTGGTTACAGTCAGTTGCAATTCATTTTACAGATTCTCAATTCCTGAATTTGATTTTATCTTCCTCTCATAGGGCTAGTTTTACTTTGCCAAATGTACCAAAAATGGAACTTTCATTTATCATAGCAAAGCATTATTTAAACAATGTATATTTGATTGTTAAAACCCTCATTGTAAAAGAATGTTTAACTGCTGATTAGGAAATGATAACTGTATGAAACCTTGTTGTGCTTTTAATTTCTTTGATTTATTTGTTTGCAACCTTGTTGTGTTTCTATTTTTCTTGAATCGCAGAAGTAGAGGGATGGTTGTCTTATACATTTTTCGTGTCAAAGTAATCCTTTCCTTTCCTTTCTTTTTTAGACTGAACTGTGTTTTTGTTTAACAGGATCTGCATTCCTGCAGTTGGGATTTTCTTCCCCTTATTGCTTGACTTTGTGCTTTCTCATGTTTTTGTAAACAGGAGGTGATCTGTAATGAATATCTTTACTTGCATATTGTAAATGTGGGTTGAACACATATTTTGAAAATGGTATTTACAATTAAGCCCTGATCAATCCCATGGTGAACTAGTTAATCGTCTTTTTCTGCACAGCTTCTTCAGTTTTTTCAATATATAAAAATTCCCTGGATAAATCTAATTACAACATGAGTTGATTTTTGCCACTTAAGCTTCACATACCAACGTTTTGGTAGTAATTGTTTCCAGGTCCACCGTCTCCATCCTCGGCTACGTATGAACTGATAAATCCTGTTTCTGAAAATCTTGATGAGCACCTAGGAGAGGTTTGATGAACTTCTTGATGAATTTCTCATCTTCTGGTATTGCAAAATTCATCAGTCTACTTTCAAATTTATGTATGTATGTCTTCTCCCAAATTAACAGATCTTTTGATCTATTCACTGATTTAAACAGTTTTGCTTTTCTACAAGTCATTGCACCAACGATGAGTTACTAGAGCTGATTTTTCAATCTGATTTCACATGTGTGCTTTGTGTAATGTCTTTTTGTTTTCCCTATATATTTCTTTCTGCAGTATATTCATTTTACCTGATAAGATTTTTCCTTGAGACATGTTGTCTCAGTGTAGATATGTAAGCTTTCATGAACCACAGATTATTGTCTCTGTTGGGCATTACATGAGAATATTATAGGTGTGCTGGGGTGTAATTTACTGTCTTATATCCCGTAGTAATGTCCACTTTCGTCTCATAGGAAATTAATCTTACAGTGTAATCATCATGTAATCATTTTATTTAACTGAAGAACTACAGTTTTATCACCATAATGAAGGCAGTTTTCATAAATCGAGACAAAATCAGTACTTTTCAAATTAAAAAATGGACATTTTGCATTCCAACTAAGGTACATAAAATTCCAGGACAGCTGTTTAAAAAAAAGTATTGTCCCAACCAAATCGGGATGAATGGTCATCTTTTATATACCAGTATTCTTAGATATTTTGCATATTTATTATAATATTTGGAACACCTTCAGAATAGCATAGCCAGCTAACAGTGAGGTATGCTCCGCATTAGCGACTATGCCCTTCCAAGCCACAGAGAACAAAAGAGTGGTAAAATACCACAATAGTGGTAAAATTTCCCATCACAGAAGAGATTCAATATGGGACACACTAAACCCCGCGCTATTCAGTATATTGCAGCTAAAGTAATATAACTGTTCCTAACCAAACATAACGTGTCACTGACCTAGAATTTAGCTGTCACTATATACCTTAATGTAGAAGCTCTTTTACCCTTCCACACCTTTCGTAAAACATCGTTACATGGCACATAATGAACATCGTGCTATTCATAATACTGCTACTAAACTAATGTAACTGTTCATAACCTGTCACTGACCTAGAATTTACTTGTCATTACGTACCTTAACGCAGAAGCTTTATTACCCTTCCACGCCTTTCATAAAACATTGTCATACTAAGTAGTTCAATCCTTTAGTTTGTAATAATTTCTTAAGGTAACTCTTACTTATACTGATTTTATTCGTCATCCTGTATTTACCATCACATTATGGGTGTGTTATTCTGTATGGGGTTACGAAATAACACACCAGCACTTCGTATCTTGTTGTTTATCTGTAGACTCCAATTGGCATGTAGTTTGTAATATTGGGGAAATTGTAGGCTTGATCCCTCTCGGCACGGCCCAACTGAGTCGGCGATCACATTATTCTGAAGTTTAAAATAATATTTTTCCCAACTATGGTCATATTAACATCAGGGCTAGTATGAATGAATGAATTGAATGAATTTTAGCCTTCAGAATCCCTTAAGGGCCATGGCCTCCTGCTGTTGCAGGGAAAAGCCCTCTAGTTTGACTCCCTAGGTGGGCTAGTCCAAGATGTGGAAGAATGTTATTTTTTCTGTATTATTGATCATCTCATTTTTCTTTCACAGTTCTTTAGGTTTTGTAGAGCTATGTTCAATAGTGTTTCCTTTGTTTCAGATACGTGTGGTCTGGTTTGATAGTAGTGTTTGGCATTTACCTAAATATTTATGCGAAGAGGCAGAAAAATGTTGATCTCAACATGATCATGGGTACATTCCAAAGAAGCGTTCAACAATTTTTATTAAAATTACATGTTCCTAGTCACTCTTCTAGCAGAAAAATTTTGACAGATGTTTAATTTTAAAATTAATGTATTGAATCATTTATATGATTGTACTTGAAATTTTTATACAGTGAACTTCAATAAAATATACATCAATTTTATAAGATAAAACATTGAGTAAATAAAAACAAATTTATTTTTGGGATATAATATATGCCTCCAATCTGAATTCACCATTTTCTGACTGTAAAAAAATAAAACAAGGACAAGCACATAAAAGGAAAGGAAATAAAATAAAAATCTCTCATAAAACACTCACATGACTCTCTCCATCCTAGGTATTGTATTGCTGATGTGCACACTCAGTTCCCTCAGTTCTTTCGGAGCCACTTGATTCTTGACAGGACGAACTTTAAGTTTGTGGGAGACGGTTAGCCCAGTTGGAAATTTCTGTTAAAAAAGTTTAAAATGACATTACAAAAACATAGGTGAGGAAACATTTTATATTCAAATAACATTATGAAAACACAAGTGAGGAGAGATTTTACACACAGAACTTCATGTGTAATATCACCACTCGCTTATGTTTTCATAATTCTATATCTTCACTGTGTAAACTTCCACATTAATTATATAGTAATTTCAAATAAAAAATTAGTTCTAGACATTTAGTATAAAAAATTGGTAGCATATTTTCTAAGAATTGTAAAATGTAAAGTGCTAGCAAGTGTAACAGAAAGTATTCAATTATGTTTTGTATCTAGGGTTGCCAGATTCTTTTAATGAAATGTAGAACATTGGTGATCTAAAATGTAGGACATTATACAAAATTGTTAAATGTAGGAAAATTAAACTCCAAAACTATATTACTACTCAAACATCTATGCATAGGTTTTATGTTTTCTTTATACCTCTTCGCTAAATCATCAGAAAATTTATGTTTTTTCTTCAGCATCCTAGCATAAGTTACATGCTACAACTGAAAGATTAACTATATAATTCTTGCTTCTGCACTCCACAACAAACAAAATGCAAAATGGAAATTGTTGCTGATCACTGCACTGCTGAACATCTTCCTTTCACTTTTACAACAATAGCTAAGATAGCGATAGCCTTTGACAATAATCAATATTGTTATGGCAAATGGCAACAAATGTTTTTCTATCTTTCCTGAGCTGCTAATCCATTTGAAACTAATGATTACTTACATTCCTCAAATTGTAAGACATTCTTGATTTTTCAGAAATTCCGCCAGATGCCATACATAAGATTAAATTGTAGGACATATCCAGGATTTTCTAGACATCAACCCTATTTGTGTCACATCTCCAAACTTGAGATGTGACGTTCGAATATAACTAAAATATAAATCTCGTGATGGACTGTAATATAATATAATTCTTGGCAAATGTTCAGAACATGGAAAGGCTGTTCATAAACAAGCATTTGCTACTTCATTTGTCCACACTCTTCTCACAAACAGTAACTCTATTCTGACTGACACAATAGGAAGCCATTGAATGCTTGCTACTTGATACAAATGCCTGTACAGACTTGTAATATAACCATCAAAGGGAATTTCTGAAAAATTTACAACCATAGAGTACAAAGCTTGGCCAACCTATACACACTTAAGCAAGCTCGATGTTACAGTAAAAGTGAAGTCAAGTCTGTTACTATCTTAAGATTTTGTTTTGATACATTTTTGTTTGCTTTCGAGCCACGCTGCCATAGAAGACTAGAGAAATGTTAGTAAAGCAGACAGAGATTCTTCTGAAAATAGTACAGTGAAACCTCAATTTAACAGACACATCCGGACCCTAAAAATTGTTCACTAAAAGGGGTGTGCTAGAGAAGTTTAAGGAAACTATTTTTTTTAATAAAATAAATAAATTCAGGTAAACTCGTGTAACAAAGCACCAGAATGCTTTTGTTTAATCAGTGATAAGTGCAATTTTGATATGCAGAAAATAAGTTTGTTTTATTCAATTTCCAAGTTAAGCTTCAGATTGATTCACTAAGCAGGGCCTACAGAAGAACAAAGGTCTAGTTTCTTATATATGTGAAGGAATATGTAGGTAGTGTTATTTGTCAAAGCTACTTTCAAAGCCACATATGAATACTGTAAAACCATATGTTGCTGTGAGAACTGATTTGCATTTTATAAATTCTTTCTAATATATTACCATAAAATAGGCACTAAATTGGGCATTACTCGGTACCGGTCAATTGATTTGGTCCAATATCATTAGGCTGCTTCCCATGGATGTTATAAATGTGTATATCAAGTTTCATGAAAATATGATAAAGCATATTTGAATTATCACACAGACAGACAGACATTTTCCCGTCCCTCACACAAACTCATTCTGGCACTTAATAATCCACTTATATGACAGTGTTATAGATTACAATAATAGCTTTAATCTATACATACATCCAGTAAATGTTACCTAAATCTCTATATATATAAAAGGCTTTGTCCTGACTGACAGGAATCAACGTAGAGCCTAAACTATAACAGGTAGAGACTTGGAATTTTGACAGTACCTTCGTTTAATAATGTAGGTGCTCACTAAGAAAGGATTTTGAAAAATTCTTATTTTAAATGCCAAAAATCAAATGTTTTTGAGAATACTTAATCCCTTCTTACACAGAATTATCGAATCCGAATCACATTTGACATTAAAACATATTGTTGCCAGTGGGTTTCAGATGGGTTTGGAATTAAATTAAATGGAAGTTTGACAATTACAGTTGGCTTTGTCTATTTTTTTCATACCTTGGAAATTAAACTTTCGCGATCGCTTGAATGTTGTAAGCCCTAATATGGTCAAACATTGTTTTATTTGGACGAAACTCACTAGACAGGGGTTTTCTGGACCAAGGAACTCGAATCTGAGGTCGCTTTTACCAGGCGATGCTATCTAATCGTGGTATGTAGTCCACGTGATTTAGGTGTTAATAAATATAATGATTTAACTATTATGCTCTTAATTTTTAATTTTTGAAATAATTATCGCGGGCGAAGCCGCGGGCACATGCTAGTGTTATATAAAGTAAATTATGTATTGTATAAATTATGTGTGGCACTATGGCCCTGGGGTTGACTCAGCCTCTAACAGGAATGAGTACCAGGAGCAATCCTGGGGGTAAAGGCGGCCGGTGCATAAGGCTGACAACCTTACCACCTTCACGTGCTGAATGTCCAAAATCTGGGAGCCTCAACTTCCTGGAACCTTCATGTTCCGAAAGTCTAAAAATCTGGGATCCTCAACCTCCTGGAACTCTCTGGGCCTCCATGGCCTGTATAGGGAACCCTTTACTTCTTTTTTTTTATACATGAGTCTTATATTAGCCTATAACAATTTAAAAGTTGGGGATGGTTAGCAGATAGTACTTTGCCCCCCAAAGTCGGCGCCATTCCTTCTACTAAGCAAAGACATTACGATCATATACGCAGGAAACATTCGTTAGTAAATTCCAATGTGGCAATCGTATTTGTTTTCGGGGAAACCTTGGCAATAACCTCTTTCAAATTGGTTTGCCGTGGGCTTTGAATCCATGTTATCCCGAATGCGATTCCTCGAATTTGTAGTCTCTTTCCCAAAATATTGGATGAATGAATCACGTTGGGACCAAATCTGCAACCGAGTACTGTCGTATGACTATAAAAATGACTAGAATATTATATTTTTAAACAAATCATACACCTCTAACAATTTAACAAGTTTTAAATTATCAATTATTAACCTATTTTAACTCGACCGTAGATGTAAATGTGTAGATGGAGATATCTCGTTCTGTAGATCCTGTGTTGAGTGGGACTCAAGGATATAGAACACGTCAGATTACAATATACAAGCAAGTAATAATATATCATATATGACACTGTAAACACTCCTCAAAAAAGGGTTGTTTGGGGGCTCTCCCCCGGAAAATTTAAGAATATTAAACTAATTAAAATCAAATTTTACGCTTTTTTAGCACTGGAAACCCAGTTACCATATTTGTTTACTATTCTCTAAAAGTCTCTAAGGCATGCTAACTTAAACAAGAAATCGTTACCTAAGTTATAACACTTATTACTATTTATAAGAAAAGTTAAATAACACATGGAACGGTGGAAATAATAGGTCTGCATTTACAAGTTCAGTATATTATTATGAAATAAAATAATTAAATAATTGACAAAATATAACTTAAATAGAATTTTGGGTTTTGATTTCAGGGGAGGTCCGGACCCCTTGTACCCCCCCTTCCCTACGCCACTGGCTCCTTTCAACGATTCTAGCGAAACTGTGTATGCTATCAAAATGTGCAGATTACTTCCACTCTCAAGTGTAACATTTTCTACTACTCTGTACCAGTATATTTGTGAAGCAACTCTTATGATTTACCGGCATTTCGTTTGTTTCTCTGTCAATTTGTTCGTTACGCAGTTACGACCAAACGAGTTCGGTTTTCTTCCAATTTTGCTTAAATGTACCTTGAAGTCATTAAAAATGACGTATGTGCAAGGATTTTTATTTTTTTTTATCTCGTTTCAAGATGCTGGCTGTTTTAACTGATGAAGAGCAGATCTTAGATTTTTTTTTTTTTTTTGCACGTGAGATCTTCTGTTCACAGAACTACTTGTTTTAAAACTTTTTATCTCCTGACTCTTCGATAAGGTAGATTATTTTGTGGAAACAGTGGTGAGCCGCCTCTGCTATGGAATTTGAATCCTTAACCGAATACTCATCAATCATTACGTATGTTCCCCTGCTTGTACAGTAGCATTAATCAATCCACGCGTTGGGCGTCACCCTTTTCCTGTGGATTTTGATTTGATAATGTGTGTTTATTTAAAACTAAGTTGTAGTAATTTGTCGAGACGTTCGTTTTAATAACAGGACTTCGGCAGCAAAGGTGTACTGAGTTTGCACGATCTTAAAGAGAATTCTAAGTCTTGTATATTGGGCAACACAAAATACCGATACTTCAGCTGTTTGGTATAAACTATGCCTGCCCAACTTTATAGAAATTGGAGGCAAAACTTATTTAGAGTTTTCACACAATGCCCACTATTAGGCTACTGCCTGCATCGCGTTCAATATAGGCCTATTTACTAAGGCACTTATTGAATAAGTGATTTTGTTTTTTGTGCCGGCCTTCTCCCCCGAAATGCCTAAGCCAATGGGCTATTCCTCCGGTCATATCTGGTTCCAAAAAGTTGTCCTTATTTTCTATTCGAGCCGCCATTAAAATCTTCCGCATCTTCCAAGGGCTACATCAAAATTAGTTATTTTGATTCATATTAACTAAAAAAATTGGCTTATCACTTAAAAATATGATCCACGAAGACTATTATTGTTATCACTGTTTCATTGGTAAGTCTTATAAACAATTTTAAAATAATATGACAAATAAAGAGAAAATGTGTTTTCACAAATATAGTTTTCAATGAAAATAATAGTAATACGATTTATTGAGATGAAAGTCAGCTGATTTGCGAGATTAGTAGGTTCGACAGGAAATGGAATTGATTTATTGGATGAAAATTATGATTATTTTTATTGCATTTTATTTTCTGGACTTTCCTCTTTAAAATTATGTATCATACATAATTTTACTTCAATTCCCTCTATCCTTTTTTATTTCTCTGAGAAGATCCAGACTATGGAAAAGGGATGTTTTAATTTTGAAATTCAATCGGTTTCTGGATAAGAATTGAGATAGTTAAAATTATTATTTTATTGCCTGCTGTTTCCTCTTTAAAATGGCCTATCATACATTATTTTACTATAATTTTATCCATGCTATTTTTTATTTGTGTGAGAAGATTCAAAATATGGCATAGGGATGTTTGAAGCTCTTTTCCCATACGTTTACTTTTTCTATATAAAAGGTACATTTTCTCAGTTTCTAGTTAACCTACAATCATGAAAATTTCAGAATTTGTTTATTAAGATGTCTTACATGCACTGAAAAAAAATTTAATCGGTTGATCTATGAAATATTTACAGGTTATGAGGTTCTTAGAATATTGAAAAAAATTAGAGAAAAATCCTATAACTCGTCTCACACCGATAAAAGAAAAAAATCAACAAGGAAATTGCCACCTTTAATCACACAGACAAGAATATCTATAAGATAACGAATGTGCTCAAGAGAAACAACAAGATAGCATTCAAGACCAACAGTAACCTAAAAAAAAGCTACCGGTACATAACGTGGACAATAAAGAAGAGAATAAATTTGAAAAAAAAGTGGCGTTTACAAATTAAAATGCAATGACTGTAACAATATCTACAAAGGCCAAACAGGGCGACAATTCCGTCATATATTCAAAGAACACAAATTAGATTTCAAACATAAAAGATTAAAATCAGCGTTTGCAAAACATGCTATAGAAAATTCACATGCATTTAAGGAAATAGAAAACACAATGGAAATACTACACTTTCAAAATAAAAGTAGCAAACTCAACTCTTTAGATGCTTGCGAAATGTACCTTAATAGAGAAAGGGTGGTAAATGAGAACTCTGTTGACCACAACCCCCTGTTTGAACTCGCTCCTAGGAACCAAGAACCGTCATACAACGCGAACGTTCTTTCAGCGTGCCACACGGTGCCAACGAGGATTGAAGATGGCTTAAGTAAGGCGAAATGCATTTCCTAATGGTACAGTGGGAGATATTTTATAGTACAAGACACCAGCAAGAATACATAGTAATTTTAAATTAGTTTTACTTCTATTTATATGCTGTTTGTGTGTGATGATAAATCTTTGATAGTGTTTCAATTTCTTGACTTGCGAGTGTAATAGTGCTTTTATTACTGACATCAAAGATAAGCTGAACAATAATATAAGCCTACTAGCTTCGTGTACCTGTAATATACTATTGAGGGTATAAGGTGGTAAAGAAATCCAACATTATTAAGTCTTGTTTTGCCAGTTTTAGTGATCAGCAGCAGTACTTAATATGAAAGTCCATTGAGTGAAGAGGTACCAGGCCAACACTGCATGTAATAGAGGTATGTTAAGAATCTTTTTAAAATAGTACGCAATTAAATCATTTTTATATTTACGTTATAATTCTATCTGTGGGTAGTAAATATAAAGGATAGAATTTGCCATAAAATGCACCAGTGACGGTATAATTAAGTGCATGCGATTAGCTTCAAGTCTTTTGCTCGCGATATAGCCCTGACAACTTCTGAAGTAAGATGATGTACCAAGTATAGTGGACAGCCCGAAAATGTTAAGACTCCAGTATTTTATTTGTATTTTAATGTCCCCCCTCCCCTCTTGTCAACTTGATCCATTATCCACCATGCAAAAATGAATATTTTTCCTGTTGTGTTTATTGGATATTTTTCTATCGTTTTTACTGCAGAGAAATATTACTCTGCTATAGCTGTTGATGGATTGTGAACATTAATGGAAGTTATTCGAGAGTAATTAATTTTAACTTTTATGTAAGGATCCGAAAAATTGTTTACGCGACTCGCATCACCTAGATTAACATAGTTTTGACTTGTTAACCTTATAATACCTTTATTCGCGAATTTTTTGAAAATGTCCTTTTATTCGAATTATTTAATCCCAAATTTCCATGATTTTTACTTGTTTTCTCGCTTTAAATTTATTAAAAAGGTTCTAGATTCCAAATTTTATATACTATCAAGATCAATGAAATGTAGTAAAACTCCGCCTTTCAATATTCAAGTTTTTAATTATCAGATATATATTTCGACCAGCTTGTGGTCATCTTCAGTGATACATATGACCACAAGCTGGTCGAAATATATGTCTGATAATTAAAAAACTTGAATATTGAAAGGCGGAGTTTTACTACATTTCATTGATTATTAATTCAATATGGCTCTTTTTTTTATGAATATTACTATCAAGACATCAATGCATATTATACTATCGATGATCTTGATCACTCTTAGAAGTAGGCTAATAAATATACATTTTACGAGGAGGTGGCTGGATAATAATTATCCAACTGACATGGCAGCCTAACTATCTTGTTCAATAATGGATTTGTTAAACACTTTTATTATTAAAATTGCTACATATGAATGGTTATAAATGCATGGTGCTGTGTGTCACACTATTTATTTTTGATGAAAATCAGACATAATTAAAAAAATATAACATTTCAAAATTCGGTTTTAGATACATATTCATGAAACTACATAATATTGTTTCTGGATGAGAGTCTCTCGGGCTTCCAGTCGGGTGAATGGCTTTGGACGTTCCGAGCTTTCTGCAGCTACAAGCCCTGCAGCCATCTTCATTAGCTTGTAGATCATGTAGCAGTTTAGCAAGACTTTTTTTCCCCAATAAAATAATTAATTTAGCATCAGAGTTCAACGGTCTTAAAAGGTTCAAAGGTTGTGTTGTCCCTTTTGTTTCTTTCATTAATCCCAGCACATCTATAGAATCTTGAACATATTCTGAGTAAACTAAGAAATTTGGTTACACATATAAAGGGCTGTAAGCCACAGAGATGTAAGCTGCTTTCTTTTTCTTTTAAAGAAACAGAGGTAATTACGTAATTATGAAAATATAACCCAATAAATACCTGTTGATGTAAGGAAGAGGCAATACAAAGCCTGCAAGATGTTTGAAAATCATCGATGCACTTAAAAAAAAAAAAAAAAAAAAAAAAATGTTCAACCAAGATGTCATGTAGAATAAATTCGTTTTGTCGGCATCAATTCACTCGATAGAGACTATTTTTTTTGACAGTCGGGAAATGGAGGAATCAGAAATAATGTAAATCTAATTCGAAGGGGGTGCAATGACGAAAATTAGTATAAGCCATTTTAAAATTTTGCAATTACGTAAACTGAAGCAAATAACTCTTGTGAATATTATTTTTATTTCTTATTCAAAATGTGTTTAGGACAGTTGCCCAAATTTACTCGAAAAGTTTCCGGGTCTCCAGAAGTTTTACTATATTCTCAAACTCTTACTCCCAGTAAGAACAGAGAGCTCATTTTTCAGCCTAACATTTTGAATCTATGCCGAATACTTTCATTCAGTTCAAGAATTTCATTGTGGAAAATCGTTCGAAACTAGTGTTTATCATATGAACACGTCTACCTGAGTGGTGCAGTCAGTATCGCGCTGGCTTTCTGTGCACAAGGTTGCAGGTTCGATCCCGGCCCAGTTCAATGGCATTTATGTGTGCATAAATGTGACAGGCCCGTGTCTGTAGATTTAAAGGCATGTGAAAGAACTCCTCCGGAAGACCGAAGAGGGTCACAGGCTTAAGTTATAGTACATCTCAGTCGTTAAATAACCATAAATCAACAAGAACGCATATTGCAGCTTTCCATGATCAATGTCTAGTCAAGGTGTTTTGTGTGTGCATTATCGAAAATTCCTAAATATATCCTATAATGGAACCTAATCGTGCAACAGCATTTTTCCTTCCTCGGGATTGAGTGATAATAAAACTCGCATAAACTTTCATATAGAAGAAGTGCTGCTTTTATTTAAAATACACAAACCAGTTTCTAGAAAAATAATCTCGAGGACCTGCCTTGCAGTATTGATAAACACACAAAACATACACCTTTCAGCATGGGACCTGTTCCCAGATCTTTAAATAAACCTTGAACACTCTTATTTTTTATGTTGTCATATTCTTCAGAATTTATCAACATACTCCAGAGCACTTTGTTATTCTTATGGTTGCAGAGATGTTTTTTTTTTCTTCAGTATTTTGCATCATAAGAGGAAAGAAATCTTGTACGGTACAGTGAAGTTAACGGGTCTGCGGACACAATCCACGGAGATGTGACCGGCTTTCTTGCACTGACAATTAAAGTGATTCTAGGTTAATTAAATTTAAGCCAGGAAACAAATACTTTCCTGGTGAAATGTAGATTAAAAAACATTCCGTAGATGAACTTACCGGTACTCTATACCGTATTTTACTGACTATAAGACGCTCCGGACCATAAGACGCAAATTGATTTTAGGATGGAAATTTAAAGGAAAATAAATTTAATGTGATCCTAGATGAATAATATTAAAGGAAATAAAATACTTCATTGCATAAACAAATTATAACCTTGTACAATGGAGTCACTGTAAACCACTTCTAACCTGCGTTGTACAAAAATCTCTTCTGTACAGGTGGCATCATGTAAATTTTAACAACTGAACTGATTACTTATGAAATACTGAAAATATTTTTACACCCTCTAACCCTCATTTGATCATACGTAAAGTGTAACGGGATAAGGCTGTTTAGAGGTCATTGCCTTCATTTAAACCTCCCGGCGGAGACAACTTCTTTCATATAGAAGAACTCAACATTCCTTTCTTTTCGCATTGTAAACCTGGCTTCCAGCTACCCTCATTTTACGATTGTGACAAGTGCACAAGTCAGTGCCAAAATGTGTAACTGTCTTATAGAGTACAACACCTTTTTGACTATGATATTCTGGCAATATTTACCATAATTTAAATTTTTTAGTGTACTTCGGACCATTAGACGCACTCAACTTTCAAGGTTCTGTTTTCAAAATAAAAATGTGCGTCTTATAGTCCGTAAAATACGGTAATTCATAAACTTCATACCGTTAGTGGCGGTACATAATTTTTTATAGTAAATAATATCCACCTTATACCACAAAGTATATTAAATTGCATAAATTGTTTGATACAAGGATAACTACTATCATAAATATAAAAGAGAGAGAAAAAACATCCAAATGGAAATTTCCTTGTATTGCAAGATGTATCAAACGTATCAAAAAAAATCAAAGTACAATAATTATTACATTAAAAAAGTTTTCCACCAAGGCATTAGGCCCTAGTATTGTCATGAATATATAAAAAAAAATTCACCCAGTTATAAGTATAATTATCACAGTTGGGTGTATTGTCATGAAGTAAGATTATATGGATATGTAAATGATATCCCTAATTTACAGGTTATGATACAATAAAAATGCTCTCTTCATATATAAAGTATGTTACCAACTGTTTAAAAGACGAATTAAAATTAAAAATAATAGACAATTTAAAATTAACTTTAGCTTTGGCCAATATTCATGACAATACCACGGCCTAATGCCTAAAGTGGAAAACTTTTAAAGGGGCCGGATTCTAGTGACATGCCATCTTTTTATTGATGCTGCCTAGACATTGCCAACTTGTAGATAAATCCTAACCATGGCCTCTGCAGTCAGTCCTGCATTTTTATTAGGTCATATTTTGTCATTTTATGCAATTTGATATTTTTAGGGCATTTATTTCAATTTTAGGTCATTATTTTGTCATTTTCGTGTCATTTGCTTCTTTATTTTGTCATTTTTATGCATTTACTTTAAATAAATGTCTAGGTTACTATAATGCAACATTGTTGTAGAATCTACTTTAAAAAATATTGTCTTATTTTTCTTCTCAAATGTTCCAACCAAGAACAAAACTTTTAGACTTACAATATCCTTTCTACATTTACAGTTTTTAGAATTATGTACAAATTAGTCTATATCTTTGTGTGCACAATAATAATTTTTATAAATAAAATATGAGTTTTAGGTCATTCTTTGTAATTATTAAGTCATTTTCTTTAAAATGTAGGGTCATTTTATAGGTCATTTTTCAAACATTTTTAGGTCATCAGAATCCGGGCCCTGGTAATAATTATTGTACATTAATTTTTTGATACGTTTGATACATCTTGTAATACAAGCTAGTTTACATTTTGATGTTTTTTTTCTCTCTTTTATATTTATGATAGTAGTTATCCTTGTATCAAAAAATTCTGCTATTTAATATACTTTGTGGTATAAGGTGGATATAAAAATTACAGGTACTTTTAGGCGTGTAACGTCTTTAAAAATCTATCTGTAGGATAAGTTTACCAGATATTGAAAATAAATCAGACAATCCCCGGATTTATGTTAATGTCCAAGGATTTACAGTTTACACATCTTTCTTAGTCTTGAATATAAAAAAGTAATATAATGTATATTTTACATGGTTTTATAGATATACTATAGATATGTTCGCTTTCACGATAACATTTCGGAAGTCAGTCTTCTAATTTTAGAGATTAATTGGGAATATTTCACATGAATGCTCAGCGATTTCATTACTACGAACGACTGCTCGGTTCTCGTTATAAAAATATCAGCAGTGAATTTCAGCATGCCACCTTGTTGCTTTGGTAATTCTATTTTAATGACGACGATTCTTTCCGGCACCGGTAGCTAATAGCAATCATGTAACTTAAATATAACATTTTTCCTCTTTAAGGTGACACTTGCAGATTTGTAGTTTGTAGTCTTGCATGTGTTTTAATAACTTAACGTAATAGTATATTGCGACACAAGGGCGGAAAGGCACGTTTACGGGTAGAGACCCGTAAATGCCTTTACGGTCCGTGTGTTGCATTCTATTTTTTGCACGACGGTTACTTATATCAATTTAATTATATTAATTGTGATATTACCTGAAAATATTATGTATATAAAGTCTTGAAGAATGGTGCTTATTTCAGAAAGGGATTCGCATTTGTTATTGTTTATGGCAACCGGTAAAGTAACTTTCCGCCCGTCGCCCCTAGCAACAAGTCACGTTCTGCCCGTCGCCCCTAGCAACAAGATTGCGTGTGGTAATGTCAAGTTACGATCCATGTAAACAACTTTCGTAACTAACACTTACTAGCTAAGGAGTGCAAAAACAATTATACCTATACAAGCAGGGAAGTCCCATTCTGTAAGTTCTTTGGAACTAAAATACTGAAGACAAAAGTGGAGGGACGCTTCATGTTACCTGTCTGTGATTTCGAGATAATTATATGGACTTGGACAAGCTCGAGCTGGCGACCTCAAGAGGGCGGTGGACGGTGCCATTACGGACATAATGAATAAGCATGGGGTAGTCAAATTCACTTTCGAATAGTTTAATAATACAACGTAAATTAGTAGTAGAAGTACTAAAGGAATAACAAAGCTACTACAACAACTTTAATAAGATACATTATTTTAAAAAATCAGGTAAACTGATATAACAAAGTGCTAGAATGCTTTTGTTTAATCAGTGATAATTGTAATTATGATAGGCCTATGCAGAAAAGAAGTTACTTTTGTAATAGATCTCAGAGTTAAGCTCCAGATCGATTCATTAAGCAGGGCTTACGGAAGAACAATTTGACATTAACAAGTTTAGCATTAATTCATACTTGTATACACTGATATAAGGAATTCTTAAAATATGTCAACATTTCACAAAATGCACTGGCAATAATATTAATGATATTTTATAGGCCTAAGTGTAGTCCTAAGATTCGCTTTAAAGGTTTAAAGCAGCAGTACAGGTTATGAATTAACTAAATTCAATCTGAAATCAATATGTCAAGAATTTCATTAAAAGTTTGCTTTCACAGCAGCATTTAAATTGAAAAATACTCGCACTAAAATGTAATGTAGATATCGGTAGTCGTACATTTCGATAGAATGCACAATATTATATCAATAGCAGCTGCGTTTAATTATTATTCAACGGCTAGATTTTTTAAATTCTTTTATTTATATTTATTTATCAAGTGCCAGAATAGTACTTTATGAGATTGGTGGTGGACGGGGAAATGATTGTCCGTCTGTCTGTCTGTCTACCGTATTTTCACGAAACGCATTTATAACGTCCATGGGAAGAAGCCTATTGATTTTGGATCAAATTGGTTGACCGGTACCGGAGTAATGCCCAATTAAGTGCCTGTTGTACGGTAATATATTAGAAGAAAGTTATCAAATGCAAATCAAATCTCATGACAACATATTGTTTTACAGTGTTCATATTCGGCTTTGGAAGTTGAAATACAATTAGCTTTGAGAAATAACACTACCCACATATTCCTTCACATATGCTTATCAAACTTTAGACCTTTGTTCTTCCGTAAGCCCTGCTTAATGAATCGATCTGGAGCCAAAGTCTGAAACCGATTATAAAAATAACTTATTTTCTGCATATCATAATTGCAATATTATCACTGATTAAACAAAAGCAATCCCGCACTTTGTTATATCAGCTTACGTGATTTTATTATTATTATTATTATTATTATTATTATTATTATTATTTATTATTATTAAGATTCAGATTAAGGACTCAAGCCGTGAGTATTTTACTTTGAGGGGAGAAAGTATATTTTGTAAATACATATAGACCTAGAGTATAAAGGTTGAAGAAGGATTTTCATTCAGATCCTCTGTAATTTTTAGGCGACCTATTCACAATATCAAGTTATTTCATATAGTTGGCGCAGATATGTTTTGGACCATGGCATGGGTAGGGAATGACCGCTCTAGAAACAGGTATGAACCTTTCCAGTACTAGGGACAAGAACCATCTTATAACTACCCTGCATATATCTTCCTTATTTTATTTTATTTTATTTTATTGCGACTCTCAATACAAGCAACCTGAAGTCATTCATAAAAACACACGAAAAAGGTTTCTACCGTAATTTATTAATTTCAAATATATGTTTGTATCTCGTCCAGCCTTCCATTCTAGCACGTAGGCCTAGCCTCCAATTAAAAAGACAGACAGACAGACAAACAGACATTGACAGAGAATAGAGGATAAAAATACATTTTTAATCTTGGAGGAATTACAACATGTATTTTGAAGAAAATCTGACATGTAATTTCAAGAATAAGATGTTTACTCAAAGTATGGCATCTAAGGCATTGGTAGCGAGAATAAAATAACAAAACAAGTAGGATATGACTTTTCGATTGACGAATTACTGTACAATAGTTCATGTGCTTGACCACGAACAGCGCGTTGTATCTTGTTGAGCAGTACAAATCCAGTGCACTGAACAATGGGTAATTTCCTTAGCGTAATCTTTTCTCGCTATGTAATTTTCTAGAAGCACGTCCCACTTTCGCCCTAGAGAACGAAAGACTGCCTTGAATTAAAGATTTCCGAAGACGGAGGCGATTTCTGATTACTTAACTTCGGTTTCTAGTGTGTGGCTTAATCTTGATCAATGTTACTGCACAGGCTAAGAACAAACGTTTTTAAGTAGGGGAAGGAGATAGATTAATGTATGGAACAATGTACAGATACAATAAATTCTGAATATGTAATCGATGGTTAGAGACTGGGATAGGATATTCAAGATACAAAAAGGTGGATGAATACGTAGAACATAATGTAGTAGATATTTGCTTTTAAATTATAATTACCACCTATGCTCAGTATTTAAAACCTTAGAAATTTAAACTATTAAAAAAAACTTATTTTAACACATCCAACATATATATAACATAAGCTACTAGTCTGGAGACATAAATACTTGTGATACAAACATTAAATTAGTCATAAGTAGGCTATTACTAATAAATTCTTAAAACTGTTAAAAATGTATTTAAGTCCATAAAATAGAAATCTTGTATTAAGAGGACAGTATATGTGCAAATTTATTGTTGCTAAATCAAGAAAACAGAAAATTAATATTGCCAGTAAAACGCTTTTTTATATTTTATTTTTTTTAACATTTTTTTTTTACATAACGCTATACGCGGAGACAATGTTAGACGATAAAAAAAAAATCATTTGAGTTTGTACTCCTTTTATCTGCGAGGCCATATCAGGAGTTCGGGATGTGTGTCTATACAGTAGGATAGGCAATGGAACTATTGATTGTCAATTGTTTCTATATGGAGTTAATTTCAACTGATATTAATTTAAATGGATATGATACAAGATGAAATGGTGAGGATGATTCGTGTTATGTAAATATCCAAATCGGTATTTGCCTTTACGACTGGGAAAACTATGAAAAACCACATGTAAAATTGTCCGCCACGGGATTTGAACCTGGGACCTCCCGAATGCGAGTCCAAGACTGACCATCTCGGCCACCTCGCTCGGTTAGACGATTTTAGGCTGTTTCGAAAGGCATGTGCTCGTATCGTTCTTGCTATGCATTTTTTTTACAAGTGCGGGATGGTTTTGCCGTTCTGTATCCCACGCGGGTTTTCAGCGAAAGGATAATTATCCTGCACATTATAATTTTATGTTGGACAAACCCTTCCATGGAAGAAATAATTGTTGATAACAGGGTATGTGACTTCCACGAAACGGTAAATTTATTACCAATGTTTTGCATTTTCGTTTACTTTTTGATAAGATCTTAAGTCCATTTCCGTGAGGCGTCATTAGGGCATGTAGTACATGATTTATTATTAATTTCGGTATTGAAGTGTACTAAAGATAAAGACGCTCGTTATTCGCGGAGTTTGAACAGCTGTGTCAATGTTGTTGGAAATCCACACCACCTGCACAGCTCCTAGATGTATTTATCCTACCAATATCTCGCCTAAGTGCTATCATCTAATACTATGTGTGAGAGGCGCTAATAAAAATCCGGGAAAAGAAAATATCTGACGTAGTTTCCTTTTTATTTTTGATGGTTAAAAAAATTGTATATTTTTTCATCTCTTTCTCATGCATATTTTACACATTTAGATGTATTGACAACTTACGTCAGGTTTCTAGGATATTTCGTATTTTTTTGCATAAGAAAATGAATATCCAATAATTATACGCTACAATCTGCTAGAAGAAAATAAAAAGGAAACAGGCGAATAATGAAGAAGTGAGGAGGGGATGGGGACAATAAAAATGTAGATTTCAAGATTGATCTTTAGTAGCGATGATATGATTCTCTGTCTGTCTGTCATCCTATAATATTTTTTTCTACTTATTCACAGAGAAAGCAGCAAGCAATGGTTTCATGTCGCCACTGATATGACCGAATAGAGAAGACTAAAGAACAGTGTAGTCGCCCTATTCTTTGTATAAATTGTGTATGTCAAATACCATTTTGGTAACATGACTAAAAAGACTTAAGTTCGTTACAAGAAAAAAACTATAAATTGCACATCCTTTAGTTCAACCTAGCTACCTAGAGCAGTGGTTCCCAAACTATGGGTCGCGACCTACTGGTGGGTCGCGGGAGTAATTTCGGTGGGTCGCGAAAAGGGCGGGAAAAATTAAACTTTTTTTCAGTATAAGGAATATAAGGCATTTGAACACAGTAAAACTACTGAAAGGCATATGAAAAACATGTGCTGCATTTCATATAGCCTATATTGGTTATCGCTATGTAGTAGTGGGTCGTGAAAAAAAATTTCTAGGTGAAGGTGGGTCCTAGGACAAAAAAGTTTGGGAACCGCTGACCTAGAGAATACTCTTAGAACTCATTCTGCCCATAAGTAGGACACCTTTGCCATGCGGGATTGTACAGTCTTATAATATATGGCACATTATGGTGAAAGAACTATTTTTATTAGAGCTTGTCAGTACCGTACTGTCTAGTATTGTTATGTTCCAGCCAGTTTTCTTTCAGTCATTAAAAAAAATGTAGTGTTGAATAATCTGCTTCAATGTAGGGTCACACTCTCACGTCAGTGCTTCTCTACGGAAGAGAAAAATATCTTCAACGCTTTTGTTTGGAAACGAATTAGAATTAAATTATTCCAAGCAAAGGAAAAGGAGGTATTGAAAAAAGTTTCCTCTCGCAAGTGGTGTGAGCTCACAGGGGAATGGAGAAAAATAAATCACATTTATAGTTCACTATTTTCACTGCTCTTACCGATAATTTTGGTTTGGGTAAAAGGCCTACTATTAAAACAATATTTGAAATTGCAAATATAACTGAAGATAAGTATTATAAGCAAAGCACATGCTGTCGGGCAAATGAACTGAGCTGGTTATATGGTGTGGAGGAAAAAAAAAAGTATTGTATTACGATTTTAATTAGAAACCCCCGTTATACATACGCGAGAGATCAATATTCAGATTGGACTCAAGGAGAATCGAACGACAAGATTAAAATCCTAAGCGTGGAAATGATGTACAGAGTCTGTTGATCGAGCGTATACGTTTATTAATCAGATTCATCGGCATTTAATTTCACAAAATGCAATTTATATTTGCGCAAAGTTCCACCGGTCATTGACGGTGATTTTATTGAAACAGAACATTTTTTACACTCTAAAGAGTGGAAAAATAAAAACAAAAATTTACATCGCTACACTTCGTTAAGTAAACAAATCCTGTGAAAGTTACGCTGTATGTTGTCTATTACGAATTGCAATATGTATAACCACATTGGTACATTTCAATAAAAATGTTCCCCAACCAAACACTTACCACCATTAAAACTGAACAAGGTTTCTCGAGAACAACATTAGAAACAGCCAACATCTTGGTACACAGTTTCTTTCCCAATGACACTCAAGACAATGAATATCAACAAGAAATTCGGGAAGAATCTATTCTTCCTCCCAGTACCGAAGATGATGTCCCATTCACCATCAAGGAAATTGAAAATGTTATTAGAAACCAAAACGACAGCAAGGCTCCTGGTTTGGATGGAATTTCAGCTAATATAATCAAGAACATCTTTCATATTTCTCCATTGCTACTTGTGAACCTTTTTAACAAATGTTTGGAACTGGGAACATTTCCTGAAGTGTGGAAAAAGGCAGGAGTGAAAATTATACCTAAACTTAACTCAAAGGATAAATTTAATATCAAATCCTTTAGGCCCATCTCTCTGTTACCTGTAATGGGTAAAATTTTGGAGAAGCTTTTGAACGATAGGTTAAGATACCACTTATACAGTAAAAAATTTCTCAGTGACAATCAATTTGGTTTTACACCGAATAAATCCACGGAAGATGCTGTGCTATCTGTTAGGCAGTGGTCTGAGGAAGTGCTTAAAAGGAAAGAAATCGGAATATTAATATCATTGGACATTACAGGTGCTTTTGATCATGCTTGGTGGCCAAAAATTCTGGTGCAGTTAAAACGGAAGAAATGTCCAAGAAATCTATACATCTTAATTCAGAGTTATTTTCAAAACCGCAGTGTTCAGTTACAAATTGGGAGCAATTCCATTACAAAGGTCATTGACAAAGGTTGTCCTCAAGGTTCGTCCTGTAGTCCAACTTTTTGGAATATTTTGTATGACAACATGTTAGAAATATCTCTTCCTGAAGGATGTCAATTATATGCTTATGCAGACGATGCTCTATTGATGTGTAAAGCTAAAAATGTGCCTAATTTGACTTACAAGGTCAACACAATATTAGAAGAATTATGTCAGTGGGGATCTGATAACAAACTCCATTTTAATCCGCTGAAAACAACAGCTCTGATTATTACTAGAAAAAGAAGAATTCAAAAGCCAATAATTAAAATGAATCAGGAACACATTCGAATTGTAGATCAGATGTCCTACTTAGGAGTAATCTTGGATCAACAAATGACATTTAGACCTCACTTTGACAATGTTGCTAGCAAATCCAACACTCTACTCAATAAACTGGCTTTTGCTTCTCGACCAACGTGGGGTCTCAATGCAGAAGTTCTGAAAATTATCTATAGAGCAGCAGTTGAACCTTTAGTGTTGTATTGTGCTTCGGTGTTTAGGAAATGTTTTGATATGAGCTGGGCTCGGCATAAATTAGCACAAATACAACGAGGCTTTATTCTGAGGATTATTAAAGCATATAGAACTGTTTCTACAGATGCCGCTTTAGTAATTGCGGGCATTGAGCCTTTATATTTGTCTGGTATTGCAAAAGCTGAAACTACGCTGCTCCGAAAAGGCTTCACATATGAAGACGCAATCTTGCGTTTGGATATCGAAAGACCAGCACACTTTACTACTGCCGGACATCCTGCTTACTTCAATAATTTCGTTAATAACAATGGATGTACCAGGAATCACAATCTGGAGATTTTTACAAACGGTTCAAAATTCTGCAGAGAAGGAATGGTGGATAAAATCGGTTGTGCTTTCGTGGTGTTCTGTTGTGGTAGGGAAATGTATTCACAAATGGCCAGACTCTCTACAGAGTGCTCAATTGTACAAGCAGAGCTCTTTGCCATAAAGGAGGCTGTCTTATGGTCTAAATCTCAAAATTCTGACTGTTGCATTTTCAGTGACTCACAAACTGCACTTACTGCTATAAACAACAAGTTCAATTTAAATGCCTTGGCAGCAGAAATTAGAACTAAGATAATATCATACGAGAAACACGTTTGTTTATCCTGGGTACGAGGCCATATGGGCACATTAGGGAACGAAAGAGCTGATGAATTGGCAAAAAATGCTGCGACCTCGAATTTAAATTTTAGCTACAAATTGTGTCCCCTATCTTATGCTAAGAATAAACTTAGAGATTATATTAGGACTGCTTGGAATGAGCATTGGGTGTCCAGCTCCAAAGGGACCACTACGAGAGAAATCTTCTTTCCAACAGTTGAGTGTCGCCTACGCTGTACGAGTGTAAAACCGGACTTCATATTCACTCAGTTTCTGTCTGGGCATGGCAAATTTGGTTTTTACTCTCAACGTTTCATGATCCAAAGACAGAACGGTTATCAATGTATATGTACTGAACGACAAACTGTTGAACATTTAATTTTTCATTGCCCAGTCCTAGAGCATAAAAGAAGAATATTGGACACACACTTAGATTATTGTAAAAAGAAATTAGATAAACCACTCTTTGATATTTTTATGAAAAAATGCTGTTATAGAGAATTCCAAAAGTTTTTGTGTTCTATTTTTAAGATGTTATAGTTTTCTTTTATAATATAATATATTAGTTATCTTGTTTTCTTAGAGTAGTAAGGCCTGCATCCAGCCTATGGATAAGAAGTAGTAATATTGCAAATATATTGTCTTGTAACTATAACCCTAATATACCTCCGGGTGGAATAGGGTTTTAAGTAATTGTATATTCAATAAATAAATAAACTGAATAACAGTTATATTTTGTTTTTGTTTACTCAAAGGGATTACCTTCCTCGCTTGTGGTCCGCTGTACGGACGTACAGGGGATGTGCGATATTTGATGTTACATGAGGGAATTAGCAGTGTCTGGGACATGATCAGAAGGAATATTATACGAGAGTTCCGGCTGCAAATGAGATAACACTAGGGAAAATAGGGATGACTATACGAGGGTCATCCAGAAAGTAAGTTCCGATCGCCGTTAAAGAAAACAAAAACCGTAGTAAGTAAGAAATATTGTTTGTAATATTTGTAGATATTCATTGGCTACTTCTCTACATAGTCGCCACCGTTATCGAGGCATTTATCTTAGCATGATGTTTTTGTTTTCTTTATCGGCGATCGGAACTTACTTTCTGGATGACCCTCGTACTTCATGCAATACTGGGTATTAATATGGGAAAAGCTGTTGTCGGCTAGCAAACCTGAAATATCTTCATGCCCGTAGCTTCTTTAATAAAAAAAAACTATGAACACAGCGATTGGATATATGAGAAAAAGGAGATATGAAAATATTGTATAATGTTTATGAACTGAAAATACAGAATATTTGACAAATAGTAGAACGTTCTCAAGATAGATGAAATGAGCATGTTAAATTATGTCGGCAAAAGCTATAAGAACAAGTTATATACTAGGTCTACACTTATAATTAGGACAAAGCATTTAATGACAAAAATAGCGAAAAATGTTTTTATGACCTAAATTAGTAGACTACAGAAATGACACAAAAATGAAAAAAGAGCACTAAATGATACAATATTTCTTGTAATTAGCTTTTTAGACTTAACAAGTTGATTTTAGAGAGTAATTTAATGGATGGCAGTGCATTATATTTCAATTTACAATGTAAAATACAGTTATTTTGTTACTATGAAGTAAGTAAATTAATGTACTTGGACAGCCTTTGTAAACAAAAACTATTATTTCATAACTGGCATGCCCTTCAAATTGACCCTGGCAAATATGTGTCATTTAAATGAGATTAAAAAAAAATAATACTTCATTGTTAGAACACAAACTTGCAGTGGTGAAAATGAAGGAAAAACTCAAATAAACCCGATTGTCTATTGTCTGAAAGTAATGATTTGTACCTCCACTGGAGGTTTCCTTCGAAATGTAGTGGAGTTCAAAATGCACATTCTTTAAAAATAGGGGGTAGCAGTTAAACTGAAAATATGCTTTCTTTTCTGTGGACGTTATTTGCTTATAAAGTTATAATAGTATACTTACTTAACTTACTCAATGGCAATAGACAATTCCTAAGTAAGCTAAAGGAATATTACCTATTTTATGGAATCCTCGCTTAAACCTTAAACCTATCCTAATATTGTCCTCCCAACTGCGTCTAGGTCTTCCAAGTGGTCTTTTCCCTTCGGGTCTCCCTCAATTATAATACCCCGTAATGTACAAACAAAAACAGATTATAATGAAAATTAAAAATAAAACGTAATGTAATACTTTATTAAAAAACTATTACAATGCAAAAAAACTGCCATTAATGTAAGAAAAATTACCTAACTTTTTAATATGGCGAAAAATGCAAAATTATTCCGAAATAAGTTGCCCTTAATTAATAAATTTATTTATTATACACATCTGTATATATTCGAGCAATCTTTCAACCTTTATATATAAAAGAAAGAAAATCATCAAATGCCTTGTCCTGCATATAATCCACGAGGAAGACGAACCATAGGTAGAGCCACGAAACAATAACAAGAGATGGAATAGATCAAATTCTTGAAGAAGAAGAAGAAGAAGAAGAAGAAGAAGAAAAATACAACGGTTACTTCGATGACAATAGTCGTGAATAGAAACTCGGCAAATTCTCGAATGAATGTGAATATAATAAGAATACGTATGTCGACAGCACATAATTCAGAGTTATAAAATAGGCCATATAATTTCATAAAAGAGACAAATGTGCATGACATAACGCTTCACAGAAAATAAAATAAAGCAATTTTGACCGCTGTAGATTAAATCAACTGTGATCTATGAACAATATTGATGTATAATTAAACTTAAAGTGGTAAAACCGTTTGGCTCGTCAGATCGTGGTTTACCTTCAAATGTTTTTCTTTATAATAAATAAATAAAATGCGCCCAATGGGCATTAAAATAAGTTCAATGAAACACTATTATTGACTGTAGAGTTGTACATTGATAATATTATCTTTGTTTATGTCAGCGCATGGTATTTTGTGCACCAACTCCCACACCATGTACGCTTGCATTCTATGCACACTTTATGGTGTAAACCATGAATTGCAAAACTTTGACTTTATAATGTAATGATTATTGCTTTATAATGTTCATATCAAACGATTCCCATTATTATGTGCCAGAATGTGTAGTGGAGGGGAAATGTCTATCGTCCGTCCGTGTGTCTGTACGAGCGATAACTCCAATACGCTTTATCGGATTTGTATGAAACTTGGTATACGCATTTATAGTACCTATGGGAAGAAGCCTTTTGATTTGTGACCATATAAGTTGACCGGTACCGGAATAACGAGTAATTAACTGGCGCATGCTTTTTAAAGGGTAAATCATCACTATACTACAACAAAACCGCGTTGCTAGCCATAACCACGGCCTCCCACCTTAGTTAAAACGTCAGATACACATCACCATAGGATGCCGAATGGATGAGTCAGCCATTACATTATGCTGGATGAAAATTGTCTTTTTTATACAGAAATAGAGAAAATGCCTAATAAGTGTTTTGTTCCTGTCTGTACTATAGCAATAAGAATACTAACGGAGAGTCTGTTCAAGTGTTTTAATCCTCCCAAAAAGAATCCAAACTGCTTAAATGGATACTTGCAATTGACAATGAAGTGGTAGTAATTTTCATTTATAGTTTGTGAAGGGTAATTATTTACATTACTGCTAATAAAAACTTCGTAAAAATCAGCATCTAGAAACTTGTCCGACCGGCAATCGAACCTGGGCCCGCTGCTTCAGATGAGCGGACGCATCCAATAAACTACATCTTAATGGGAACAATCCAACACACAATCCAACTTTTTGAACAACAATGATTTTATTAGATCCTTATTGGCAACATAAGTGGTGCAGTCAGAATGGCACAGGCTTTCTATGCTTAAGACAACAGGTTCGATCCCGGCCCAGATCGATGTTATTAGTGTGCATAAATTTGCCAGACCCATGTCTGTAGATTTATACAGGCATGTGAAAGAAATCTTGTGGGACAAAATTCCGGTGCATCGGCTATAATAATCTTCCGATTAATGTTAGAAATTCGATACAGGTCAAGTCAGTATTGACCTTGAAGTACAATGTTGACGAATTTTAAACGTATTAGTCTGATTTTGTTTTTATGAAGATGCTAATAGATAGATAGGTAGATAGATGGTGACAGACGTAGATAGTACTGCACGTCCATAATACCAACAAACTACTTATTTATTGACTTGTTATATTTTTACTGTACTAGAAGAATTAATGGGTGTATGTAATCTGCGCCACGGTAGACACCGAATTTGAAATAGAATAAAAATGAGATATGTAAACTGCGCCACCCTCAGTATGGGCGAATGAACATTCCACAGAATGCAAAGAAACGACTAATGCAGTAGAACATTTCACGCAAAATATAAATCTATGTTTTACCACGCTTCTCCTAACATCTTCCTTATGTTAGATGCACTTCTCCAGTTCCAAACAAGTGCCTACATAAAACTGAGAAGTATTGAACCTGTAAGAAGAAGAGCTAAAATAAATGACAAGTATTCTCGTCTACTCAAGTGGAGAGAACAATATATAAACAATGAAACATCCCTTTTGATTTTATTAAGAAGGCGTCATATGAGAACAAAGTGCTCATGCAAAAAAATTAAAGTAGTGTTTTTAACGATTTTATAAGTGACGAAGCGTTCATGCAAAAGAAATTAGGGTATTGTTTTTAACATTTTTAGGTAGATTTTCGAAGAAAAATCTACCTATTGCAATGGATACCACTTTATGATTTTCGAAAAATTCTTTCATATCTTTACGTTTCATGCTCCCCTAAGTACGAAACCACCGCCCGTTCAAAAAAAAAAAATTTGTGATATTTATATATATATATATATCTTTACACGATAGCGGCCGTAATTTTGAAGATATTTGAACCAAATTTTATTATGTTATTTCTAGGCCCAATAGTTCGAACAAGTTCGTTAATGGGAAAAATTGGCCCAAGGGGGTGGTCGGGGGAGGGGGTTGAAATTTTTAAAAATGTATATCTCGGCCCCTATGAAGTATAGAGGGAAACTTTGTTTGAATAAATTAGAGTACTCCCTATGGAGTTCACAGTGACACCAACGATTCGGGGGTTCGAGTGAGGGTGGGGGTGGAGGTAGGGGTGGGGGATGAAAATTCGAAACTTTTGAAACCACGTCT
Source organism: Ectobius pallidus (assembly GCA_964059195.1). Taxonomy (NCBI): domain Eukaryota; kingdom Metazoa; phylum Arthropoda; class Insecta; order Blattodea; family Ectobiidae; genus Ectobius; species Ectobius pallidus. The sequence goes on from CAXKWD010000003.1 coordinate 43,055,081, forward strand.
TGTGGGGTATCGTTGAAAAGCTCTTGATGAGTACTCTACAAATCAATAAATAGTTTCTTGATAGCTCTCATATTACGCGAGATTTTAATGTTTGAAAATAATAACACTTAAAAGAATTATTATAATATCATAATTTTGTCTTGTTTAGCGGCTTTGCTAATTTTATTCATTGCTGATCTTGCGCACGGCCTCCCAGAATATTATATCCTATTCTTGTTGTCAAAACAAATGATTGTAGGCTCTTCCTCTTTACCGAATTCAGTTCTTATTACTGCAGGTTTACCATGCCAAGGCTAAAGAAGAAGAGTGCTATGCAGCGACAATAAATTAAACCAAAAGCACTTCGAAATCTACCTCCGCCTGTAGGCCTGCCTAAAGGGATTTTTTTTAAATGACAAAGCTACTAAGCCTAACATTTTTAACCACACCTATGCAATTTCATAGCTAGTCCTATCTGAAGAAGTGGGAAGAAAAATGTTAGTGCGTTAGTATGACGGTGACGCCATTTAAATGTCGGTGGCAGAGTTTACATATGTCGGTGACGCAGTTTACATCGTGTAGGTTAGGGGAAAAGGTAGAAGTGGCGCAGATTACCATTTCCCGAATTAATTAGTTGTGATATCCCAAAAATAAAACGAACAAACAAGTTTGGAGATTCTTCATTGCAATTAATTTCAGGTCACAATGTACATAAAACAAATACAAGGACACGAAGTATATGATTAACGACTTCTTCGCAAAGTAATCCAGAACTGTAGTTCAACTAACATTTTATATTGCTTTATCGAAAACATTATATTTGAATGTGAACACACTCAGCAATAATTACGAAGGAAGGAAACGAAATGTCTCGCTTTCTATTCGCTAGCTATATGCGATGTTATGAAATTTCAAGAAGGTAATAAGAAGTTTTGACTTCCCAGAGTACGTAATCTAGTTGTTTGCATCATTAAACACCATGTGAGAGTTCTCTTCTCTCTTTGAGCAAACATCTTTGGAAGCTGTATAAGACGTTGAAAGTCTTTTATAAGACTTAGTGATGTTAAATAGACGTGGTAAATGTAGCTTGAACTTTGAGGGGAGAAAAGACTTCCCCACGGAGGCTTTAGAAGCCCTACTTTACGAAATAATGGGGTAAAGACTTCAGTCCTTTACAATTACTTAAAAAAATAAATTAAAAAAATATAGATTTTGCTCGTAACACTTCGTAAACTTCATAATAAATAAAGTGGGAGTTTGAAACAACAGATTTTAAAGTCTAGTACGAACTTTACTGAAGAATATGGAAATTAAAAGACTGTAAGAAGATTAATATGTGTTCTGGTTCCAAATATTACCTCACACTCTGATCCTAAGACAAACATCGTTAATGGACTATTTTACTTATAACCAGGGCCTGGATTCTGATGACCTAAAATTGTTTGAAAAATGACCTTTAAAATGACCCTAAATTTTAAAGAAAATGACTTAATAATTATAAAGAATGACCTAAAAACTGATATTTTATTTATAAAAAAATATTATTGTACACACAAAGGTATAAACTAATTTGTACATAGGGTAAGGTGGTACATTTTCGAACACTTAACAAATATTCTTATTTTATGAACACAATAAACATAAGACAAGTTCAACTGTATTGTATTCACAAAGTTGGCAATGTAGTTGACCCTTCACAAAAATATCAAAGTCATACGGCTGTAATATTGGTCATGGCAATCGATCTTTCATTTCCAGAATATCGTTCGAAAATGTACCGCAGTAGGTACAATTCTAAACACCAGTGGGTACCGGTACTATTTCGAACAGTGGCATTTTCAACGAACAAAGTGCTTTCTTCCAAATATTATTTTCTATTATTATTATTTATCAGTAATATGAGCGTAATAATGATGTGTCACGTTTTGAATAGGCAGATGACCGGATTGGGGCTTGTGGTCAGCATGCCGACTCCTACGACAGTTATTGATGGCTTACTGAACCGGAGCCGCTACTTCTTTATGAATTAGCTCTTTTGTTGGTGTCAAGAGGCTGAATGCACCCCGTTCCAGATCACCCTACCTCAGAAAAATCCGAGGAGGTACCGGTGATCGAACCCAGACTTGCGGGTCCGTAGTCAGGAACCACTAGACCATACAGACGGTCTGTTATAACATCAAGGGCAATAATAAAAATACAACAGCTGCATGCTATTGTGTATTGCATAAATGCTGAGATGAAATAACATTACAGAGGAAGTCTTAGTTTATAACTCTATGTTGAAATAATACCACTGTTGAAATATATATGAAAACCATCCTTTTATATTTGACTTGCACAGTTAATAATAATAAACATACCGAATGCTGTGACAGCAAAACAGCTTTTCCATGCAAGTCTTAAGCAAGCAATCGCGGGTTAAAGTACTGTTCGAAATTGTACCTAAAATTTGTTCGTATTTGTACCTCGAGCTAGTTTTTGTAAATTACCACATTGTTGAAATTCCGCTCACGAATGACCATTGTTGTGCCAATGACTATGCTATTTGTTGGTATGAGTTAAAAATTGGTCCTCAAAACTATATTCCAGTAACACAACGTGGAATTATAAGCAATTTTATAACGTGCCATTTTTCAAGCATGGAGTTCTTACCTTCAATTGGAAAATAATTTTTTATGGCCGAATGAGACAACTCGGATCATCATTCTCGCGGATACAGGTCAACAAAACATTCATTATGGACGCTATATAATTAAAAACAGGTTGGCTAACATTTGAAACCCAAAAATGGATAAAAATCTTAGTCCGTTCAGAATTGTACCATGTTCGAAAATGTACCACCGTACCCTAATTGTAAAAAAAGGTAAATGCAGAAAGGACGTTGTAGGTTAAAAAACGTTGTTCTTTGTTCTTGATTGGAGGATTTGAGAAGAAAAGTAAGATTTTTTTAAAAAAAGTAGATCCTACGAAAATGTTGCATTATAGTAACCTAGTAATTTATTTAATTATTACCCGTATGAAAAAAAAGCTTGTAAACCCTACCGCATTAAACAAACAACACTTCCGAGACAGCACCGCTGACGACGACAAAAAAAGTTAATACACTCAATGTAAATGCATGAAAATGACAAAATAAGGCAGAAAATGACATGAAAATGACAAAATAATGACGTATAATTGAAATAAATGCCCTAAAAATATAAAATTGAATAAAATGACAAAAAAATGACCTAATAAAAATGCATTTCTGTAATTTAGAGGCCATGATTAGGAATTATATACAAGTTGGCAATGTCTTTGCAGCATCAATAAAAAGATGACATGTCATTAGAATCCGGGCCCTGCTTATAACGTACTTTCTTGGTCTGTCTGCACTCTGTTTGTATGAGTTCAATCAAAATTATTTTTATTCATCTATGTAGTTTTTAATTCCATTCCGTTTCACTAGATGGAACAATTCCTTTAGCTAGATCCCATTATATCCCAGTGATTTCCATAGAATGATAGAGAGGCGAAGGTGGTTGTCACAAAGTGGTTCAAATCCCAGGCGGCAGACTTCTTCGACACAGGTGTTGAAAAGTTGGTTCCACGGTATAACAAATGTTTTCAATTCCGGTGGCGAATATGTTGAAAAATAGCTGAACACTTGCTGTGTCTGTTGCAATAAATATTTCCTTGAAATTTTGTTTGGTTTCTGTAAAAGGACTCAGGGAAACTTACTTTCTGTACGCGCCTCGTATTTCCACGATTCTTACAGGAGAGATGAAACTGTATTGGAAACTATGTAATTCGCATGTTAGGTCTTAACGGCATCGGGTTTCTGATTAACTTTTACTCCGTTATGTTTAATTTATACTAACGAGTAAACCGACCCCAGGGCCATAATGCCACCAGAAGGATTAGGTCAACATTGACAAATCCATTGACATTATTTTTTGGGATTGAACTCCTGACCTTTGGGTTTATAGCGCAAAGCCTTAAACAACTTCGCCACGCCGTACCAACAATACGAATTAAATAATGTATCACGTAATTGTAATGTAGTTTTTGACTGGTAGAGCGGAAGAGAAGGCCAAACGGCCTTAGCTCTGCCAGAATAAATAAAAAGAAAGAAAAAAAAACTAAATTTTCTTAAAATAATTAAATTAAATAATTAATAATTGTAGATAGATTTTTTCCTAGAGGTTTGTTCGTGTCGTTTTTCAAGTAAGATCTTTTAGGTGCTATGTTGTAACATAACATTCTTTTGTACCAATTGAACACATGTGGACCATAATATACCGAAGCTGTTAAATGAGATCCGACATGCCTTCGTTTCACTGGAATTGACTTTCCTGAGAGGAAGTGACACACAATCCACAACAATAGGTGTGCTATTCGGAATCTATTCATGCAATTTTATCTGCAGTATGAACTTTCACTGAAAGCCATGCAGAGCTTTTGTATGACAGTTCCCCCCCCCCCCCCCCCATGAACTTCATAACATTCCTTGCAGACGTCAGAAAGGTATGAAGCCAGGCAAGTGGTAGTTACATTCTGTTGTGTAGAATATAGCAGGGACTTGAGGTCAAGTGTTTACGCAGTTATATCAGTTAGCATTGCGTTTTAGATTCAATATTTCCATCGCCCGGTCGTAACAAGATGAAAGTGCACAGAAGTGAAGGGACACGACATGAATCGGATGATGCGAGTGAAAATTAATCATGATTATCATTAATTAATTTACTTTTTTTTTTTATTTCCCTGAGTTTTACCTCCCTCGTTTTAGGTACATTTAGCCCATGCCTTACAGGGCCTTGACTCGTCGGGGGGGGGGGGGATTTCTGTGGATAACATACATAAATTGATAATATTATAGGAGAAAAATTCCTCTGACACTGGGATTTGAACCCAGGACCTTTGTCTATCCGTGCCAATGCTCTACCAACTGAGCTAAGCCAGAGTTCACTTTACAGTACCAGATGGAACCTCTCTCCTTAATGATCTATCTCACTAACAGACAAGTTATGTCATATGCAGTACTGTGAGGCACACTAATTAGTGATTTTTGTGACCGGGCTTTCACTGTTATTTTACAGTTTAAGATTCAGTTTTTAGTAATTGTCGAAAAAAAGTCTCTCTGAGATCGGCTATTTTCTTGATGTCATTTTCTGATTTTGTTTTTAGGGAAAAATCCCATGTGTAATATTATGTTTGAAACCTTAGCATTTTATTTTGGTAGCTTTGATTCTCAGCGACGGATGAAGTTTTCTACAATAAGATTAAGCCAATAGTGCCATCCTTCAAAGGGATGCTTATTTTGGATAGGTCAGTCTTTTATCATTATGATTATGATTCTCAGAGGATCCACTAGTTAAACATTTTGTTTAAAGAATTAAAATATTATTTAGTTAATAATGAAAAAAGCAATTAGCTATTACAACGTATATTATGTAATAAATTTCTGAGATGAACTAACTAAATTAAACCTATGTAATTGCATTGTGAGAAATGATGCAGAATATATCACTCGAAATTTTTCGTTTATTTTCCTTTTGTAACTCTTACTTTATTAGAAAAAAGGAAACACATTTTTCTTCTGTTTCCCAACAAATTTCATTTCTTAGAACTATTAATTAGAACTACTTTATTCGTAAATCTATAAAAGGCGAGAAATTAAGTCAGGTGGTCTATTTTAGTATTATGTTATTTCTTATGTTAACATTACTCGTGCCTAACCGATTATAAAAGAAGAAAGACTTGGTCAGATAAAAATAAACAAAAAAGGTAATTATCACATACAAAAAACACATATACATACAAATAATTGAGCTGTCAATAACGTAGCCAACCGTTAACCCGGGAAACATTGTACTGTTCTAGTTGATTTTGTAAAAAAAAAAAAAAAAGTCTTAAATGAGAAGTGTCCTTGAACTAGTGGACCCTTTATATAAGAGAAACTGGATTGGCAGTCAGTGTGGTTCAAAATAATGCGATACGAACAACCTGGAACCTTTAGAAACACAATTAATTAAACTGTTTGATGTGGTTTCATGGTTGAAACATGATGATGCTGCTCCACTACGACAAACTGAAACACAGTTTCTAACAGAGGCTATATAGGCCATAGAAGTTTCTTGTTCCATCCGTAACTCATTACGCTCTTTAAAATCCGAGATGTGCAGTTTGTTATTCTTTTTATCAAGTTATTCTGGAAAGACTTATGCAAATTAATTATGCTTAGGAATGGCAGAAGTGTTGATTTAGGCATCCTCATAAAAAATGCATTTTTGTTTGTTTTAATGTGAAATAAAAAAATCGGGTGCGTGGAACGCCACGCGACAGAAGTGAAACTTCTTGGGCAACGTTGAGAGTGAAATAGAGGAATACATATAATTATATCGAACGGAAGAAGGAAATCATCTGAATAAAAAATAAAATAAGAAATTTACTTTTTTGGCATTATAAATGAATACGTATAAAACAATAACACAGTTGTGATGAAATAATGCTCAAACTGTCACTGATCCTAGCCACTGTGTTTGTTTACATGAACGGGACGCTTTGGTCAAGTTTCCGAGAACGTTAGTGACGCGTAAACGATGCTCCCGCAACGAGTAAAGTCATCTATAATGGTGTAGGGCTCACCACGCCACTAGCTCGAAGCAGTAATAGCCCCCCCCCCCACTCAATGCCTAGAGCGTAACGCAACTTTGGGTCAGCTCTCGATTTACTCCTAGCGCGCCTAATGAAGTTTCACTTAAAAAATCAAGCATACACCCAATGTCATTGGGACGAATCTGACTGTTACTTCTGATACCATTTTTACTTCCTCTGCCCGTACCATAGGTACTATAGGTAGAGGAAGTATTGTTTTCGACCCTAAAATTCGAAGTTGAGTTTTTAGCATATATACACGTTTCAAGGCCCCCTGAATCCAAAAATACTATTTTTGGAAACATGTCTGTGTGTGTGTCTGTGTGTGTGTCTGTGTGTGTGTCTGTCTATGTGGAAGTTTGTGAACAGGCTACCTCCGAAACGGAGAATCGTATGAAAACAAAATTTCGTATTTGGGTCAGGTACCTTCTGAAGATGTGATTCGAAGATTGGCAACAAATTTCCCTTATTTTTAAGGGGACTTTACATGAAGAAATTTTCGTTTTTCGCGATTTTCTCGAAAACGGCTCTAACGATTTTCTTTAAATTTTGCGCATGGATTGCTTGTACCAAGAGCTAAAACTTTTATTTGAAACATTTTTTCGAAAAAATTCTCTGAAGGGTAGTTATAAGCTACCCACTGTGAATACGTGCTTTTTGCAATACGGCTTCTTGTAAATCGTACGAAAACAAAATTTTGTATTTGGGTTAGGTACCTTCTGAGGCTGTGAAGATTGACTACAACCTTTTCTTATATTTAAGGGGACTTTACATGAAGAATATTTTGTTTTTTGCTATTTTCTCATAAACGGCTCTAAAAATTTCCTTTAAATTTTGTACATGGATTGCTTATACCATTTCAAAAACATTCTCTGAAGGGTGGTTGTAACCTACCAACTTGCCTGGTGAACAACTCAATACGCGGATATTTAAGGCATTTTATTCTATATAAGCACGTGAAGAGAGAAAAATGTACTGGTGGCCCTGCTTACAGTAAAGAAATGTCTGAGGGGAATATTTGATAAATTTCGGAAATTATTCTTAACAGCAGAAAGTTCAATAAACGTTTGCAGTCACTTGTTTTTTTTTTTTCCATAGCCTGCGTTTTTAGTCGCAACATTCAAAGAAGGGGCTATAAGATAGTTATAGCATAATTAGCGTAAATGCTGCAAACTTTTATTTGGGCAGAGGAAGTTATGTGACTTTCACATCAGATTTTTAAATCTAAGTCCAACTGTTAGTGCAATGCAAACATTAATCGCCGTTTTTCTCACCTTCAAGTTGCATGTTATTTTGCCATATTCAAAATCTATCTTCTCTTACAAAAGTAGATAAAGATATGAAAAATTTTCACAATCTAGCCTCCTTTACAATGCGTGTAATAAAATGTCTAATCAGATTTTCTGGATAGGCCAGTTCATTCAAAATAATAGTATAATCCCAGGACAGTTTTTTACTTTCTCGCTTATACGGAGTATAGAGAAAGTATTGTGATCGTGACAAAAAATCGAAGTTGAGTTAACACCGGGAGAGCACGTTTCATGAAGCCTAGAAACCGAAAAAAGTATTTTTGGAATGACGTCTGTCCGTCTGTCCGTCTGTCCGTCTGTCCGTGGACAAGCACAGCGGGTAAACGGCTCGTTGTATTTACTTCATTTTTTGAAATAAGGACTTTTTAGAAATTTTGTCGAACCGCCCAGAAATTTAACTTTACAACTGAAATATTAAGGGGACTTTTCATGAAAACTTTTTTAAAATTTTTGATTTTTTAAAAAATGGCTCTAACGATTTTAATAAAAATTTAAAATTGGAAACGCTTATCTATGAGTAATAAAATGGCTATATCTGTATTTCTGCAAAAATGACTTAAGGGGTACTTTATTCGTATCCATTTTCAGTTTTTCTAGATTATATCCATTACAGTAAGTGATACATGAAAACCTACCACAGTAAAGTTGTAGATAAAATTAAAATGGACATTTTTTGTTTAAAACATTTCTTTATACAATTAATAGATATCAAGATAAAAACGAAATAAGTACAGCTTAAATGCTAATTTCAGAACATACATATCAATTAAAATATGAATGGCATTTTGTTGCCACTAGCAACAAGAAAACTATAGGCCTAATGTACATATTGTTGTGAAATGCAATCAGTTTAGCTCAGTCGCATTGAACACACTAAACCAATTACAGCGATGTGGTAGGCCTATGGGCTAACAGGGAAGAGGTCCTGAGTTCAAATCAAACCTCGTGGCCGCCCAAATTGACGGGTTTTTCATGGTTCCGCCGTTCGCAAAGGCAAACGCCGGGTTTGTAGGACTTGCTTATTTTCCATAACTCATCGCCGCTATGTCACTGGATATTATAATCGTTTAAACTGAATATCACATAAGAAGACATCACTAAACAATAGAAACAGATGACGCGAATAAGTTGTTACTATAGACTAATGGTTCACGCAACCATACTAAACACGTGATATAATCTACATGTAGTTGCGTGCAATATAACCTAAATAGTAGTAGTAGTGGTGGCGAAATTCAAATATAAGTCGCCCCTTAATCTTCTCCATTCGATATTCACATTTGCACGGACTGTGTTATGTATTTTGTTTCTGAGCGAAGCAGAGTGACCAACTGCCCATGTATACTGTTGCATATAGCTAAATAATGTATAACACTAATCACATAGTTAAGTGCGCGAAGCGGAGGCGGCAGGCGTAGCGAAGCGCCCTTGCATTTTCGAATAATGTACGATACACTTAAAAAATAATATAATACAAACAATAATACTTATTTACAATAGTGGATAAAACAATCCCCTCCAACACACAACGTTTCAACCTGCCCTCCAGGCCTTTCTCAAGTGTACTGAATTGAAAAAATCATAAACAAACTGCCGTAACTATGTAGCACCTTATTAAATAAGTATTATTGTTTGTATTATATTATTTTTTAATAAAATCATAGTGGAAAGAATAGGACCATAAATAATTTTCAATTGAGTACGATACACTGTTTGTAGGTTTCGAAAATGTGGCATATTATATCTCCCGCAAGGTTTGTCAGCCTGCCACCTCTCGTCTAGCGGTAAGACGTCACACCTCCAACGTCCAATCACGAGTTTCTTCATAATACTAGGACAGAAGAATTTGCTAGATCGTGGTATAAAAGAAACAGCATCGGTGAAGACAGGTTGGGTGGGACCGATTTATCCCAAGGTGCGACTTATATTTGAATTTTCCCGTAGTAGTAGTAGTAGTAGTACTAATAATATGCAGTTTTACCGTCATTGATTATTATTATTGTTATTATTATTGTTATTATTCTTATTATTATTTCACGGTAAAAGCATTGAACATAAAGATCGACCCTGATGCTTTCCGTTCTAGATACTTGTTAGTTTGATGAAAATGTAATAAGTAAAATTTAATTGTCTCTTTAATTTAATTTTTTTCTGTGCTAGCCTTTAACACGTATATGCGAGAAAGTTTGTGCAACGTATTTTTGCACCATTTATTTTTATATGGAATACAAATATAAACAATTTCAAAAATCTAACAGTAAATTTTTAAAGGAAGCATCAAAGAATCTCACATAAAAAAATCTGGTTCATATTTTAATATCTCTAGTAGGAGATATGTCAAAAAACAAATTGAGATATTAGAGTGAAAATTTTAATTTTAATTTAAGGGAAACGTTTGCTCCTTTGTCGTACTCGTCATAGTCCAGTCACCAGGTACTTTTGCCTGGAAAAAGGTCCGAAGTTAATGATTTTTTAGTATGTTGTATATGGGTATTCTGAGGTGTAGAATCCAAGTTTTCCAATTCGAGAACCTTGTGCTAACTTCAGGGCAGTCGAAAAACCCCGAAATTTTTGGGCTTTTTTCAATGTTTTCCTTATAACTTCTAAACAACGCGTTTTATCTGAAAATACTCTATTATAAAAATTAAAGGGCAATAAATTTTCTACAATTTGCACTGTTTAAACGTTTCTTAAGTCAAATACGTACCGAGATATGGAGCTTCGAAGTTTCGAGTTATTTTTCAAAATATTGAAAAACTGCAAAAAATGCAGGATTTTCCCTAGTAACTTTCATCTTTCAATATTGCTATATGAATAACGTCCAATAACCTACACAATAGAAACCCCACCCTTAATTAGATGTCCTTTTCAGAATAAAGAACACAATTCTCTATGTATAAAAATGAATTCTATAAAAATGTATAATACATGTAATGACATGTGGATATATTAATTAAGTACAAAATATGTAAATTATTACAAATTAGTCATTCATATTAATTCATAAAAGCCTTGATCTCTTTGGTCCCAATGGCAAGTCGGCATCATCTCTCAGTGATTCCTCTTCCTCCTGAGCAATGATCTCATCAATGACGTCATCCTCCTCGTCGCACTCAATGTCTGTGTCTTCCTCGTTGATGTCGGTTTCAGGCAAATTCTCGCAAGCATTCCTGCACAATTCTTGCAGATGGTTGAGCATCGGAGTCCTGCTTTTTTGCAGCTGCAAGCCCCGGTGCTATACCCTGTCATGCATTTGCATTGTATCATGTGCAGCAACTTTTCTGGAGGTGCATCCATGGTCGTTGTTATAGGGATCAGCCCTCGTTTCGTTAAAGTCCAGCCTCAAACTGACGGTAACCTTTTGTAGCCCAGCCACGTCTGCACTTGCAGATAGGTACGAAAAGAATGGTACCGGACAGCGTCTCGTGTAGGGGACAATCTGGGAAGGTTGAATTTGGATTTTGACACGGAGTTGGAAAATATTCGGTACCGAAGATCATCCAGAGTATCTGTGTCCATGTTACCACCGTAGGCCTACAGTATCACAAGAAACTTTTCCCCTGCTTCCGAAATTTGGCATGGTGTTGCTTCGTTATCTTTGAAAACACTAACGATGTCAGACAGAGAACGGGTTTTTTCATGCATAGTGAAAACTTTCTTCTTTCCTTGTCCAAATGGGTTTGATGTAGTGTCACACCCGCTTGCTGCATGAAGGAAAAGAATATCCTGAGTATTGTATTTGCACGAAGCTGGCGAATACAAAACACTGGGGTATTACCTCTCCCACTCTTTTGGAAATAAACATTCTTTTGAGAAGAGTCTAATGCAGTCAGCAATACTAAGAGATCGATGTCTTCACCTGTGATAGTAACACTATCGAAGTCAGAAGCCTTTGATATTGCAGTTTTCACTATCATGAAATCAGCATCTTCTATTGCCTGCTTAACTTCGATGCCCTTTGCTGCCATTTCAGTCATCAGCATTGAAATAAAGTTTCTCTTGTTCGTGTCATTGGACAAAAATTTTTCTTGTGACAATGTAACGGCTGTTGTTAACGAAAATACAAATTTTCTGGACTATTGCAGCAAAGCCGTGCGATATCGTTCAGCTGCTTTGGTGCTCTGATAAGCGATGTCACTAAGATATCCATCGAATACTACTATGGCATTATACCCAAAGGGTTTCTTACCTAGTCCACGTAGGTCTTGCACACTGACTCGAACGTGCATGATGTAGTCTTACCCCATACAACCTTATGCAGACACTTACTACACATTTTCTGCTGCCAAGGTCTTCATCCTGTAAGGAGTGAATGCTGAAATGGCAGCGAAGGAGGACATCAACGATAAGATTATTGCTCAGGAGGAATTACTGAGAAATGATGCCGATTTGCCAATCGGGAGCAAAGAGATCAATGCTTTTATCAATCAATATTAATGGAAATTTGTAATAATTTACATATTTTCTACTTAGTTAATATATCCACATATCATATGTAGTATAACTTTTTATAAAATAAATTTTTATGTATCGATTATTGTGTACTTTATTCTTAAATGAACATCTCATTATGAATGGGGTTTCAATTGTGTAGGTTATTGAACGTTATTCATACAGAAATGTTTAAAGATGAATGTTACTAGGAAAAATGCTCCATTTTCGCAGTTTTTCGATATTTTGAGAATTTTTCAAAACTTTGTGAAGCGCCATATATCGGTACATATTTGGTTTTCTAAAACATTTAAACAGTTCAAATAATAGGAAATTCCACGCCCTTTAACTTTTGTAATGGAGTGTTTTAGGCTAATATGCATTGTTTAGGAGTTATAAGAAAAACACTGAAAAAAGCCCCAAAATTTCGGGGTTTTTCGGCTGCCCTGAAGTTCGCACAGGGTTCTCGAATTGGAAAACTTGGATTCTACACCACAGAATATCCACATACAACATATTAAAAAATCATTAACTTCGGACCTTTTTCCAGGCAGAAGTACCTGGTGACTGGGCTATAAGCCGTTCCACGGCCTTCAAGAAAATCGCCCAACAGAACGTCCTGACGGGGGGGGGGGGAGGGGGATGATGATGTTAAATTTATTAACTTAGATTCACCTACCATTACTACTATTATTATCCATATAGAAATGTTGGAAGATGAAATTTACTAGGGAAAATCCTGCATTTTTTGCAGTTTTTCAATATTTTGAAAAATAACTCGAAACTTCGAAGCTCCATATCTCTGTACATATTCGACTTAAAAAACGTTTAAACATTGCAAATTGTAGAAAAGTTATTGCCCTTTAATTTCTATAATAGAGTATTTTCAGATAAAACGCGTTGTTTAGGAGTTATAAGGAAAACATTGAAAAAAGCCCAAAAATTTCGGGGTTTTTCGGCTGCCCTGAAGTTAGCACAAGGTTCTCGAATTGGAAAACTTGGATTCTACACTTCAGAATACCCATATACAACATACTAAAAAATCATTAACTTCGGACCTTTTTCCAGGCAAACCCAATTTTCAGTACCTGGTGACTGGACTATCACGCCTAACCAAAAATTTCGGAAGAAATTCTTCATGTACGAATCCAAACACAGATATCAAACACAACAATGTCACAATTTTTAATGTAAGATATTTCTACCAACCATTTTGGATTAAATAAAGAATACCATACCGAATTAAATTCGATAAGATAATTACATAATTTACTAATACAAGAATGATTTGCTTACAAAAAAAATATGCACAGGATACTGCTTAATTTTCTATATCAAATATATGCTTCAACCACAATATGTATTAATATGTTATTTTCTATGATTATTATATGCTATTTTCAAATATATCCACACGAACTTTGCGAAAAATCCTTAGAGAAAGATGGTAGTTATATTTGCAATCAGCATGCCAAATTGAGTAAATATCAGTTGAAATATTGCAGATACTCATAGCTGTCAGTAATCTCAGTAATCTCAGTTTTGCAGGCATCTGGTTATGTTCATCTTTTACTTTTCAGCGAAAAGTAAACATAATATAGAGCTCAATATTTTGAAATTTACTTAGATGGCTTCGTTCAATCTACCATTTTTTTAATATGCGTCATTAGGGCATTATAATAATTTAAGGTTCAATATTTCGAGGTATTCTTTATTGAATAAGTATTAATCTGAATTATTCTTTTTTAATGTAGCGGTACGCCTTTTTTTTAACAAGCTTCATAACCTGTACTCTTCACCGGATATAGTAAGAGTAATTAAATCACGGAGGCTGAAATGGGCTGGACATGTTGTGCGCATGGGGAAGGAAAGACATATCTAAAAAATATTGCCTAAGAGACCCGAAGGGGAAAGACCACTTGGAAGACCTAGACGTAGCTGGGAGGACAATATTAGGATAGACTTAAGAGAAGTAGGATTTGCAAGGGAGTTAGCACAGAATGGCGGGCTCAGATAAGTGCGGCAATGGACCTTCGGGTTCCATAAAATAGATAATATTTCTTTAGCTTGCTAAGGAATTGTTAAGGGCTATTTTTTTAAAAGATAACGACAAAGTAAATAGAATAATTTAAGATTCAATATTTAGAGGCATTCTTTATTGAATGATAGGCATTAATCTGAATTATTTTTTTATGTACCGGTACGCTATTTTATTAGACGATGAAATATTTATTTAATACGAATCTTGAATTAAAAATACAAAGAAATTTCAGCTTTTCTATAAGAGTTTCTTTAGGGTCTGATATATGTCGGCTCGATTAATTAACTCCCCCTAACACATGTTATTGTTTCCTTGCTACACAATTCAAGCTCTCCAACCCTAAAGATAGTATCTTTGATCTGCCTCGCCTAGTCTCGTCATTTGTAGGCCTGTGGCTTTATGAATTCTGGTCGTTCTCTGCTTTTTGTGGTGAACCTACGATCATTCGACACAAACAGAACTTTCTCGGTTGTCTGTTTTATGAGCAGCTTTATTGTAGCATGCTGGGAAGAACAATTTTCTGCTCAGTTATAGTTCAAAATAATACTATCGTGCAAACTTCCACCACGTCCAATGACACTAAAGTCTGCTTTCCTTTGATTCCTTAAGTTTGAGTAAGTTTGATTTATGTGCAGTTAATAATTTCTGTAAATATAATTTAACTAGCAGATGCCCACTATAATTAATTGGAAGATTAAAATTTAAGAGCAAAAGAAATAAAACATTATATTTACTAACACTTCAACCAGAATCATTCATAAATTAAACGATTAATAATTATAATGAAACAGCTAAAAATCCGGCTTTGGAGAGCAATCCACGATTAGAAATCGCCTCTATTGTATTTGACATTATAAACAAACGAATCGACCAGGATGAGCTCAAAGAATCGAAACGATCGATAATTGCATGGGACATATTGAAAAAATCGCGATGCTTTTATTTCTATCTTATGACAATAAAAGGAAAAGCCACCTGTAATTGATTTGACAATTGAAATGTATGTATGATGCTTTGATTGCGAAAAAAATCACGTTTTCTGCCGGTTTCTAACTCATAACTCGCGAATGAAAGCTGAAATTGAAAATCCGGCTTCGAGATGCATTCGGCCACTCTTCAGTCCATCTATGTTTAAAGTTTCAGATTTCTGCGTGCAGTAGATTTCGCTGGGCACTGCGCGCAAGCAAACGTACATACAGACAGACAAACAGACTGACAACAGACAAAAACTTTCTCTTATTATTATTATTATTATTATTATTATTATTATTATTATTATTATTATTATTATTATTATTAATATTATTATAGATTAATGCAGCTTCTTAAAATAATAAAAGTAAAGTAAAGTGTTCCCTATACAGGCCATGGAGGTCCACAGGGTTCCAGGAGGTTGAGGCGCCCAGATTATAGACATTCGGACCTTGAAGGTGGTAAGGTTGTCAGCCTTACGCACCGGACGTCTTTACCCCCAGGATTGCTCCTGGTACTCATTTATGTTAGAGGCTGAGTCGACCCCAGGGCCATAGTGCCACCAGAAGGGTTAGGTCAATTGAAAAACTCCAACGACCTGATCGGGGATCGAAGCCGCGACCTTCCGGTTTGTAGCGCAGCGCCTCAACCAGTACGATACGGCGTACCCCTCTTCAAATAATAGGAATGGAAAATTTTTGTGTATACATAGAATTAACGAAAAAACCTTACATGAAGATTCATTTCTTTATAATATTTCCACTCGTCAACTTGTGGGTAGTTATGCATTAATGCTATAAAGTCTTTCCGAGCAATTATTTCTTGTTCGACGATACAATAATACGCTTATTAAATTATGTGATGTAACAGTATTTTAACGACATGCATTAAAGTATCAGATTTTCACTAAAGCACTCATGTGGTATAGATTATTATCGAGCAAGGAACGATCTTTTAGCCTTGAGATGAGCAAATGAAACTGCATGATACACATGTATTTAAAATACAATGAATTCTGTTTGCGTTAATTTTAATACTATACTAAATTGACTTAATTTCGTGTTGTAAAAATCCATTGGTTTCAAGAAAACTGCCAAGAAGAAGCTTCGACTTAACTGCACGCTAACAGCTGCCATTTATCACAGAAGACAAGAACTACGAGAACTTATAAACAGCTTATTTCTTAGGTCAGCCGTTTTCTTTTGTTTTGACGAATCTAAAATCCCAAAACTTAAACATTTAACTACGGTCGAACAAACCCAGTCGTATGCAACTTGCCTGTAATAAGATACTCGTACGAAAATTATGAAACACGCTTCGATTGTTTCATAAACATACTCGTATCTTATAAATTCCATTATAACATCATTGAACAGTGTACTATTGTGTGTGTATATATTTATATATATGACTATTCTTGTTATGAGTTTCCTCTTATGCAGTGGGACACTTTTCATTAACCTACTTGAGTTTAGTGTGTGTTTGCTAAGTTCATATGTACCCAGTTAGTGCATTTTTTCCTGAATTGGACTGGGAACTATAAGCACAATTCTTTTTTACCCCTGGAGTAATGCTCCGGAACTCTGCATATTGCACACTGGGAGATCTTTTAAGGGATATTCGCTAAATCAGAATCATGTACTGTTAATTTGAACTTTTTTACAGCACAAAAGGATTTTTGTGCACCTAGTGCACTTTTAACCTACTTTCCCAATTTAAAACAAGAATGTTTGTGATAGCGCTGAATTTTGTATACTGTGAGCATGTAAGGAAGTATAGGCCTAATATATTGCTCGACCAATGAATCAGGTGTACGCATATTTAATATTTCTTTTATTGCAACCAATAGTAATATATTATGATGGATGGAGCAACGGTGGTGGAAGGATATATAGCAGGGGAAACGGGAGCATCCCGAGAAAACCTGTCCAGACTCCATTTAGTCCGCTATAAAAGCCACATAGATCCACCGAGATTCGATACTGGGAGCCAACGGTTGAAGGCAACCGGTCTAACTGCTCAGCTATGGGGGTCGTAAAAGTGTGAAGGATGAGGAAAGAACAGGACGCCCATTCACATCCACTGGGTTATGAGGCGTTAGAGCATCCTGCAAACGGTCTTTTTGGCTCACTTAAAGATGTCTTAAGAGGCCGTCGATTCACCACAGACCAAGAACTTAAAGAAGCGGTGCATACGTGGCTTGCTGCTCAGTCGACAAACTTTTTTTTCTGAGGGCATCAGGGAGCTTGTGTAACGATGGATCAAGTGCATTGCGAAGCAAGGCGACTATGTTTAAAAATGAGGTAATTTAAAGTTTTGTATTGTTGCAATAAATTTAAAAAAAAAGAAGAGAGTGCGGAAACTTTACCCTCGGATAAATAAGGCAGAAGTCCCGATGTAGCAACTCGACCTTATGTGAGAAAAGTGGTAGGAGAATGCACATTCCTGCTATGTGGCCGGACATTATTAGCCTAAATGTGAAGCGAGAAAACAGAAGTCACACTTTAGATATTTATTGCCTTATGTACGTTATTAATAGGGCCCGGTTTTGAAGATTTTAATCTATTTTTTTCCCCAGCTTCCTAATTAGAACATGTTAACGTATTTTTCCGTTTCATGCCCCTTGCTTCCGAATATATGAATCTTATAGAACCTAAAAAGGGCTAAATCGGACTGAAGGGCCTAAAAGGGGCTAAGGACGACTTCTGCTGAAAAAATATGGGTTAAAGAGGACATTTGCTGAAAAAGTAGGAGCTAAAGAGGACTTTTGCAGAAAAAGTAGGGGCTAAAGAGGACTTTTGCAGAAAAACACGATTTTTTAAATAGATTCTCTAATCAATGCAAATGCAAATAAATATGTGAATTTGTGTATTTTAATAAAACAACATAATAAAAATTAATTTATACAACGCACAAAAACTAACAAGTATAACTTATGTCGTTTTGTCGCTTGTCTTTGTAACTCGAAAATGTGCCGCTCGTCGTCACAGAAAATGAAACTTGAGCTCTGTAATACTTTGTAATCTGCAACTAATCCATTGCCGTTTCAACTTTCAAATAACAAGTTGCCGACCAACGACCCATGTGGTCATGTGACAGAGAGGTATATTAAAGGAACAAATTCGTGACACTCGAGTTTACTTAATTTTGTTTATCGGAAGTGAATTGAGTGGTGTATTGACTAATTGTATCACTAAAGGTAAATATCTCAATTGTTTATGCTATTTTTCGAGTGCCGATATAAGGAATAGTTACTTGTTTATTTTGATAAAAAAAACCTAGAATAACTGTGGCATAGTTATAGACTAATACAATTTTCGGTGTTAATATTAGTGTTTTATTAAGACGGCTAAAATCGTTTGTTTAAACCTAAAAAGGGCTATTCCACGAAAATAAACGCCTAAAAATCCGCGGCTTAGTAATTAATAACGAAATATAGTAATCGTCATTTATGTATCTTTGACAGTAATTTATAGCATAGAAGTAAATCCTATTATTCTTTGACAATTAAGTTTCTTTAATTAATTATACTCATTTACTATTAGAAATATGACATTGGTTCGAAAAATTTGCTTCTCCATTTTTATTCACGAAGGCAAAATTTCTTGTGAAATATAAGTGAAAGTCCAGCGAGTGTCTCACATCATAATTATTCCGCAGTTTTTCACAGCCGTATAGAATGCAAATGGATGGTAATTTAGAAAGGCGTAAAGAATTCTGACTCATTTCGCAATCTAAACATTCATCATCCCTATCTTCGTGGGATTGTAATGTCCAGGCTTATGAGCTGGAATCCACGCAAAAAGAACGATCGTTGGTCAGTTCACTTCCAGGGGAAAAATGGAATCAGTGAACATTGAGAACTTTCAGAAGTTCTTTACGAAGTCTACAATGAATTTAGCTGGTGAATTTTATGTTTATTGTTATTTTACTTCTTCAACTACCCATACCATAGATTCTATAGGTAGAGAAATTCATGATTTCAGCGTTAAAACAACTTTTGAGGTACCTACACTGCATATATACATATATTGGTGTATCCGCGTTTGTACGCACGCATGCGATGTGTTGCTTGTGTATAAGAGTAGGGTGTGTTCGTGCGTGCTTGCGAACGCGCGCGAGTGCAATATGTAGGCTACTCAAGATATGAATAATGGATATAGAGGAATTTCATAAATTTTCCACATCAAAGAGAGAAAAAAAAAGTTTGATAATACAGCAATTTGAAAATGTATGCAGGATGAGGAAAGGGATTGTTCAATCGAGCACTTCCACTCCAACTCAACTCCACAAACGTGCAATGATTAAATGTAAAATACAAAGTTAAATACATTTATATTGTAATACATTTGTACGCTTACATTATTTGTTAGTCTGCAATACTTCTTAAATATTCTTCCTGATATGTTGAAAACATTAAAGAGGTAGGTCTATTTCAACTACTTCGTTCTATTCCGTTCGTCTGATTTTTAAAATAGACAGTTACATTTTTAAGAAGACTTGCTATTAGCATAATTATTAATTTTTATCGCTTTTAAACTCTGTTATATATATATGTCTGAAATTTCGAAATTAATTCTATTAAATCAAAATGTGAAACGGCTTTTATAGAAGATTTGTTACTAGAAATTATTAACTATGAAACAGTTTTATATTGGGGATTTACGTTTTTTATATTATTCCTTTTATTTCCCATTAAAGCAGGACGTGAAGACGGAAATGGCTGGCCATGGCGGTAACGTCCAGGACACACATTCGGAAGAACGTCGCGAGTTCAAAACGGTTAGGGGTTTTCTGTTTTCTCCTACTCGTGGCGACGAATGTCGAATTTAAATTTAATCACTGCCCCACGAATACTCAGATTTAGTCAATAGAATAAGTGGGAGTAGGTCTAAATGAGAGTGAGAATTAATGCACGAAAGAATGAGAGGGAGAGTGAGAGAGAGAGAAAAGAGAAGAGAAAAGAGAAGAGAAGAGAAAAGAAGAGAGAGAAGAGAGAAGTGAGAAGAGAGAAGAGAAAAGAGAAGAGAGGAGAGAAGAGAGGAGAGAAGAGAGGAGAGAAGAGAGAAGAGAGGAGAGAAAAGAGAAGAGAAGAGAGAAGAGAAGAGAGAAGAGAAGAGAAGAAGAGAGAAGAGAAGAAAGAAGAGAGAAGAGAAGAAAGAAGAGAGAAGAGAAGAAAGAAGAGAAGAAAGAAGAGAGAAGAGAAGAAAGAAGAGAGAAGAGAAGAAAGAAGAGAGAAGAGAAGAAAGAAGAAGAGAAGAGAGAAGAGAATAGAGAAGAGAGAAGAGAAGAGAAAAGAAAAGAGAAGAGAAGAGAAGAGAAAAGAGAAGAGAAGAAAACGTAGGGAATTTGAAGTAGCTAAGTGATATAGAAGAGAAATAGGAGATTAGAGTAAAAAGGAAATGGAAAAGGGACAGAAGATGAAGGGAAAGTGGAAAAGAGGATAGGACATTAGAGTGTAAAGAGATAAGGAAGGAAGAGGAAAGAAGAAGCGAGCTAAATAAGATATGAGAGAAAGTGGTAGAGAAGTAGGGAGAAGGAGAGAGAGAACAATTTAAGAGAAAAGAGCAAAAACGGAAGAGAAAAAGAATAGTTGGGTTGGAGAAGGAGGCAGAAGAACGATGAGAGATAGGCGAAAAAGAAGAACGACACAAGAATGAGATAAGAGCACAAACAAAAAGAAAAGAAAACAGATGAGAAGGAGGAGGGCTGAGAGATTCATGCTAACTTCTCTCCTCTCTCTGGTCTTTTTTCTCCGATAAAATGTATGTTAAGTTTTTATATTTTTTATGTACAGAGTGCCCTCTGATATTTCGTACAGAATTACAGGTACACCAGGAGATCAGATGGTGTTACAATAAAGCTTGCTATATATTATATAAACCATCCGCTGAGCTCACACGTACAGTAAGCTTTTGAAATGGAATTTCAGATCTAGATGTTATAATTATCATACATGACAGCTCAGGTGCTCCTATATCCAGTAGTTAGGGCTGCAGACTACAGTACTTGATGGATGGGTTTTGATCACAAATAACTGGTATTATTCTGAGGCTTGGCGGCTTAGAAGTAGACAAGTGACCCGGCTTTTGTCTCCGGAAAACAATTTTGTCACCGGGAGTTTCTACAGTATTTTTTTCTTTCTTCCTGACACTGGTGAAACGCTTGTGAAGGAAAGGGCATTCAAAGGTGGGAGTTTAATTCAGAGTAACAAATCTAACAGTACACCTAAACATTTCTTTCCACCATGCACCTAGGTAATATTAGACGTCACTAGGTATTATAAATTACGTCAATGAGACAGCCCGATGTCCGCCAATTTACAAGCATGTAAACGAAATGTCGTGGGGGGGGGGGTGATACCATTATTAGGGAACATAACTAGCAGGCATTATAGAACAATAATGAAGAGGAACTAGAATTCAGCGACTGCTCTTCGTGAATTTTAAATTTTTAAAACATATTGACAAAAGAAAGATAATTTGTGAGAATAATAACTTCCCAAATTATAGTAGGCCTACCAATATTGCTTCCTTTGGTGGCTTAGTGAACCCAGTGGCATGAAAGATGTTATACTGGGGATATACGGAACGGACATTAAAATCATGGTTCCCTAGTTTAAAATATCAGAAGTGTTAAAGAACAGAAAGCCACAAGTAGATTCTATGAACAGAATTTGTCGTGTCTTATATCTTAAACTTCCAGTGACAATTTATTTTACTAGAAGCTGGAATGCACAACTTTTGTGCCTACTTCTTTTACTACATCCACTTCTTATAGCCTACTTAAGTAACGTTTTGTATGACTGTGAAACTTGAACGAGCTGTGAGAAAAATACATTTGTTCGATTTTCCACAGAAAATGTCGTATATATTCGAGGTCTTCAAGTAAATATTAAAATAGGTATAGGACTACGTTTCAGTATCTGTACGCAGCATCTCAAAATTAAAAAGTCAGATAGAAGATAATTTTCCAAAGTTTATCCTCGTACGAAGTTTGGTAAACACATTTCAAAAATTATCTTATCTATTTTAACTATTGCTTTTCTTAAAAAATGATTGAAATCTTGTTGTAAATCAATCTAGTGGTTTTATTTAATTTTTATTGGATAGGCCTACTTACCACAATAATGTGTGTCCTTGTTGTCCGAGTCGTTCTTTCCTCTCCTTCCATGTCTTTGCTTAGGTGACATCATCACAATTGGGGCCCTGAAAGAATAAAGGAACCTAATTCAGAGGAGTCCCTTAATTTATGCCATACCTAAGATCCATAAACATAACATATATACTTACATGCACAAAGAAATACGCACAGCTAGTACAGAAATGCATTCCTACAATGTGATTAATGTTGCAGGAAAAATGTTTCAGGAAAAAATCAATTTATATAACTAGGAAACATGGGTAAAAAAAAGCCACGCAATTTCCAAAGTATGGGTGGATTCCAACATAATGAAAGGACTAAAGCATTTCTAAATTGGATTATTTTTACTTAATTTTCTGGTTTCGTAAAAAAAATCGAGCAACTGGTAAAGGTTTAAAACTACTGTCATGATTAGTGGCATTATCCCAGAAAAAAACAACAGCCTGCGGAAGAACATGTTTTGCGTTTGTTTACTGTGCAAAGTAAAATGACGAAATGAGGAGACTGTAGCATATTGTTAATGACTTCAGTTTTGGTCTTCATTCCGACTTTTAAAGGAAGAACACGTTTGGCAGTATGGGGGTACGATGTAGGTAATTATTTCAGTTACGCACGTAAATAGCATTTTTGAAGGTTCTTTAGAATATGATTATTTAATATTAGTCTCTGGAAACCATAAAAAGTCTCTACCACAGCATATTTTCATCCAGCTTCACTGAAGCCATCGCTTGCAGGAATATGGAAATACGTTTCTATGGCGCAGCCTCCTTCACGAACCAGGAAATTCCCCCGGTGGACTTAAGCGTTTTGCTAGTCTCAATGAAACAGCACTATAAAACGATCTTCTAACACTGTAAAATTTACATAATATTCACAATTTTCCTTTTGAACAAGCGGTTCTAGAAATGTTCAACGATGGTAATAGGCCAATAGTTATTGGTTATAGGGTGCAACGGAATAAAGTCAATGAGTGTATCTATGAACAGAAGTAAGTCCGAGGGCCATAATATGTCCAGGAGTTGATTGGCATGCCGCGTAATTTTTAGGACATAAAATTAGGAAACTTTTATAATAATGACCTGGAAATAAAGTCTTCAAGTAATCTTTTTTTTTCGCTTATACTGTATTACGTACCAGTATTCCACATGAAAATTGAGTTGCACACTTCAACTTCATCTGACTTTTTAAAATTAGGCAATGAAAATGATGGAAATAAAAAAATTTCAAATAGACAAAAATATATTAAAACTGACTTAGCAGCCGCAAAAAGAAGAAAAGACCTCGAAGTTCACCAGTTGTAAACCCCTAGTCTATATGAATTCATAAACTACTTCAACCTTAAAGAACTAGTATATAGGCTATGTGGATATTCGTATGAAAGGATGCTGATCTAAGAAGAATGTACATTAACATTTGATAGTAAATTGATTTTTTAGTTTATATCATAAAGAAGGAAACAGTTTTATACATGTTCTTTTTTATATAACGCAACTTTTATTAGATCAATTGTTAAAAACTTTTATTTTTTATTTATAATGAATTTTCTAGGTGATCGTCATAAAATATACTATCATGCATAGTGATTCGCCTGAACAACTAATTTGGTATTAAGTCAAGTCACTAAGCACGCATTAAAATCATATTTTCATTTTTGAATACTCTTCTACTATTTGCTTTTTAAAATGAACTATATAATTTTTTTACTTTTTTATTCAATAATCAACTCCTAATATAAAGAGTTTTCGTAAAAAAAAAAGCATTAAAAAACTATAACAGTCTATTTTTATGGAACTTATCGAAGTCCCTTGCAAGTATACCTGTAGTGGTTTGGGTGGGTATGTGAACTCTTCTATGTCAGCATACAATCTACTACTATTCATGTGAGAAGAGAAGATGCATTTCGATCATCATCATTGTTTTATCATCTTCAGTCCATATGGAAAACAAGTTGTTTATAAACTTGTTATTGCCGTTCTTCGATCAGCTGACTGCGGCCTGCCTCCTTAAGTCCCTTACAGGAATTACACACTATCTCTCCTTGTAGTCCATGCCATTTATCGCTGACGTATTTTCTCTGTCCCTACTTTTATTTAGGACAGTGAACAGTTGCTATAATAATAAGATAAATTAAATTACGTTGCAAGTTCAAAATAATTCATTATGTGGTCCCTTAATCCGTGTTAGCTGTTTAAAAATTAAAGTGATGTAAAAATCGGGTGCGTGGAACGCCACGCGACAGAAGTGAAACTTGGATTTTTAAAATTTTTTCGATTTCGGAATATTGAATATTTTCAATTTTGGATTGTTGGACTTTTTAAATTTTGGGGTTATGGACTGTTTTAATTTTGGATTTTTTATTTTTTTTTGGATCTTTGATTTTTTTAATTTTGGAATTTTTAATTTTTAAAATTTTGGATCTTTGAATTTTTCATTTTTTGGATTTTTGAATTTTGAATTTTAGATTTTTAAATTTTGGTTATGGATTTTTAAATTTTGGATTTCGGTTTTGAATTTTTAATTTTAGATTTAAATTTTTTTTAAATTGATTGAGTTGATTGTTTTCTGTGCAGTCCGACACAGCCGCGCTACTTTCGTCACGATTTTCTTCGTAACGCAACTTTGGATTAGCTCTCGGTTTACTCCTAGCGCGCCTAAAGAAGTTTCACTTCATTAAGTTAAGATTTGGGATGGTGCAGACCCCACAGCCCTCCTCCCTCTGGGTCCACCAAATGTTCTACGAAGTCCTTGATTGCAGCACCGCCTGCTACTAACGACTAGAAAACCCGCAATACACAGTCGGCAGAAAATGCTTCAGAATGCCTTAGTTGCTTATCTTTGCAGCACCGCCTGCTAACAACGACTAGAAAACCCGCAATACACTGCCGGTAAAGAGGGCATCGAAGACAGTGGCGGATCCAGGGGCTGTGCCATGTGAATCACCGCACCAAAGTCTTGGATGACAAGACGTTTAATAAAAAATAAAATAAATGCATCTAATACAAAAATTCTTAATAATAGCCTATTGACTCATTTAGTAGGTCCTAAATTTACATCATTAAGAATTTTTGAATCATGGGTATTAAATGGTCTACAACACTAATAGTCAAGTTATGTTCTGCGAAAAACCAGCTTTTTTAACTAAGCGTTCTGTGCATTGTTCTTAAGAGTTAATTTACTGGGAGCTTATTATTAGTTTTAATGTTTTATTTGTAGAAAAAGAGTGAAATTAAAAAAAGTAAAATGATAATTTGTAATATCTGTCGGACAAAATAGTTCACCTTCCTGACATTGCTGACACTTAGGCCAACCGACAAAACTACCGAATAGTCATCCTATTTGTTCTTCGATCAACTGACAACTTATATATATATATATATATTGGGTATATATATATATATATATATATATATATATATATATATATATATATATATAGCAAATATTGAACCTGATACATAAAGGGAACACTGTCACATACTACATGAACTAAATTGCAACCCCTGCTTTTAGATCCGTCAGATATTTATTGCAAACAGAGGAAATTTCGTGGAGTAAGTTATAGCGGTGGCATTACGAGGCTGCGTTTCGGGAAACGTAGAGGAGAGATGATTCAATTTAATAGTTCTCTCTTCAACAAACAAGTTACACGCCTTGTCTTTGCGTACCTAAGTGTGTTTCAGAGTAACTGCACTCGTTAACTAAGACATCTTCAGTGTTTGTAAACAGCGAATTAAATTAAATCACATCGCTGCCGTTTACAGTTCGAGATTCTAGCGCTGGATATAGGCCTAATGCATTTATACGCGGCACTATTCAGAAACTATTGTATTAAACTGTAACCATACTATATACACAAGATTAATGGGAAGATACGCGTATATTTAGTTAAGGAGGAATAAATTATAATATGAATTAATTAAATGCATCTGAATTAATAAAATTTAATTAATTAAATTAAATTAAATTAATTTATTTCCTGGTAGAGATAAGACCATCAGATCTTCTCTTCCCCGCTACCAGGATTCCAAAACTACAATTACAATATAACTATAAAAATACAATAAAAATACAGTAAGAAAAAATAAAAAAGTACTAGCATTAAATATACTAAATGACAATAATAATAATAATTAAAATTATAGTAAAACCTAACACAATACAATAATATAAAATCATAAAATGTAAAAAGCGATATGCCTGAGTGAGTTGGGCATTCAAACAGTATACGTTTGAATTGTCTAGAATATTACTGGAAAATACTGGAATATTATGATGAAAGTCCATTGATAATAAAGATGATTATAATTATTTCCTCTCGCATGTGTTACTCTCGTTCTTTAAATAATATTTTTGGATAGACATAAAAAAACGGTTTACCTTTAAACTTTTGAAAATATCGAGTTTTTCTTCGAAACTGAATCACTACAACACTTAACAAGGAAAGCGCAAACCTTGAAATTTTCATGGTCTATCTAACATACGATTATCCAGACCATATGCAAAAAATCAGCTTGCTATTTCCATCTAAATGCCCCAGAATACAGCTCTGAATCGCTTATATAAATAATGTTTAATTGAATTGGACAACCCTTATATTGTGCATTGGTGATACGCATACACTCATTGCTTTAGTCTTTAATGAAACTAAGTTGTACAGCTATGGACCAAAAATGTCAGGTCATTTACAATTTTAGGGCCTTTCAGTGGAAATAGGTAAAACATTTTTCCATGTCATTTTTTGTTATTAATTGTTTCTGATGCCAAAATTTCAAGACAGATTTCGGTATGAAAACCTTGACACTTTTCTCGTTTTAGAATATATGTTATTTATATAAAATCTTTATTTAATTATATTGTTATTATATCATTGACCTTTGATATAACATTATACAAGGTGTGGGTAATAGGATGTTCTGAAACTGTAAAACTTGTAATTCTATTTATTTGATCAGCATCCAGTTTATGTTCAGAGGAAAGCGTGATTTGATAGCTCACCTCCAGCGCGTCATAAAAGTTTATAGTATCAGATGCATCAGAGGTTTTATTTCTGTAGTATTTTCTTGTAAAACTGAGCTGTAACTGATATTCTTTCAACATTTTGGACCTGGGGTTTCCTTAGTGATTTTTATTTTTATTTTATCGTATTCTGAGAGAAGAGAAGGGAGACTGAAAAAAGGTAGGCTGAGGCGAACAGCGATATATAACCAGGCAGAAAGAAGTCGAGCTTTCATACAGAGGGATGCTTATGCAAACGAATAAAGAGACAAATTCAAGCGATCAGAGACATCAGATAGGCAGACACACTCATTGGGAAAATATAAAAGAGATTTTTCAAAACAGAGAAAGTCAACCAGGGAAACAGATAAACAAAGAGGCAGAATTCTTGTAAGGGTTCAAGTAGTGAGGGAAGACATTACGCAAGCAGGAAGACTAAAGCTTAAACTAAGGAAACTAAGGGAAGGACAGAGAAGGTAGGAAGATTGGGCAGTCGAGGAAAATAAAGACTGACATGACTACAAACCAGACAGACAGACATAATTACATACTACATGGAAAGGACGGACACAATAAAAGTTTTATTTACCATAATTTCAGGGCCACCTGCATGATCACGTGGTTAGCATCGCTGACTACGGAATCGAAGACCCGGGTTTGATCCCCGGTTCCTCGAATTTTTCTGAGGTAGGGAGGTCTAGAGCGAGATCCACTCAGCCTCGTGATTAATACTGAGGAGCTACTCGATTAAGAAGTAACAGATTCGGTCTGCTGATCACATGCCCCCCCCCAATTCTGTCATCTGCCTATAGTAGGTAATGAAGTGGTTGGATGGTAGATCTCCCTTCAGGGATGCAGCGCCACGGAGATTTTAGATCATTTCAGGCTTTTTATCAGTCATTTCAGGAGTGTACAAACTTTCAAAATGCTTTCTTGTTCGTTTAAATAACAAGACAAACCTGCATTACTGTTTCTATTCGTATAGGCGTGCAAGAGTATTTATAGATAAACTAATTTAAAGCTGAACTCTGATTTAATTTGTTACTTTTTGTGTGTGTGTGTGTGTGTATATATATATATGTACAGATATATATATATATATATATATATATATATATATACACACACACACACACATATACACACATATATACACACACATATATATTTACATATATATACAGATACATACATACATATGTATATATTTTACATATTTTACATATACATAATGTATATTTATATACATATGTATATATTTTTTAAACAGGCAACAATGTCAACAGTAATTACCGATATGGAGGGATAAAACCCTGCTAGAGGCGGATTTAGCAAATGGAAGGGTGGAAGGGCAGTGGAAAATATAGCTTACCATTTAATCTGTAGCCGTAGCAGTTATTTTGTGTTACTACGCCGGTTAGGGATTAAAATAACATGAGTACAATAGCACTGAATGTAACTAGAAAATTGAAAGCACAGTTCTGGTGTTTTGTAAAAGTATGTTAAATGACAATGCGAGTGAAACACATGTTAGAGTAACACAGTGCAATCGTAATTTTGTGTCTTAATTGGACAATTGTATATGGTTCACACTCAGTCTATTGTTATGGATGAACAATGAGGACAAAATTCTAATATTTGGAAATTAGATGACTTGTTATACTCTAAGCTTGAAGCAATAAGAGATAAATGACAATTGTGAAAAAATAAAAAAACTGGTGTCACGCTACCAAAAACGTTCACAAAAAATGTCGATTACAATTACTTTTTCATCATACAATTTCTATGATTTTGTTTTTAGTCCTGGTGAAATTCTTACCATTCACAGTACAATATATTCCTAGCAAAATAATACACACAAATTAATTCTGTCGTTTTGAACATAGTTGAAAAGTCCCTGATTTTATTCAATTTTATAATAATTAAATTGTAATGCCACAAGTTCTGTGAAATGAAAAAATCTAGACTTATTCCTTTAAATGACACACTTCCACATTTATATTATTTAACACAAATATTAATACTAAAGTTATATTTCAAACAAAATTCGGAGAAACTATAATCTTCATGTAATACAGCAGTATTAACTAACAGCTCAAATAAAGCATTTCACACTACAAAATCACTCACGAGTGGAAGCTAGTTTTCTTGATTTTTGTTGTCTCTTTTGATGCATTAGTTTTTTAACATCTGGAATCAATGTTTTAGCAGCGGACGGTCTAAGTTCACATTGTACGTTTTCATCTGACAGTTGACTTCTGCTACGGGTTTTGTTTATTTTCATAAGTGGAAAAAAAAAACTGTTCGTATATGTACGTAGATCCGCACATAGACAAAATACTAGCAGTCGGGGAAATATAGTTCGGAGAAAAGTCACTCAAACTTCTATGTTGGTATATATTATCATAAATGTTGGGGTCGATGGCCTACATATTGGATTACGTTCTACACCCGACATAATGCTTGGAAGTTGGCGAAAGAGACGACCCATCCTGTCAACGGAACCCCGTCTCAGACTGACGTAACGTGGTGCACAGGGGTCGCACGGTGCAAGCCTGTTTGCACGCGCACTAAATACAGCGAGTTGGAGACCACTATACACATCCATCTGTCTGAAAAGGATGCATCCAAGTATACGTATCTGTATCTGGTTTCCTATATCCCCAGTGTTGGGGCGAAGGGCCTCCAAGAGGAGGTTTCTATTACCTAAGTGAATTTTTGTTACGCTTATTTTCCGAGATAGGGCAGAGGGACAGGTGGTAAGCCCATCACCTCTCAATTCGCCTCCGGAAAATAAGGTATTACATGGACGTGAAAGGGCCGAGAAATTTTGTCCAGAGGCTCTAATTTAGGCTTAGAATTCTTTTACGTGCCGTAATTCTATGACACGGGCCTCCAGTTTAAGTCCCTCCCGGAGGACTCCGTGCCCAGGAGTTCTATGCATCCAAGTAAAGATGATCAAATAAATCCTAGTGTGATGATAAGCCACCTTCTTGATACACTATCCATAACTGAAAATCCTGTAACTGAAGAGCAACGTACAGCTCCAGCATGTCCTGGTAACTTGTTGCTAAAACAGTGAGCTAAATAATAAAAAAAAGATCCAATAACCTCGTGTCCTGTCAGTGTACGAAAAAGAAACTCTATGACATACCAGATAATGCCAGATTTTTTTCTATTTAAATCCAACAATTTATTTTTACTTTGTATAATAGGTACCGTACGTCTACTATAGTTAAGGTCTAGAAAGCTTAGGTTGAGCAAAAGTCTTTCTTTGATTATGAAAGCGTTTATCTTAATAAATAAAAACTTTTGTTCAACCTATGCTTTCTAGAACTTAGTTATAGTAGACGTACGGTATCTATTATACAAAGTAAAAAGAAATTGTTAAAACAATGGGTCAGATACTGTACTATTCAAATTCTAATTCAGATATTCTACTCCTCTTTACAATTTCCCTCCTCTTGATATTCAAGTCAAACCCATATGCGAGCCATATGCGCTCTTTGGGACCTTTAAGAAATAAATAACCCAGAAGATAATGTGTGATTCCCTAGGCCTTGTAAAGTTTACTTAAATTGTTAATTCCGTTGCAGTATTTCTTCCTTTTCTATAAGTAGCCTAGGGCAAGTGCAAAGCCTGTAATGCCTGTTTGTGTGTGCAAAGATTCAGCTGTGATGTGTGCATAATAGTATGATTATACGCTTACATGTCTAATAGTTTCACGTGCAGGGAGGATTTGATTACTTGTACGTGTAAGCAGGAATTCCCGCAAGCTCCCATCCCGACACGGGTACCTCGTAACCGAGTT
The DNA here is from genome assembly GCA_964059195.1 of Ectobius pallidus. Taxonomy (NCBI): domain Eukaryota; kingdom Metazoa; phylum Arthropoda; class Insecta; order Blattodea; family Ectobiidae; genus Ectobius; species Ectobius pallidus. Next base: position 43,086,399 of record CAXKWD010000003.1, read on the forward strand.
TTCTATATCCTACGTATAGGATTAGATATAATGCCATCCTTAGGGCTGAGCTCATATGCACTTTATTCTTACTGAAAAGAATATTCTTAAAAAAAGATAAGTGTATACATTTAATTTAAGTGGTTTTGATTACTATTAAGTTATGGATATATTAATTTAATCTAATTTAAATTAATTAATTTAACTCTATGGTTTGAAACTGTATAACAATTTTATTTCTGAGTTCCCTGAATATGTAAATTACAATCTTAAACATTTTAAGAGGAAAAAAAAATTAGATAATATTAATAGCACAACTTTAATTTTGTTTGGTCTTTCAATGTTCCAGTCCAATTTATTAAATTTTTGGTTGTAAATGCTATTTTAACCACTGGTTAATGCTGAAAAATTATTTTTATTTACATTGTACTGATAAATTTAGAATTTTAGAAATTTAGAATTATGTAATTATATTTATATTAATCTACTATACCCTCTAAACACGAGCTTTGCTCATATAGGGACATGTTTGGTTTTATTTGTTTTTACTTGTATTAAATGTGTAATAATAAAAATGTAGTGTAAGTAATGTTAATAAATGAAAAAAAAATAAAATAAAAAACTCATTATCCCTAAAAATTTGTAACAGTCACAGAATCATCCTGTAGATTGGTTTTGTGGTTAATTCACGTTCAACATTTAAGCCGTAAATCAATTTAGCTTATACGCTTATAACGGGAAGTGATTAATAAAATGAATGGTGCGATAACAGCTCAACGATAATAGATATGGTGACTTTGATTGACTTATTTCAAGAAAATTCGTACTAGTAAGAGGGGAAAGGAGTAATTTAGCGATGTGTCGATCCTGCGAACCTGGATCCAGGGAAGCATATCAACCATGGATAGCACTTAGTTCTTTATAGATGAGGCGTTCTTTATACTTATAGTGATATCTATTCTGATGTGATTTGTGAAAAATAATATATCACTGGATCAGATTAGATGATTTTTCAACCAATTATTGTCAAATACAAAGTTTACCGCACACATTCTGTGTAAATATATTGAAAAATGAAAAATTAATTGTATTGTAGAGTTTGTTCACAAAACACTGCATGAAATCGGATTATAAATCAAAGCACAAAAAGATGACAAAAAGCACAAACAGAACAGAATTAACATAACCTATAGGCATAAATAACACAGGAAACCATATGTCACTGTACCGACAATGATATTGCTATTGTTCGCAGTTTATATTTACACATTAATCTAATTATCAATCTCGTTTACAGCACAACTTTCTGCGTTGTGTATGTATTTTTTAATTACACCTGGGGTGAAAAAGTAGGCCTAAGCATACTAAGTAAAATAGGTCTAAGTCTATTCTTTTTACAATGGAATTATTATGAAATAACTGCTCAATTATACCGTAAACAAGGTATTGACGTTCCTTATCTCCTCCACCTTTTATATTGTCCGCTAAAGTATTCCTTTTATAAGTTACAAGATTTTATAATATTTCCCACATACAGAGGCGAATGAGGGATTGAATTTTAAATACCCTCTATTTCTTTAAACACACTATGTATACCAGAATAGGCCTATAAGCCTATACGCTTGATAAAATACGAGGATTGATTCATAGGTCCGGACAACTATTTTTTTATTTCCTGAAAATGTTTTAATAAGGAAATTTATTATAATATAGCCTAAGTTTGAAAGTACATGAACTACTTAATGAACTACTAATCTTACTGCCACGTGGAGTATGGATGCCTTAACCTCCGATAAGGTAAATGGATAAAAATTACATAATTATTTTCAAAATTTCTCAGTTATAGGCCTACATGCTATCCGGTATATGGGCGGAATACAGGCAGTCCAGAGGCACTCTCAGACAAAAATACGAGTCTCACAGAAAGAACACCGTCTCACCCACTCACAAACTTATTACTCGAACGACTTACAGACGGACTAACATACTCACTATTATCTGCCTTATTATCTGATTTAAGGACTGTGGGACTCACAGACTAATAATTCTAGAGTGATAGGGAAAAGCGAATAAGTCAAAATCCCAAAGTTTCAGGAATGACAAAAAACAATTTATTTCCACAGCATTGTTACACTGTTTAGTTCAATCCACCAGTTATTTTTACACAGTATCTTATACTATGTAAAATATCTGGGTGGATTGATCTAAATATTGTAAAAATGCTGTGAAAATAAATCGTTATTTGTCTCTCCTAAAACGTTGGTATTTTGACTTATTCGCTTTTGCCCTATCACTCTAGAATTAACCGACCAATCATTTAACTGACTTAAGGGAAGCGATAGTGGAATGTTGATGAAAAGTGGCATTTTTAATTCTTTGCAAACCATTAATACTAATTACGAAACAAAAATAATCATTTTCAATCGTTCAGCATTAGGCCTACACTGCTATTTCAGACCGGTGATGTCCACTGGAGATCTTTAACGGTATTAAAATTCTCGCTATAGAAATGAGTCAATGTTTGACCCCTCACTCAAAATTATGCTCTGAAGTTATCTGACATATGGTCATAAACACATTTAAACTACTATATCTTGTGGTAATCGTGGTCTAATGGGCCCTGCATTATGGGATTTTTGTCCGAGGCCGTAATACTGTGCCCCTGAAACATGTTCTAGATTATTAAGAATTTTGTTTTGTTAGACTAAAAATACGTTCATGAATATACTGTACACAGAGTGCACTGTGCAACTGGTTGTTTCAGATAAACCAAGGAGAGTTCACTGATATTCTTAGAACCTTGTTGTGGAATACTTCAAAACGCTGGTTTTTGTTCTTGATGCACCACACAATATTGTACACGCATATAGCACCAGAGGCCGGAGTATGCTTTTGTAAAATAAAAGAGTATAATCGATTTTTAAACTAAGAAACTGACATATTTTTCGGCCCCAAGACGCGCTTGCAACAAGTCTTAAAAAATTACATTTTAGTTAAAAATCTTCGTTCTCTTTGCTATTTAAATCAAATTCTGTCCAAAAAATTTTAACTGATTAAAAAAAATTCGCGTTTTCTATATTTAATGTCCACAAAATACAAGGAAAAGTCCGTATGTGCACACAATTTTATAATGTATTTAATCAGCAGCAGAGGTTGTCGAACGCTAGGTGAATTTCAGAGATATATTAGGGCCTAAGTTAATTCAAGGAACGTAATTTAGTTCTTCTCTCTTTCTCATAATAATAATTAGACATTTTCACTAATCTTTTTTAATAACTTTAAATTCTTAACTTGTATCTATTGTAAAACTCAGTTATTCTTTGCAGTACTTCACAAAAATCATAAGAGTTATTTCCGGTATATGGACATTATTAATTAGAGATCATATTCTTAAACAATAATTTAGAATATATTTGTTTCGGGGATCCACTGGCTTCTGGATTCCCTCAGGGAAAAAGTCGTTTATGAGCTATTATGCATGTATGATGATCTGTTTAAGTATTATGTATAAAGCAGGATTTAAAATAGGTAACTGGGAAATCAACATAAGTATTATTCATGAATCTGGAGTGCGAATAGACTTTAATGAAGCTTGACATATATGTCCCATCCATCACAATTAACTGATTACGTATAACCAGAATGAAATTCGAAATGGGTAGACAGTTATCTCATCGCTGTAATTTTTAAGCTCATGGACGGACTGACATTTTGATTATAGGTAGAGATGAAACTGTAGTTCCGTACCATAAAAACCTTTCAGCTGATGCTCTCAAAATAAGGAACCCATAAAATACAGATTTCTCAAGGCAATAAGTCACATTGCATTGGTTTGAATGACGTGAACTGTGAGTTTTTTTAATTGACATCAGTTCTACACATTGAAAATTATGATGTGGAACACTCCAACACTTTCTGTACTGTTTATATCTCGACATAGAATCATTGGCCGCATTGTGGGAACTTGTATTAATATTGAAAACTCGACAGCGAGTTTTAGAGTCTAACAGAATTCCTCCTCTCCCTACAGAAAAAAAGTTTCTTCATTTGCAAAGGAAAATATACATAGATAAAGGTTTTATTTTGTGAAGACCTGCATGATATTGTTATAAAAATAATAAAGGCATGACATTAACTTTCAATTTTCCAGACTCTCTCTGATTTTATTTTTGTTGGGATCCCATTTTTCAATTTAGATAATATGAAGTGATGTTTCCAGCTGAGTGATATCTAATTAAGGCCACTTAAGCCTTAGGCTCTGTTTACTTCCGACGGAATGAAACACTGCAACGATGATACTAATATTGTTAATGATACTGGAGTTTTTCAAATGCGTATGATGGAAACATTCTCTTGAAGTACCGTACAAACGCTCTGAAGAGGAAAATATGGGATCCATGCTACAATACATCATACTCGATGGCCGTTAGCAGAGTACCAATTTTGCAACATAACAAATTAATAACGCTTTACGGTATGGCTTTGCAATATTTCGATAAAGATATAATTAAAGCATAACCGTAACAGTTTCTTGCAGAGAACATGATATATTTTCAGTTGAGTCATTCTAAGAAGAGAGAATTTTGAAAATAAGTTAATACGAAAAAAACAAGTGAAAAACGGCAAATATAATGCAACGTCTTCTATAATAATAAAAGGAAGTGTTTGTCTTTCTGTCTGTCTGTCTACTGAACGCAGATATCTGAAATTTTAAACATAGATGGACCGAAGGGTGGGCGAATGCACATCGAAGCCGGATTTTTAATTTTCGCAGATATGAGTGAAAAACGGGCAGACAACGTGAATTTTTTTGCGCTTTCGAAGCATCAGTTTTCAGTAATACATTTCAATTGTCAAATCAATGCAGGTGGTTTTGCCTACTTTTGTTATACCTTGGAAATAAAAGCACTGCGATCACTTGAATTTTGTAAACCCACGCTGGTCGATTCTTTTGTTTATAATGTCAAGACACGCAGACATCTGAAATTTTCAACATAGACGGAAGAGGGATAATGAATATAGGTCTAAATGAGCAAACATTGTTTGATTTGGACGAAACTCACTATGAAGGGGTTTTCTGGGCCAGGGAACTCGAGTCTGAGGTTGTTTTTCCCATGCTGCGCTTTCTAATCTTGGAATTGACTTTAAAGCCGGATTTTTATAAATATGTTTTAATTATTTTTCTCTTAATTTTTAATCTACCAAATAATTATCGTGGGCGAAGCCGCGGGAACCTGCTAGTTTAATATAATTCTTCGCTCTTTGAGCTGGAGTAGTTGATAGAATTCCCTTAGGCCTCTAAACGCCACAGTGGGGATAATCGATTGAGCCATGTTAAAAAAGGTTTAAAATGGCCAAGGCCCTGATTCCCTAACAGTCAAACATCGACTGGGCCCTAAGTAATAGAAAAATTGAGTCCTATCAAGAATGTTTACACTGATCGAAGTCCAGGTTCCAAGTACCACATCGGTTTTTACAAGGAGCATTTGCACTGATTGATACACGGGTTCTACAAAGGCATATCGATAGCATATCGACTGGATCCTCAGGAATGGTTAATGTTGTTAGTGACACTGGAATCAGGTCTGGAATGGGGTGCATTCAGCTCAGGAGCTACGTGATAAAGAAGTAGCGGCTCCTGTTCAATAAGCCATCCTTAACGGCTGTGGGTGCCGGCATGCTTACCACATGCCCCCCAATCCTTCCATCTCCCTATGGTAAACGACGCAGCGGTCGAATGGCAGGCTTAATCCCACAAGGTATGTAGTGCCATGGAGTTTAGTTTTTTTCAGGCAATCTTCTATCTTCTATATTAATAAAAGGAAGTGTCTGTCTTCCTTCTGTCTGTCTGTCCGCGATGCCCAGCGAAATCTACTGAACGCAGATATCTGAAATTTTAAACATAGGTGGACTGAAGGGTCGAAAAATGCACCTCGAAGCAAGAATTTTAAATTTCGCTTTTGTTCGTGAGTTATGAGTGAAAAACGGGCAGAAAACTTGCATTTTTTGCTTTTTCGAAGCATCGGTTTTGAGTAATAACTTACATTTCAATGTGAAATCAATTACAGTTGGCTTTGGCTATTTTCGTCATACCTTTGAAATAAAAGCATCGCGGTCACTTGAATGTTGTAAGCTAACGCTGGTAGATTCATTTGTTTATAATGTCAAGGCCCGTAGACATATGAAATTTTCAACCTACACCGAAGAGGATTAATATTATTATTATTATTATAAGAGGGATAATCAATATAGGCTTAATATGGTCAAACGTTATTCGATTTGGACGAAACTCACTATACAGGGGTTTTCTGGGCCAAGGACCTCGAATCTGAGGTCGCTTTTACCAGGCGACGCTATCTAATCGTGGTATGTAATTCACGTGATTTAGGTGTTAATAAATATAATGATTTAACTATTATGCTCTTAATTTTTAATTTTTGAAATAATAATCGCGGGCGATCGCTTGATTTTGTAAGTCCATTCTGGACGATTCATTTGTTTAGAATATCAAGGCCCGCAGACGAATGAAATTTTCAACCTACACGGAAGAGGGATATTCAATATAGGCCTAAATATGGTCAAACGTTGTTCGACTTGGACGAAACTCACTATGCAGGGGTTTTCTGGGCCAGGGAACTCAAATCTGAGGTCGCTTTTACCAGACGACGCTATCTAATCGTGGTATGTAGTCCACGTGATTTAGGTGTTAATAAATATAATGATTTAACTATTATGCTCTTAATTTTTAATTTTTCAAATAATTATCGCTGGCGAAGCCGCACACATGCCGGGAACATGCTAGTAATAAAATTAAATAAATCATTACTGTATTTTATCCTTATATAAATAAAAATATAAAAGACAGTAAAAATATTAATGATTGTACCAATCACCAAAAATTTTTATATAAACAAAGAGGAATCATAAAACCAAGAAATATTAAAAATTATTTGTCTGTTTTAACTCACCAAAGTTTCATCGCAATATGTTCACTATACATGTATGGAAAAAGAAATCTTCATTCGGTATGCTTTACTCACGGATTGACATTTTAGTATATGAATCTAGTGAGGCTAGAGTTTAGAAAATGTCATGACTTGTTTGACACTGACATGACTTCTAGGAACTATAATAAATTAAATAACTTTATCGTTAACACAATTATAGTGGATATTATGAATTAAAAAATTATACTTCAAATGTCTATTTGTTGTTTGTAGCAAAGTTCCCTTCTTATAAATATGAATATTGTGGACATTGTACACGATAATATTTATGCACTATGTTTTTTTTTTCTAGAAAGAGTTAACAGGTTTTGTTCACATACAAATTTTGAAAAAAAGACCCCCCCCAAAACAAACAAACAAACAAAAAAAAAAACAGAGAGAGAAAGAGAGAGAGAGAGATAGAGAGAGAGAGAGAGAGAGAGATGAGGGCACAGGTCTTTTAAAGCAAACATACATTTCCATTAACACCCCCCTTAACCTGAACATTTAATTTTATCCCTTTGTCTGTAGCCCCTTTCAGCATATGGAACAGAGAAAAAAATTTATTACAAGAGGATGTCGGAAGGATGATTCTGCAAGTTATTTTCAAGTTATCTGCGATTTCTTACTGTAATAAAACATTTTAAATACATAATACTTCTGCCGAATAATTAGTAAGCTAATGTGCATTAAGAGAACATCGTGTGACTTTACCTTTTGCTCGAACTTTAGAGGAAGACATGATTTAGAGTGATTAAGTATTATTCCATTAAAATCCCACATAGAATTATCCACCTGTCATGCCGTCTAAATTCGTATTGCAGCAGCGCTCTGTAAGACTGCACTTTGTTACAGCATCCCAGCAGTATAAGTGCAATTAGTCAGTGTATGGGTAAATGAAAATAAATCAAGGTTTGCTGGAATGAGGTCGAGTCAACAGAGAACAGCGGAGTGTATATTTGTATTGTGTTTGCACGGATTTCATAAACAACATACTGTTAAAGGTAGCTAGGCTACATGCAACATTGACCTGCAAATTCTGCCACATCTCTGTTTACTGTTTTCTCGTTTCGTTCTGCTGTCCTCTATCCCCTAGCTGAAGTAATTCGTGCAGTAACCCGCGATATACATACGGACCAAACACCCTTTTGTGATTACCGCTAAGAGGTAATCGGCAGCCTTTTATTTTGCCCAGAAGTGATGAAATGTTCGGGGATAATATTACAGAACATCACCAGATGTGTACTCAAGAAAAATGTGCAATATAGGTTTAAGAGGGGGACATATAGGTACAGGTTTCTATGAAATTCATAGGTGAGAAATAGATGAATTTCATTTTTTTCTCCTTAGCAATGAATTGCTCTACAATCTTACATACTCTTTATTAATTACTTCTACAATTACATAATATTTTCAAAATTAATCAAATTGTTATAGTTATGGGTGATTATCAGGGCCCGGATTCTAATGACATGTCATCTTTTTATTGATGCTGCATGGACATTGCCAACCAGTGGATAAATCCTAATCATGGCCCCTAGATTATAGAAATGAATTTTTATTAGGTCATTTTTTGTCATTTTATGCCATTTTATATTTTTAGGGCATTTATTTCAGTTTTAGGTCATTATTTTGTCATTTTCGTGTCATTTGCTTCCTTATTAAGTCATTTTCATGTATTTTCATTGAGTGTATTAACTTTTCTTCGTCGCTAGCGATGCTGTCTTTGAAGTGTTGTTTGTTTAATGCAAGAAGGAAAAATTCGGCGTTAAGTGTTGTCATGTCTCAGTCGGAAATGAGAATCAAAGAAACGCAAAAATGTTGTATTATATTACTATTGTTATTAGACTGACTTGACACCAGAGTCTGTCACCTGCTTGGATTTGAGAGTGCAAACTACTGTTTACCCTCAATTAAATAACAATATAATCCGGCAGACCACAAAAGGAAATGCCGAATTTCGACTCGCCAGTGCCTCAGTGCCAGTATAAATTTCCGTGAGAAAAGAACATTCACAACATTGCAGTTATTTACTATTATGTACAAACTAGTCTATAACTTTGTGTGTACAATAATAATTTTTTATAAATAAAATATCAGTTTTTAGGTCATTTTTTATAATTATTAGGTCATTTTCTTTAAAATTTAGGGTCATTTTATAGGTCATTTTCCAAACAATTTTAGGTCATCAGAATCCGGGCCCTGGTGATTATCGTTACAAAATGGCAGCCACGTTTCGTGCACTATAATGCTGTTTCCGTGATAATTTCCACAAATAGCAATATTTTTTAGTGATTATTTTTTCTATTTGCAAACATCATATGAACTTAATCATCTACAATCATTGGAATATCTACAGTATAAGTATTTTTAATCCATTTTTTAATTTTCCTTTTCATTAAAATAATATATATTTTTGAAACATAAACTATTAATGTTAAATGAATGATTTTCGATAGTGTTGTTCATATGATATTAACAAATACACAGAAAAAAATAATAATGAAATTCACCTATTTCTCACCTATGAATTTCACCGAAAGCTGTATGCCCCCCCTTAAGCAGTGCTTAAATGCCCCCCCCACCAAAAAAGTGGGAGTACTCAAATTTAAAAAGTTCCCACCGATCCGCGAACCGATGTGAAGCGTGTTGATGTGGAGCTAATTTCTTGGGTCTATTGCAAACCTATTGTGCTTCAATCACTGTGTTATATAAACCTAGTCCTTTGGATCCCATATTTCTAATGGTGGTCCATTGACATTATTAAACATTCATCAAGATAAATGCTATACAGTCAAGGATGAGTTTGAAAACTGAGGGTACGCCGTATAAAAACGTTGTGTAAAAACAAAATTTTACCTTTCGAGGATGCGACACAAAGATCGGCGACGACGTTATCTTTTATGACCATTTTACATTTAAAAAATAATTTTCGCGATTTTTTCGTCCTTTTTTAGCCTTTTTGTTAACATTGTGTAAATGTGTCCCTCTACTAAGAGCTAAAAGTTTTATTTTAATCACTTCTTAAAAAAATTGTATAAGTCAGCCGTCGTTTAACTAGTGCCTTAAGTTTTGCTTGGGAATAAGCTGAAATAACTGAACGCGCTGCCTGCCAATCCATGTGAGAATTATCTGTAGTGAGAAAATTATATTCCCCAGGCTTTAGGGAAGAGAAAGTTATACTAGTGTAAGCCTATTACATTGGAATCTTTTTTTACATAAAAAAAGCATCATGTCCATCATACAATGGAAATCATGGTATAGTGTGATGATTATAGAGGTTAGCAACCGTTAGGTAGTTCAGTTTTAAAAAGTGTAGCGTCGGACCACGACTGAAGTCAGTAAGAAAAATATGACACGCTGCTCAATCCAATATGCTGCTCTAATTTCGGAAGTTTTCCAGACGACGTAGCGATCTGACAGAGGCCTTGTGGGCTGTTGCACTCAGAGTTATGCTATACTGATTTATTAATTATGATGCCATACAAAACACAGTTTTCAGGTCCCCTCCAAAAATGAAACTTTCACAAACATGTTTGTGTGTGTCTGTGATCGAAATAGCTCGAGAACGAAAAGTCCTTGAAAACAATTTTATATTTTGGTTAACTAACTTCTAGTGATGTGACACAAAGATTTACGACGACTTCCTTTTTTAATGCAACTTTATATATATATTTTTTTTTTCATTTTCGCGATTTTCTAAAGAATGGAACAAACTATTTTTTTAATTTTCGTACAGGTAGGGAAAAAAAGCGGACCGACTCTTGTAAATGAATATAATATAATTTGTGTAAGTATTTTATAATAATATTAATAATTCATATATTCAGTTATAAAACAATACGATTAGAAACCATATTCTGGGTTTCGAAATGGGCTAAGTCAACAGTCGACACTAGAATAAATTTCAATACACTCCCTGCTATCCTATGAATGCCGCTAGGCATGCGCAGTGGCTCATTTCGGCAACTTAGATATTTTAGTCGGTCCGCTCTTTTTCCTACCTGTACACGAGCTGCTTATGTTAAGAACTAAGACTTTTTAAAACATTTCCCCAACAATTTATCTGAAGGGTAGTTATAAGCCACTCGTGTCACACACAAACTTAGGTCTTAAGTCTTACTTCGCGAATAATACGACTTGGTATGAAGCCGAGACAACTGATTCCCACTACTTTTACCGCTCTCTTTAATAAAACATACTTCTTTTTGTAATGAATTTAATAGAAGATGGAAACAACTGATAGTTCACCAAAATATTTAATAGTTATTTTTTTCTATTAGTTTTAATGAAAAGGTGTCAACTTTCTGTTGCCAAAAATGTATCTTCCTACTTATTTCAAAGGTAACTTGTTTTACGATATTTTCAAATATGAAATATCACTCACTCACTCAATGGCAATGGACAATTCCTCAGCAAGCTAAAGGAATATTATCTATTTTATGGAACATAAAGGTTCATTGCCGCGCTTACCTGAGCCCGCCATTCAACCCTATTCTGTGCTCACTCCATCCAATCATCCCTCGCAAATGATACTTCCCTTAAATATATCTTAATATTGCCCTCTAGGTCTTCCACGTGTTCTTTTCCCTTCGGGTCTCCCAGTCAATCTTTTGAGATATGTCTTTCCTCCCCCATGCGCGCAACACGTCCAGCCCATTTCATCCTCCGTGATTTAATTACTCTTACTATATCCGGTGAAGAGTACAAGTCATGAAGTTCGTCGTTATGCAGTTTTCACCAGTCCTCATTTTCATTTCTCTTATAGGCACAAATATTTTCCTAAGTGTGTTTTCGAACACACTTAGATTATGTTCTTCCCGAAGAGTAAGCGACCATGTCTCACATCCATATAATACAACCGGCAGGATAATAGTCTTATAAATATTTATTTTTAGATAACTGGATAGAAGACGAGAAGGTATGAGTTTCTGGACTGCATAAAAACAAGCATTTCCTGATTTGAGTCTAGACTTAACTTCTGCCTTAATATTATTTGTGTATGTAATTATTGTTCACAAATATTTGAATTTTGATACCGGCTATTCTAATATTTTGTGGAGCATTACTTTGACGTTCCATGACCATATACTTAGTTTTTTTCTGTATTAATTTCCAATCCATTCCTGCAGGCATTGAAAAGACTTTCTGCATTTCTCTCGATTGTGTTTATATCATCGCCCAATAAGTCAAATGTGAAATATTGGTTTGTTAATATTCAACTATAAATTGCTTTACTCTATTTTTGAGAACCTTATCACATCTCGGATGAGCTGGTTGGGAAGCTTCGTGCATAATGTTAACGTGCAAGTGTATTAATGTAGAAGGAAAATACAGGCCATTCCGGGTTTCTCAGTCGCTCCATGCACCAAACTCCCACAGAAAATTCAAGTGCTTTTATTCCTCGAAAGTACTCAGTCGTAGAGAGACAAAGAAAACACGGAAAATTTCCTCCATATTGTCTCTATTAGAAAATATCACATGGAGGATCGATATTGGACAAATCGTACATTTGCAATGCAGCCGAATGTGCGAATATCAATGGCATATGTAATATCACTCAAGATCTTGGATTAAAATAACACTATAGACTAGGAAAGTAATTTTCAAAAGGAAAGTTCATGAATGAAATCAAATAATTATGAAATTACTCATTTAAAAATTATCATCGAGAACTGTTCTCTTAAGACTCCACACCCATTTAAGCATTTGATATAATTTATTATTAAAACAGTGCATAAGTAAAGCAGAAAAGATAAACAGCTACGTTACATTCCAGTTTCTCATTTATGTATTTACTTGCTTATTTATATCTTCCTCTTCTAGGCCTCAATCAATTTATTTCGCCACAATCACATGGCCATTTTGCAGATGATCGTGAATAGATGCATAAATTGCGCTTCTATTTTGAATTTAAAACGATATATTACAAATTTACGTCAGATTTTTCAGTACTCTCTAACTGATAATACCTAGTAATGTATTCCACAGAGAAAAAAGTGTCCTGGACGGGAATCGAGCCCGGTAAATATTATGCCATGGGAGGCAGCATTTCATATACCAATTTAAAACTTACAATATTTATAATTTATATTCTTACCCCTGTGCGAATATGCTGTGTGTAAGAGGTTCATTCTTTATTCATCCATATCAAATAAAACATCTGTTGATTTCCTACGTAGGCCTATTTAGTACATAAAGGATGTCTACTTTGACATCTAGTAGACTAGTAGACTGCTAGTAGTTCTGTGCACAATAGATCGCGTGTCCGTGTACAAAAGATCCAAGACCTGCTCTTCATCTTGAAACTGAATCAAATAAAAATTCTTGCACATACATACCGTATTTTACGGACCATAAGACGCACATTTTTACCTTAAAACAGAGCCTAAAATGTTGGGTGCGACTAATGGTCCGAAGTACAATTAAAACATTAAAATTATGGTAAATATTGGTGGAATACCATAGTTATAAATAAGGTGTTGTAAACGATAAGAAAGTTACAAATTTTAGCATAGACTGTACATCATAAAATGAGGGTAGATGGAAGCCAGATATACAATGCGAAAAGAAAGGAATGTTGAGTTTTTTTATACGAAAGGAGTTGTCTCCGTCGGATGGTTTAAATGAAGGCAATGACCTCTAAACAGCCTTGTCCCGTTACACTTACCGTATGCTGAATTTAGGGTTGGGGTGTAAAAGTATTTTCAGTCTTTTATGTGAAATCAGTTTAGTTGTTAAAATTTACGCGACGCCACCTGTACAGAAGTGATTTTCGTACAACGCAGGTTTTAAGTTAGAAGTGATTCACACTGATTCCATTGTACAAGATTATAATTTGTTTATACAATGAAGTATATTATCCCCTTTGAAATATTTAGTTTAGAATCACATTAAACTTCTTTTCCTTTAAATTTCCATACTAAAATCAAGGTGCGTCTTATGGTCCGGAGCGTCTTATAGTACGTAAAATACGGTAGTTTTAAATTTTTTAGTTGCTGTGCCATGACCGCAAGGAAAATTTGCGACATAGTCGACAGTTATGAAATAAATATAAGTATTAAAAAATGCAGGGTAACGAACAGCGCTCATAAAACACAGCTATTTTAATTAGAAGAAAATCGAACATCGCGGTTGGTCGTGACTCGTAATAAATAAATTAACAAACAGACGAAATGTCGGTGATCATTAGACTCATGTCAGAAATGTACTGGAATATAATTTTAGAAAACTTTTACATTCGAGAGTGGAAGCAGACTTCAAATTTTTATAGCACAGACAGTTTTGGCTAGAATCGTTGAAAGAAACTGAAATGGAAACATTAAAACGGCCGCCATCTTGAAACGTAATAAATAAAGTAAAAATCCTTACACAAACGTCGTTTTTTATTACTTCAAGAAACATTAATGCCATATTAGAAGCAAAGTAAACAACGATATTGTTCATAATTTCGTTACACATAAATTTACAAATATACGGAATACCGAACTGTTGAACAACAGGACCTCTCTTCGCTCGGTCAGTTACACTGTACAATAAATTCAGAGGCGTAACGAAGGGGGGGGGGGTTGGGGGTTTGAACCCCCCCCCCCCATTGATTAAAGAAGGAAAATTGTACAATTTTTTTAAGTCTGCTTATAAATTACTTAATACGAGTATAAAGCGTGGGAAGCTTAAAACTCGTTATTGTGCATCTTAATTTTTAAAAATTTCCGGGGGAGGACCCCCGAACCCCACCCCCCATGTCGTCGGCCTGGTTACGCCTATGAATAAATTTGAACTTTTTTCTGTCCTTTATATGAAACTATGTGATTCTGTGTAAAAGAAAGGTTCTTGATTCATATATCAAAAACGAAATGATCCATCACGTACCGTTCTCATATTTACGTAAAAAGCAAAAATGTGGATTTTGGAAAATGGTGCGTGGTAAACAAAAAATAATTATAGATTCGTAATTTTTCACCCAAAAATATACAAGAAACATATTTTCATCTAAAGGACATTTTTCACGTTCTATAGTGTTATCCACGCTGTAAAGTCTACCACATTTAAAAAAAAAAATGGCATTGCGGGAGTGGAGTGGAATAGAAAGGTGATACTTGAAGACGTAGAGGGGTTTTACGGGTTGACGTGTGAAGTTTGAAATTTGATGACTTGCGGTTCTGTCCTCCCTCTCCCTTTTATCAACAGTACCAGGAATTCTATTGCTTTATTTCCCACGCTTTCCTTCAATAACGTACTTTGTGGCGACGCACGGTAGTATAAGATTGGCATCGTTTGGAATTGCTGGGGACATCGTTAAGTCAGGATCGATCTGATTTTACAGAAATCACCAGACGTTCTTACAAATGTACAGTGACGACTCCTTCCTAGATCATGGGCTGGGTCTGACAAACCTGGGAATTCCATTAAAATTTAAAGCCGTCTCTGAATGCGCACCTGTTTACATAAAACTGCTTGTTGATGAAATCTAAAGGGAATGAATGAAAGCTAAGAGCTATTCATTTCCTCTTTCAACTGAACCCATACATATGACTACCTGCTATTACGAAGAAAACATGTATAAATATATTATTCATTTTTTCATTTTGTAGTTTTCATTCAGTTACAATTCAGTTATATATGTTTTCCTTTTGATTTATATTATTTACTATTTGTCTTGTTTTGTGAGTGTATTTGTGTATGACGTGTGTGTGTGTTTTTTTGTTGTTGTATGTAGCGTCGCTTTGTCCTGAATTTTTTGTTTTGTAATTTCCAGTGGCCACTTTTCTGTTGTTGTACTGAGCTGTGCCCGAGCACGAGCTTTTGCTCATTCGGGCATCAGTTATGAATTATGTTTTATGTTTTACGAAGGTAAAATAAAAAAAATAAAAGGCAGAGAGGAAAAGTCTCGAGTTTTTACCAGAAACATGGAAAACGTGGAACTATTAGTTGTCAACAGTATTTTTGTTTTCAGAAAATGTGTTTATTATGTACGTTTCTTGTATTCATGTATATCAGTTCTTTTTTAATTTATTATTTATCATTATTATTATTATTATTATTATGTATTTCATGTTTATGCCCTGGCTGAGTGGTAGAGAAGGCCTTATGGCCTTAACTCCGCCAGGTTAAATAAATAAATAAATGATTTGTGTTTGTTTGTATGCGAGTGTATCTGAAAGAAAATATAAAAACTGAATGAAACCGGGGGAAAAAAAATTCAGTTACAATTTACAAGTTATACATTGTTATTTTTCACACACACACAGTCATAATATATAAATACAATATATCCGCCACTTTCTCCATTTCTCCGCCCCGCCCAGAAAGTAAAAGCTATTTCTGTTTCTATTAGTATTACAGTATATTTTACTTTCTCCACTCATAGCTATTGCAGATACTGGCAGTTCGAACAAAAAAATTGTATGTCGTGTTTTCAGTATTAATTCACGTTCTGAGTTCTCCTATGTCCAAAAACACATTTCTTATAAACTGTGTGTGTGAGTCTGTGAACAGCATAACTCGAGAACGAAAAATCATATAAAAAAATTGAATTCATGTTAAATATCTTCTGGCGATGTGACACGAAGATCGGCAATGATTTTATCATACTTCGCTCCCACTTTACATGAAGAATATGGCATTTTCACGATTTTCTAAGAAAAGAAAGAAAGAAAGGCTCTAAGGGTTTTATTTAAATTTGTACATGATTCACTCATTCTAATTTGCGCTGAAACATTTATTTGAAATATGTTTTCGTAAAAATTCTCTGAAGGATTGTTATAAGCCTAACACACATTTTACTTGGGGAATAATGTACCTTTGCGTGAGGCTGAAATTGAATATGCACTCCCTGCAATACAGCCTCTTATTCTTTATCAGAATGTGAAGTGAGAAAGTTTTATTGCTCATGTTAAGGGTAGAAAAAGTTATACGAGTGTCACACATCAGTTTTTTGGAGTTTAAAATAAACCGTGTGTTGATTTAAAGCAAATTAATAAAACAGTTTGAAAATAAGGTCCTTTTATTTTCTGTAGTAATGCAATTAAATGCTGTGAAACGCTGGAAGCGATTAAAAGCTCAAAGGACATTTAAATAGTTTTATTGTACATTCATAATAGTGGTTAAGTGGCCTTTGATATCAGGTTTTCAAAACAGAAAATGTTTACAAATTCCTAGGGAAATGCTTCACTATACGGTAATTAGTATTTGCTTTAGAATTACAGATAAAAACCACTTACAATTATTTTACCTTTTCACTGATCCCTCTGATTTGCAAACAGACTGTTGTATGAAAACCTTCGAAATGAAGATTATTTTTAAAATCCTTATTCGCTGGAGTGATCTCGGTTTCCGAACTAACAACATTGTTTTTTGAGAGGTTACAATTATCGCTGTGGCGCAGGGGAAGCGTTCGCTCCCCTCACGCAGCGGATCCGGATTCGAATCCTGGTCGGGACAAATTACCTGGGTGGGGTTTCTTGCGGGGTTTTTCCTTACCTGTAAGACGAATGCTGGATAACCTTAGGCCCTTGTGTCTCCAGATATCATCTGGCCATCATTATCATCTTCATCTCATCCGCGTCTTGTTCAGAATGTATGAACGAGCGACTGGTGTATCTCGTCCTATGTGTTCGTGATATCTCGGAGGGGACCCCTGCATTGGGCTAATCACTCATCCAGGGAGACCCTCCATGTAAAAAAAAAAGTATTATGTGATCCGAAAGTAACTCCTCTCCCTAGTGGTCGCGGGCGGCGATGGCCGAATAGTTTCTTAATCCTCCTCCTTTATAGTACTGCCATACAAAATGGCTTATATGTTAGAATCAATGAATGAATGAATCTATCCTGACCACTCCGCGCCCGAAGTATAGGGCCCTCCGAATGGAGGTTTCATTAAAGTAGATTTATTTAGTTACCTTTATTTTCCCACAGGCGACAGAGGGACAAGTGGTATCCCTATCGTCTCGACGATCAGCTAGACGAAACTAAGACGAAACTAGAAAGTGAGAGTAGGACGAGAAAGGGCCAGGCAATTTGATCCGGAGGAGACTTGAAGTTCTTTAATGTGTGAAAATCTACGACAGGGGGATCTACGGTTTAGAGTCCCTCCCGGAGGACTTCATTCCCAGGATTTTTAGGTTCTGAAAAATCCATCTACCCCGGCCGGTATATTGACGTTGACCGAATAAATTTAGATAGAAAATCAAGTTGACGCACAATTTCTTGATACATGTGTTCAATGTCAATACTGAATCGAAACCAAGACAATTGTGTAATAAAAACAATTAAACTTAAAACTCATAAGCTTTAATAGATGAAATGTGCTTTAGAAGATTATTAAAAAGCCGCAGAATATATGAAAATGGGGAAAGGGGGATTATGTGCACGGTGGAGAAAAAAGGGGACAAAGACCATAAAAAGAAGGAAAAGTGCTAGAAAATTGCCTCCATTCTCAATGAGAGAAAACGTTTCTCTCTGCGGTTTCTTTCATAGGAGCTTTAATTTGACCCAGAGAAAAGTTGCTCACCTAAAAATCCTAAACTCTGGCCAAGCGATTCTTTCACATCATAATGTTTTTAGTTTATAAAATTTTTCCTCCTAAGTCTTATAGGTAACGTAGAAGCTAACAGCTAACCTTTGAAGTTGTGTTACGGTTCTTCACGACTTACAGGAACTATATGAGTTTTTTGTATGAAATTGGATTTGAATTTTAAAGATCACTATTATATTTTTTCTGAGCACTCCAAATTTAATGTCCTAAAAGTCGTCACGATTTGAAACGAAGGTAGGCCTACGTGTTCCACATTTCCAATTTGTTGGAACGACTTACACGCAATTCGCATTTCGCGATATTAAAAATCCATGACTTCCATCACGAGTCTCAGTTTATAGAGATGCCAGTTCATTCCATATCTCTTTCACTGCATTCATAATTTATTAGGAGAAATCGGAAGTTAGTCGCTCTCAACACTGAAGGTGGAAAGTTTAGGCTTGAAGAAAATAATCTTCGCCGATGAGTTACTACTAGACAAACGGGTGCATCATCATATAATGCAAAAGATGGACTAGGATTATGTTATATAAAATAACAGCATTTATTCTCCGTATGGGTGCTAGTGAAAAAGTAAGTTTAGTTGAATAATCAATAGGTTTTCTTCTGCCCATAGCTCTAGCGGTAGGGTAAAGAAAGCAAAAATATTTCGATACGACCTCTAGTATAGGCAGAGATTGATTCAGGAGTCATCCATCAAGAACACTGCATTTATTTATTTATTTTCTTCTCCCTTCAGGAAGGAGATAATATAAAGGCCTATGGTGATGTATGAGAAAAAGTACTAAACAGATTTAACGATGTATTTCTTCTGATAATTCACGAGTAAGCCAGTCTATACAGAGTTGAACATTTTTCTTTGTTTGAATAAAAATGGAAACGAAGAGCTATTCGAACAGAGAAATATTGAATAAAAGAATTGCTTATTTTAAATATTGAAGTTACGGTACGTGATTTTTCCTACTGAAGGACCATCACTATTACATCAGAAATATTTTATTCTGCAAGAGGAGGCGAAGTTTCTTCACGCGAACTCCAAGTGTTGATAAATTCAATGTAAGTCTTTTTACTCATAGAAAGAGGCTTCAGTACACCTGAAACTTTCATGTATAATTACAAAGTTCGCTTTTGATTCTAAACCCATGAAAAGAAACCTGACATGAAAGCTAATGCCATAAGTTTGAACGACGTAGTGTTGCGAAAAAAAAGTCTTAATACAGCAAAGATGTTGGAGATCTGAATACCAGTCCAAACTATTTTTTCTTCTTTTCAAACTTCTCTTTTTCTGAACTCTGAATCTCTCATCTTCATCACGAAGTTTCCACACTAAATGCTTAAATCTGCAGTAGGCCTATACAGTGTCTAAATGACATAAAAGGCCTATCAATATTTTGAAACCAATTCGACATACGTTCTAGGAAAGAGAATTACTACAAACACTTCGCTATCACAAAGTAACTTCAGGTAGATAGAATTGAGAATTTTAACAGACTTGTTTTGTCGCTTTCTTGTTTTGTGATTTTCTGTTTTTACTTTTCCTTTCAATTTATATGTCTTTAATTTTTTGTACCTAACAAGACGAGTTGGGTCGATAGGAAAACAAATGAAGAAGTGCTTAATGAAGTGATGGAAGAGAGATCCCTTCTGAATTCAATTAAGAGTAGAAGAGCAAAGTTAGTGGGTCATACATTTCGGCACAATGATCTACTCATCAACATTTTTGAAGGGAAAATACTGGGGAAGAAATCAAGAAGACGTCCTAGAAATTCATTTGTTAAAAACATGATCAAGGATATGGACGTGCTGTCGTATGAAAATTTGAAGAGAACAGCGATGAAGAGGAAGACATGGTTACTACAACAAGGCATTGCCTTTAGATCCTGATGATGATTTACTTATATCAGAAAACTGAGTGGATTCGTTTTATAAAATTCACGCTCAAGTCCCCTATTCTAGCGTCTTTACAGTTCATACATTTTCAGATTGCGTTACCTTTTCGCATAATTCAATTTGAAAGCCCGACGGCTCAACATGAATTAGTCAGCCTTGGTGGAACAGTTCATCACCGGTTAGTCCCAAGTTCGCGGGTTTCGCCCGACCCAGATCGATGGCATTTATGTGTACAGATGCGACAATCCCTTGACAATTTACGGCGTGTTAAGTGAACTCCCGCGGAATAAAATTCCTGCACACAGGTGACATTGTAGTCCCACATACCAATGCCACAACCGTCGTTAAACAACCATAATAAAGAAACATAATGTTAAAATTGAGGACTATGACAGAAGTATGATGTAGAACAGCGTGATACTATGCGTCAGTGTTGCCACACCAAGCACTTGGAATTCCGAACAACCGTACGTTAAAGATGTATGACTAGATGAACGTAAGCTATAAATTAATTTATTCGTTGATAAAGTGAGGCAAAAACTAAGAATGCCGACTATTATACTGCCATGAACTTAAAATATATTTATCTGATCAAATCTTTAATTTTTTTTTAAATTCAGCTGTGTTGATACTCCTTTTAGCTGCGCGGCCTAATCAGGAGTTCGGGATGTGTGTCTATAGCCTACAGTAGGGTAGGCCATGGAACTATTGATTGTCAATTGTTTCTATTATTGGTGTATTTTTATGGAGTAAATTTCAACTGATATTAATTTAAATAGATATGATACGAGATGAAATGGTGAGGATGATTCAAGGTATGTAAACATCCAATTCGGTATTTGCCTTTACGACTGGGGAAACCATGAAAAAACCCATGTCAAATTGGCCAACCACGGGATTTGAACCTGGGACCTCCCGAATGCGAGTCCAAGTCTTTAAAGTTGTAGGTGGAGATACTGCGGCTGAAATTAGCCAGTTTACAACAGTCGATACTCGGTTGGGCTCTTCTAACTTACTACATACACTTGAGAAAAGCAGAATTAGTTAATCTGTCATGCAAATACTCTCACTCTAGCTTCGTGTGTAATTGAAAAGCTCCTCTCACAGAGATAAATTGTTACATCAGTGTTTCACTTCGGCGTGAAATAGGCTACATGAGGAGTATGTACACCGAAGCAAAAAAACACATGTTCTTCTTTCTTCCATATTTCTACCCAATAGACATTTAGTGCAGCGTTCGGCAAAACTTTCTGTTCCAAAAGTTGGCTGGTTCGGTACCAGCACACATCAATTTATTTATGTGTGTGTGTGTGTGTGTGTGTGTGTGCGAGCGGGAGAGAGAGATAAATAACTTCATATTAAGGGAAATAGGCCTATATTGACCTCATATGTACAGTCGAATGCACGGAATCTTTCCGATATGATGCGCAGTAGTTTATGTTGTAAGGGAATACACAGCAGGCTCCGCCAGACCACTCACCACCCCTGCGCATATCCCTTTTTTCGCGTTGGTGGGTACGAAGCAGAGGCAAACCCTTCACTTAATATTTGTCATAATTCTTTCATTCCTGAATCTGAAACCGAACTGTGTTCAAAGATTAATGTTTGAGTGCCAGATTTTTGACAGCAAACCAATACGAGTCGTACTCGTCCAGAAGCTGGTCCGGACGCATCCTACCATCTCAAATGAAATGTTTTCACACTCCAGCCCCTTTCACCGCAACCTAGGCCTGAGCTTTGTTAATAGCCTAATTCATGAGGTCGGACTTCAATTCAAACCAATAAGAGATTGGCTCACCCAGGACAGGCATAGAACCTAGATAAGGAGATTCAATGCCAACTTTAATGAATAAAAACACTAGGAGAAACCAGAATCATCGGCAGTTTTCGTGCAGTCGACTTAACGATAACTGGAGACTTATTTCTCTGAAGCAATTAATGACACTTCTTGTAACTTATGGCAAAGGAATGCGTTGTCGAGAGTTTGGGTGAAATACCTCTGACTTGGTTCACGCCCGAGAAGATATTAAGTGCCAGAATGGTACTTTATGAGATTGTGTGGGGGACGGAAAACGGCCCTGTCAGTGTCTGTACGCACGATAAATCAAATACGCTAAGATTTTCATGAAACTTGGTATACGCATTTATAACGTCCATGGCAAGAAGCCTACTTATTTTGGAACAAATCGGTTAATCGGCACCGGAGTAATGATTAATTAAATGTCACATGATTTTTAAATGGGAAATCATGACTGCACTACAAGGCCGCGTTGCTAATCACTAAGGGCCTCGACTCCAATGCAGTCAGATGTTTGTAAAATTTAAAATATCACGCCTTGCTTTAGATGTGAGGCATTTGTTGTAATTTAGTTCTGATGCTATCCCACTTATTCTTTCACAAATGGTTACCAAATAAATATAAGATTTAAAACACATCTAGCCGTTGAATAATAACACGCAGCTGCTGTTGATATAACATTGTGCATTCTATCGAAATGTACGGTTACCGATATCTATATTATACTTTAATGTATTTTTCAGTTTAAACGTTGCTGTGAAAGCAAATAGACCTAATGTAATTCCTGACAGAATGGTTTCAGATTGAATTTAATTCTCTCGTAACCAATTCTGCTGCTTTAAACCTGAAACAAACATGTCAGTGAATCGTAGGCCTACACTTATGTCATTAATATTATTGCCAATGCATTTTGTGAATTGTTGACATCTGCCTATTTTAAGAATTTCTTACATCAGTGTATACGAGTAGGCTATGAATTAATGTTAAGAATCAAGCTTTAGACCTTTGTTATTTCATAAACCCCACTTAATGAATCGATCTGGAGCTTAACTGGGAGAACTATTACAAAAATAACTTCCTTTCTGCTTAGGCCTATCATAATTGCAATTGTCATTGCTTAAAAAAAAGCATTCTGGGACGTTGTTATATCAGTTTACCTGACTTTATTCTTCTTAAAAATTGTTTGAGGCCGGAGGTTGAACTTGTGGTTGTGGAAGTTTGCATTACTGATTGTATCTGAAGAGTGCCGCATAATAATAAAGAGTAAAGTCAGTAATTCCAAACATGGCCTACCTTGACCATATGACATAACTTGATTGTGCATAATATTTATATCTAGCAGGTGCTCGCGGCTTCGCCAGCGACTATTCACTCAATTGCTAGATGTTTTATTTAAACAAATTTAATTACATCATTTTATTCTTAATTAAGTTACATTGTTTTCATAATAAATATAAATAACTTCATTAAACGTATAGAACGAATCTTACGCTTCCATATGGACATAAGCATACAGATAATTGATCATTAAAACAAAACAAAAAAAACTAAATTCCCGGTTTCGATGTCCATTTCACGATTCAAGTGCGATACTCCGGGGGGGGGGGGGGAATAACCTCAGATTCGAGTTCCCTAGCCCAAAAAAACCCTCACTACTAGTTTCGTACAAGTCATTCAATGCTCTTTTTTCCCAGTTGCCATGGTAATTAATCTCACAATTGAATACTGTCTTGTTAATAGATGGCACTGGAGAGTTCATGACATATGCACGAACTAGCTGACCCATCAATGCTTCGCATTGTTAGATTTATGTATATATAGGTTAAGTGAACACAATTTAAAGTCGATTTGATGTATTTACTTCTATAAATCATCAGCCGTCCAGCCAACGCGGTGGACGTATTTATATTCCACATACTCCTTCACCCGTAGTTTACTTTGATTATGCCTTAAAAAATTTAATCGTTCTGTTTCAATTTTGGAAAACATACAGCAAAAAGCTGGGCATAGGGGATGCATTCGCTCCTCTCACGCAGCGGACTCTGGTTCGAATCCTGGTCGGGACAAGTTACTGTAGTGTTTTTTCCGGAATTTTTCCTCACCTGTGACACCAACGTCTGCTAACTTTAGGCCCTAGTGGTCCCCAGATATCATCTAGCCGCCATTATCATCCTCATCCCATCCTCGCCTTGCTCAGAGTGAGTGTGTGAATGGTGTCTCTCGTCCTATGTGTTTGTGTTGTATCGGAGGTGGCCCCGGCATTAGACTGATCACTCATCCGGGAGGTCCTCCATGTCCTTGTCTTGTGAAGAAAGTATGTATGTGATCCATAGATAATCCCTCTCCCGACAGGTCGTGGCCCTGTAAGGCCCGGACAACAGGGTCGCTTAAACGACCCCAAAAGAGAGAGGTAAAAACTAAGGTAAAGATAGATAGATAATATGGTAAATAGAAATTAATCAGGAAATTATATCTATTGATATTGTATGAACTATCTTTCGCAATACAGTCCTAGGCTAACTATAAGAAAAGAGTTCAACTCTTAAGAATAGAACCCAGGATCTTCTAAATTTAATTCATGTCAAAAAATAGTTGATAATCATTTATAGGAATTCTATTGATAGCCTTTATCATAATTTTATATCTATTAGGTCTACATTAAATCACAGTGCCATGCAAAGCCACCTGTGTAGTTTTAAAAAATTATGTTGCCATGGGGATTGTGCACATGCAGTATGAATTCCTTTTGGTGAATTTCATAACTTTACAACCCTATTTTGGCCCTTAGAGGCCCTTAGAGGCCAAAGATTTTGAAATCCTTTCTTAGTGCGCATCCAGAGTCTAGGAGCAATATGTGTACAAAGTTTCAAATTCCTAGGCTGTATAGTTTTTGAGAAACTGTGATCAGTCAGTGAGTGAGTGAGTGAGTGGGTTTTGGCTTTTATATATAGAGATGATAAAACATACACCGAAAGTTAATGCAAAGTACTGACTACTTTACAAAGATAATGGTTCTTATTTAAGGCGCAATAGCTCTTTTCTCATCAAATGGAGCCGTACCTTAAATCCATTTTTAAATTTCAACTAACAATATTACATTATAATGCCAATGGACTCAAAAATGAACTTCTTGATTCTAAGCAATATCTGCATGACAATGCAGTAGATATTGTTTGTGTTAATGAAACTCAAATTTTACATAGCGACACAGTTAAAGTGCCAAACTATATAGTGCACAGAAAAGATAAAAAGTTTCACCAGCAGGTGGAACTGCAATTATTGTTAAAAGGATCATTCCACGCAAAATACATCACTTAAGCAATTTGCTACGTCTAGAATGTATTTCTATATATCATGCTAATCAGAATGAAACTTCTATATGCTTATCCATCCTGGTCATCAGCAAACAAGACCTCATATAGCCACTTAACGATTTCAACGATCAGTGTTAAGAACTATCACAGGAACTGATTATAGGACAACGCATAATTTTCTACATGAAATTCTACACACAGACTCATTGGAAGATGACATGAACAATTTACAGACAAAATTTTTACAGTCTATCATTGGACATACAAATCCTTTAATGAGAACTCATTATTAATGATTATATTTCCTGTGTATTAATCCAGCCAAATCTCATCCATCAAGGCATTTTGTAAATCAATGAAACATCTCCCAAAGAAACTTATAAAAATCACTGTTACCAGTTTCATATATAGGAGTCAAAAGCGCAAGTTTGATCTCTGCATGTATCAAACAATCAGAGAATAAAGATGCTGGCTGGCTGGC
Source organism: Ectobius pallidus (assembly GCA_964059195.1). Classification (NCBI taxonomy): domain Eukaryota; kingdom Metazoa; phylum Arthropoda; class Insecta; order Blattodea; family Ectobiidae; genus Ectobius; species Ectobius pallidus. Next base: position 43,112,383 of record CAXKWD010000003.1, read on the forward strand.
ACGAAGGATTTTTTTTTATATAGTAGATGGGTTATGTGGGCATATCAGTAGGCCACGTAATACATAATAGTACTGATGTACAGGTAGGGGGAAAAAAATCGGACCGACTCTTGTAGCTGATTTCAGAGCCTTGTGATACGTAAATAAATGTAAGAGATGTAACGGAAACGTTTGTTTTCAAAAGCAATGCAAATTACTTGAAATTATTTCTCAATTGATTGTCTATATTGTCTAGAACAAATTTCAATACATTCCCTGGCTCATATCGGCAACTTAGATATTTTAGTCGGTCCGCTTCCCCTCCCCCTACTTGTACATATGTTTTCTATTTTGAATTGTTATCACTTCTGATAATTTTAACCGATTTTCAGTTTTGATGATTAGGATGAAATAGCGACTGTGGATAAGTATAGGCCTAATAAATATCCAAACCAAGTATCAGAATGATATGCCTAATATAGTTTTACCTAACAATTTGTGATATTATTACTGTTATACTATTCTATACGTCTGAATTATAATACTTATTATTGGATGATATGTTTGGATCCTCCAATCAGAAATTAAACTCCAACGGCCAAACTCTCGTATATTTTTAAGTTGCTATTTAATATGCAGGAACTCGTTTATGCAGAGTACAGAGACAACCCTTCTTCTAAAACTACATATCTTGATAAAGAGGGCAGTGGTTTAGGTCATCTGTTCTCTAATTTTCTCCCCAACGCCAATTTCATAATCCTTAGCTTTTATGACAAGTTGAAATGCACTCGATGCTGCAAATTATTAAATTCGTGTTGCACAATTCTGGAAATAAGTATTCTTTGTGGCGTATTTATGACAAAATATACAGTGTTTTAAAATGAGAATATCATTTTCAGAAAGTGCAAAGTTAGCAAACTTGTAAATTTAGAGGCGTTTCACGTGTAGTCTACATGATAGTGTCTAAAGCCCGTCAGCAGTTTTTGCGTACGGTACCTGATTAATGAAAAATATCTTCATGCATTGCAGTTTCTAAAAATGTTTATAAAGGGTCTTAACAATAATTTTACGAATAAACAAACAATAGAGCCAGTTCTATAAGAGGGATCCATAATATTACATGCTCTTCTGTTGGAGATACAGTTAATCATAATCCCGGATTGTCAACCCACAAAGTTTTAATTTGTCACTAGGTAAATAAACTCAACCATAAATAGTAACTATTTTTAGTCATATACAAGCTTCTCACAAGTTATTAGATACAGTATCTTTAGTATTAAATAATTTTATTTACACCTATACGCTGTTGTGATGACTCTCTGCATACTGCATGTTATTGTAAAATTGTAAAAATAACAATATAATTAACAATAAAAACATTTAAAATAACATACGTCCGGACATCAGAATATTGTAAATCAGTCAAAGAAAAAAAGTAAAGAAGAATCGAAGAAAAACAAAAGCAGACAAAATAATTTTCAAAAGTAAATGGTAATATTATGTGATATAATACTTTTAAGGAAAGGTGTACGTCGTTGATCAATTCGTTGAGGTTTTACAATACTAACCGGAAATCGAAGGTAGGATCCCCGATGAGCTCACTTGGGATTTCTCAATTGATCTAAACTTCCTTGAGTCGACTCAACCGCTAACATAAATTAATACCAGGAACAATCCCAGAGTAAACACGGCCGGTGAGTGAAGCTAAAACCTTACCGTCCATGCTCTCATTGCCTAAAACCCCTGGAGTCTCACCTTCCAGGCAACTAATGGGTTCTAATATCTATGAAAGGGAGCAAAAATCAACTTTGCACAAATAAATGAAATTAGATAAGCCATGCATAATTTTTCCACTAGAGTTAAAAAAAATATATGTATAAGCACTCTGAAGAAGAAGGGCTAAAACACATTTCTAGTTTAGATAAGAAAAACTATTTTTGTAAAAATCGTGGTTTTAAAATGGATAGGTTATTTTGTTTTAAAATGCCGACGTGGCGCTGGGGATCCGTTCACTTCTCTCACACAGCGAGCCCGAGTTCGATTCCTGGTCGCGACAAGTCACCTAGGTAGGGTTATTACGGGGTTTTCCCTCACTCTGAGACGAAAGTAGGGCAACTTTAGGCCCTTGTGGTCCCTGGACATCACCTGGTGGTCGTTATCATTCTCATCCTATCAGCGTCTTGTTCGGCATGATTGTGTGCGACTGGTGTGGATCGTCTTATATGTGTTCGGTTGTCTCGGAGGTGGCTCCGGCATTGGACTGATAACTCATCCGGGGATGCCCTCAATGTCTGGTCAGAAAGTTTGTATGTGATCCAAAGGTAATTCATCCCCTGACAGTTAGTGGTCCTGCAAGGCCCGGGCGACATAGGCCGCATAAAAGTACGTACAACGGGAGAGGTTAAACTAAAAAAAAGAAAGAAAGAAAATAATACCATCGAATCGTATGTTACATAAACGATTTACATGTTTATAAACTGAAACTTGAAACGCCTTGTTTCTCAAAGCAGTATTTATGAGTAAAGACCCTACATTTAGCTGCCGCCTCAATAAATAAAATCCCTTTAGGCAGGCCTACAGGCTGAGGTAGATATCGAAGTGCTTTTGGTTTAATTTATTGTCGCTGGGCAGCATTCTTCTTCTTTAGCATTGGCATGACAAACCCGCAATAATAACTGCAAAAAAGAGGAAAGAGCACTTTTTCAAACATTCAAATATTGCCTTTATATGAGAGCTATCGATAAACTAGTTATTGATTTGTAGAGTACTCATCAAGAGCTTTTAACGATACCCCACAAGGTTTCAAAAATTTCGAATTTCCATCTCCCACCCCCACTCGTACCCCCAAAACCCCCGAATCGTTGGTGTCACTGTGAACTCCATAGGGAGTACTCTAATTTATTCAAACAAAGTTTCTCCTCTATACTTCATAGAGGCCGAGATATGAATTTTTCAAAAGTTCAACCCCCTCCCCCAAGCCCCCTTGGGCCAATTTTGCTCATTAACGAACTTGTTTGAACTATTGGGCCTAGAAATAACATAATAAAAATTGGTTCAAATATCTTCAAAATTACGGCCGCTAGCGGGTAAGGATATATAATATATATATAAAAAAAAAAATTGAAAGGGCGGTGGTTTCGTACTTAGGGAGGCATGAAACGTAAAGATATGAAATAATTTTTCGAAAGTCATGACATGGTACCGATCCCAATAGGTAGATTTTTCTTCGAAATCTACCTAAAAATGTATGTAATGCTTAATTCAAAGATTTACAATGTGCAACCAAGTTTAAGAAATTACTAGATTCATTAATGTCAGATCTGGATTGAAATTAATGAAAAGCAGGTACATGGCGCAGACGCAGAGAAGAGAGTAGAGAGTCGTGTTCTCTCAGTATACGTGCTGACAAGCATCGCGACGTTTGCGTCTTCTGTTGCTCTCTTGCGCCCACTCCGATCATTTGTTACTACCATATTCTCTTGTGCACTTTAGTCTTTCTCGTATTTTCAAATGTAAGAACATGGAAGAAGTGGTCAGCTAGGAATTTCCCCATGTTCCGAATGAGGATATAAACAGATCAGGACACTAAAAGCGTTTTATTGAGGACATAAATGTGACATTCTATATTTCATATCTACCTGTTTGATTTCCAATTACATTTGCATATAAAATTCTGATCTATTGTTGTTTAACGTAAAACATAAATGTTGTTTATTCCTTTTTTTTTATAGAACCTAAACGTGTTGTAGTGCACTTTAAACATAATACTGGACAAAGTTTTGAAACCGTTCCTGATAGCGAAAAGCAGCAAACTTCAAAACTAACAACATTCTAGTAAGTACATTTTTTCTATTAATAATACAATTCAAAATAAACTTTTGGAGTAAAGTAAATTAAGGTAAGGTAAAGTATTAATGCACGGTCAAAACTATGGTTTGAAATTGTATAACAAGTTTGTGGCTGAACACCCTGAATATGTAAATTACAATCTTAAACATTTTAAGAGGAATATAAAAAAAAATTATTATATAATATTAATAGTACAGCTTTAATTTTGTTTGGTTTTTCAATGTCTCAACCCAATTTATTTTATATACATATATTTTTGTTGTTGTAAATTCTATATAAACCACTGGTTAATGCTGCAAAATTACTTGTGTATACATTGTACTCATACATTTATAATGTTTCGTTTGTAGTATACTGTGCATTGATATACAGGGTGTTAATGAATAACACCGAAATATTTTACCAGTGTATAGAGGGGAAATAGACAAGCAACTTTTATTAGGAGATTTTTGCTCTATGGATTCAATTTTTTCTGTTACAGCATGAAATCTCCCAGGGCATGGCCGCCACTGACTTCTAACATTAGAAAAATGCAAAACAAAGGAACTTCGTTATTAACACTGTAGTGAGTAGTTATGAATAGAAAAAGACTAATGCAGTGGCGACCAGTCATGTGATTAGTCTGTAAATTTTGCAGATTATGTAAACACTAAATTATGATATAGCTGTTGACGATTGATTAAGAGTCAGGTTTTTATCGATCACAAGGAAGGCATGAAGTCAATTTAATGAACATTTTAACCCTATTTCGCGTAATTATTGATTTATGAGCACCAAATTATAACGACTTTAATGCCCTGTAGCATACACATTTTACGTCATAGAGCAAAAATCTCCTAATAAAAGTTGATTGTCTAAGTGCCCTCTATATACAGGTAGACTATTTCGCTGTTATTTATTAACACCCTGTATAATTAGATTTATATTTAATCTACTAAACACGAGCTTTGCTCATACATTTTAAATGGTAAATTAAAAATAGTATTTTCTGTTGGTTTTATTTTGTTTGTAGTTTTTACTAAATGTGAAAAAATGTAAGTAATCTAATGTAATAAATAATAATACTAATAATAATTTTAGAAGATAAAAAAACAGCAAGTCATAGGATATAGAACAAGAAAAAGTCAATAAAGAGACTACAAACAATCAAAATATAGAAGAAAAAATTAAGTAAATGCTCAATGATCATATAGGAATTAATCCACTGAGTAATAGTTATGTACAGTAATAAAAAAATGTTTTAGCTCCGCTGGTGTATGCAAGTTGTAACTTTTTTTAAAAGTTCTATTAAGTCTGAATTTGTGATTAAAATAACTGAGGAATTGTAACTATAAATAATACCCGCTAAACACGATAATTCCTTTACCACCATGTCAGCTAGGCCTTACTGATTGGTACCAAGCGTACAATGTTTCCAACATCACAAACATGACTGTGGACAGACTTAACTCAGCAGAGGACAGAGTAAGTGGTCAATGGATTATAAACGAAATGCCGGTGGGTTATTTAGAATGAGATAATATGATGGAAATACAATAGATTTTGGATTCAGTACAGGGATAACGAATGAAATCAATGTTAGTATGAATTACTATAGAAAATAATTAGAAACAAAGGTAAATAGTGGCGGCTGGAATCTAGGTCAGTGACATGTAGTGGCAGTGATAGGTTAGAAACTGTGATATTAATTTAGCAGTGGCATAATGAATTACGCGCGTTTTGTTATATGCAGTATTGGATCTCTTCCTGCACTGGGAAATTTCACTACTGCGACAATCGTTTCTCTTTTATTTTCCGCCATTCGAGACTACGCGGTGACTGTTGCGGAGAAAAACTAACTATTCACTGGCTTGGGCGTTATCGAGCTATTCTGTATAACAAAAATAACACAGGTCCCAGCATCTAACCCCGGATAACACAGGGATCCACTCTTATCCAGGAAGAGGTTTCTTTATCTAATTTCTTCGAAAGTAGTTACAACCACTCTTTTTCTTTCTGATAGATATGATCGAAACCACTCCCATATTCAACTTTCCAAGCCGTATAAATTAAATTTTCTCAGTAATATCCTGTGATTTACACAATCAAAAGCTTTAGCCAGGTCTTAAACAATTCCTAACGTCTAATTTTTATCGAGTGCTTTTAGTAAAGAATTAGTAAGTGAAAAGTTGCATGATTTGTAGTCAGATTCGTCCTAAATCCGAATTGATCAGGGCCAGGACAATGTTTGCAAGAAAATGATTTTCCGATCTTCTATAACTTACATGACTTTTTATATTGCCTTAGAAAATACCGATAAAAAGTTAAATTGATCTAAAATGTAAATTTGTTATTGATTTCTCTACTTAAACAATGGTTCAATTACAAAATATTTGGAACAGCCGGTGTTCAAGCCGGTGAACAGTGAGGTTTGCTCCGCGTCTATTGACCACGCCGTCCCGAGCTGCGGAAAATGAAAGAGAAACGATTACCGCAATATTGAAACATTCCAGTGTAGGAAACGATTCAATATGGTACATACCTGACCTATCACTGGCACTAAATGTCACTCGGATTTATTGGTGCAACAAAGTTTTACGAAAGGTGTGGAAAGTTAATAAAGCTGCTGCTTTATGGTAAGTAATGGCAGCTGGATTGTAAGTCGGTAATACGGTGCCAGTGATAGGTTATGTTAGTAGCAGACTGAATAGTACGGGTTCACTTATGCCAAATTGAATCTCTTCCTGCGTCGGGAAATTTTCATTACCCCAATAAAGTTCCTCTCTTGTTTTTCGCGGCTCGGAACGGAAAGGACGGTAGTGCCGGAGCATACCTCGCAGTTTACTGGCTGTCCCGTTGTCGATCTGTTCCGAACATTGTTTAGTTCTAAACTGTCTCATAAGAACTACAAAGTAGGCTCTAAGTATGCAGGAAATTATTTAAGTATATACTTAAACTAGCTGACCCATCAATGCTTCGCATTGTTTGATTTATGTATATATAGGTTAAGTGTACACACTTTAAAGTCGATTAGATGTAGCCTACTTATATAAATCATCAGCCGTCCAGCCAACACGGTGGACGTATTTATATTCCACATACTCCACCCGTAGTTTACTCTGATCATGTCTTAAAAAATTTAATCGTTCTGTTTCAATTTTGGCAAACATGTAGTAAATAGCTGGCCGTAAGGGATGCGTTCGCTCATCTCACGCAGGGGGCTCCGATTCGAATACTGGTCGGGACAAGTTACCGATTACTGTACATCTATACTTGATTCAAGATATGTACGGAGCAAAATTAAACAATAGACTTGCCTTGACTAACTGTGTCCTGTCGTTTCATTGGTTAACCGCACTAGCGCATACTTCACGATAGTGCTACAAGCTCAGTCATATGTTTACTTCCATTCCGCACACATTGTAAAATTATTTATATCTTAAGTAATTGTGACAACATAAGTTCTGTTAAGTGAGTTGCTTGCTTTCGTATTTATATCATAGGTTTACATGTTTTACAACATATATCTTGCATACAAGGCTTCATTTGTTTTTATCGTTGCCTTGACAAATTTGTTGATTCTGAAAAAACAAGTGGCATAAGTTACTAAATATAAGATGCATTTTATGACATAATAAATTAATTCGGTGTAATTTTCATTTACATATTGTGTGATGAAGTACACCACATATTGTAGGTAAAAGTAGCATGCATAACCTCTAATAATATTTATTATAGAAGAAAATTGCTAGCTAGGGCCTTCAGAACTTACGTCATCAATAAAGAAACGTGAGAGAATTTTTTTTTTTACTGGAGGCGAGAAGATACAGTTTGTAAATAAATACAAAACGTTAAAAAACCTGAAGTATATGTGCTAGATGTAGGACTGAAATTGGCGTCGTCCGTAGTTCAAGAATGGTTTTCAAAGTCCTAAAAGAATACAGGAGATGTCAAGTCACTGGTTAAAATTAAACCAAAATCAAAGAAAAAACTCTTGGCAGAATTGGGAATCGACCCTTGGCGCTTAATGTAAAAAAGAAAGTTCAGTGTGAGTTGACTGTATGTAATCGACTAAACAGTCTCATAAACGAACTCTTGTGAACTGTACCGTCACACTCTGTTGTTTACTTTTGCTCCGTACACATCTTGGATCAAGTATAAACAGCACTTGATTAACTACCCTAACAAAATGCATTGTAATGTTTCTAGTTCTCACCAGTGGCGTAACTAGACCACTTGGGCCCCAGGGCGGATTTATTTTTGAGGCCCCCTCCCCCCAGCAAAAGTTACCACCACGGGTATTTTCAACTTCTTTTTCTATGGCTAGCTTTTTTATCTTTCAGTTTGTCTCCATGTGCTAATCTATACGAAAAGATAATAGACAGAATAAGGGAGCGAACTCATGCAGTATTTAATGTACTTATTTATAATTACATTGGTCCAATAATATTAAGTTAACTGATTAGCAAAATATAAATGTGTGCATAATTACAAATTCATAAAATATAAAAAAAAATTGTGTTTAAATATGGCAAAGTTAACGAAATTTTAAGGTAACAAACAATAGTTTTAATGTATTCGGAGAATCAGATAATAAATTAGCAAAATCTGTATTACCCTGTATATTAATTCAGAATATGTAGTAGTCACGTTTAAAACTGTCTAATTGTCTCATGAAAGTTTATTTTCATAGCCAAATTGTTCTCGATGTATAACATTGCTAGTCCATTTAGTCTGATTTGGCTCATTGTTGAGCGCAAATAGTGTTTTATTATTTTCAGTTTTGAAAAACTTCTTTCACAAGTTTCAAGTGAAATGTAAATAGTTAGAAACAACTTTTCTCCTGATTTCTGTGTTGAATCAAAAGAGCCATCTTTGTTTTGAAAAAAATCACTGCCTCGGTTTAAAAAATCAGGTGGAACATTAATTTTTATATTAGGGTGGGGCATCAATGGGGGCCCCCATAGTAAGTGGGGCCCGGGGCGAACCGCCCCCACCGCTCCACCCTAGGAACGCCACTGGTTCTCACTAGACATACTTTTTCACGATCACAGAAATATTACTAGAACCAATAAAATTACTACGTATTCCTCTTTGCGTGTAGTTACGTAAAAGAACGCAATGACGTAGATGGACGTACTGACACAAATGCTGGACTCTTATGAATCTCCTGGTACATATTTGGTTTGTTTATTTACCTTTATCGATACAGTATACAATAAAATAGCAGGTAATTTCCCATGGGAATGATCCAAGGCATGTGTTTGAAATCAACTCACAATTTCAAATCAACGTAAGTGGTCACCAATGTAATCATGTACAGACAATAAAAGTGAACACACATATCAGAAAATGATAAAGACAGTCAAATTTGATTTATCTTGTTTGGAACCATCATGGCATTCTGACAGTTTCATGATTTATGCAGTATATTCTTTAAGTATCTTTTTAAAATAATATGCACATTTCTTTCGTAATTAATTTGTACTTATATTTGTTGGAAGTCGAATAGGTATAGGCCTAAGTAAGAAATAGCCTATCATAAAAACAAAGTTAAAACTAAATAGTGTTAATTAGAATTTACTAGATCTCTAATGGATGACTGAATGTTGTTTCAATAAACAGTGCCGTAATTAGGGGTACATGTGAAAAGCATGTTAAAAAACGGCATTGATTGCAGGTGGAAATGCGATTCTGTAAAAATTCATGAAAATAAGTGACGGTCATTATTAATGAATGCGGCGCAAGTGTTTTAATATAAATTAGATAACTACGTCCGACTATAAATAAATTTGAAGTTCATCCTTAGAGAAATGGATTTCGTACCAATTTCTGACTTCTGTTTCCTATGTTTGTCTCTAGGGAAGAATGCAAATATTTTTTTTAATCGGGGCAATGTAATCAAGCAAATTTCCGGCGTCACCCGGGTTTTTATTTTGTACTTTGAAATAACTTATGAAGGACTTATCACACTCAAACTATTCCCTCAGAAAATGCTAGGCATAGATTTTTATGGCTCATAGAGGATGTCGAATGTTGCATTCCGTTGCTTCTACACACCATGCCTGGGAGGGGTTGAAATAAGAAGAAACATAAATTCCGATTACATAAGATTGTATTGTTTTTATGGAAAATGTTATTTCTCACTCTCATGTTACCATACAACCGTTTCGGAGCTGTATTAAAAAAAAAATCAATATCACTTTCTTACTTTCCTCCCCCAAAACCTGGGACATAATATATTGCAGGCATAGGACTGAAAACGTTCCATCCTATTTTGACTTTTTTAGATGTTTAGGGTCTATGATAAACATCCCTATACAAAGCCTACAGCTATGAGTGACGTATCAGTGGATAGAATTTTTTACAGAATTCTGATATAACTTAGCATACTCACTGGCACACTTCCCTGCAATGCGACCGCTTATTCTACATTAAAATGTGAAGTGAGAAAATATTTTCCATGTCGAGGGTAGACAAAGTTACGTGATTGCTTCACATTGTGCGTTATTTTTGTGGATTTCATTCTTCAAGAATTATTTTCAAAAATGTATTACATTGATAGCATCAGAATTTGTTAAAGCCCAGTATTATAAAGTTTCCGAAGCCCTATGTGAATACTGTAAACTTTACACCGTTCTCATGATAACTGAATTGCATTTCATTTTTTCAGTATAATATTTTCAAGGGAAGGAGTGGCTTGTTTGAATTTTAATGTTGACCGCGTTACTTCCCGGGCTTAAGTGAGTATGTGTGCAAAATTTCGTGCAAATTAGTCAAGAAATGTAGATTTTTTTGTTATGAAAATATGTGACAGCAGAACTCTCAAACTGTGCCCCATTTCACATTTCCGACTTCTTCCGTTTTCCAAAAAGTTTCTTTCATACAAACCTTGTCCTGAAAATTACGAACACAATAAAAAATAAATCAGGAAAATCGGTCCAGCTTCTAAAGTGATGCTCCGTCATACATGTGACAATTGATTTTTATAAATATAGATAATTAAGGTGGAAAGTTGAGGTTATTATTCCGAAATGATTAATACGCGTATGTTAAATGACCATTGGTATACCTCTCATACGTGTTTTTAAAAATATTTATTTATTTATTTAACCTGGCGGAGATAAGGCCATCAGGCCTTCTCTACCACTCAGCCAGGGCAAAAACATGAAATACATAATAATAATAATAATCATAATAATAATAATAAATTAAAACAAATTATATACGTGCATACAAGAAACGTACGTTAAATACAAAGACAAAATTCAAACATTAAGTACTTGAATAATATATAATACAAATGACTAAAATAAATAAATGAAAAAAAAAATTAAAGACTAAACAAATATATTCTTAGTTATTACAAAATATAATGAAAATTTTCAATATATATATTACTAATTAGCATCAATTCCTAAAAGTTTTTGTATATTAAATTTATTAAATGACGCTTGAACTGTGAAGTCTTTTGGCAGCTCCTGAGATAGCTGGGCAGTGAATTCCAGTGACGAATAGCTGTTGTAAACGAATTCGAATAATGTGTAGTTCTGTAAGGAGGCATGGATAGTAAGGGGTCAAGCTGAAAGCGCGTGCCCAAGTTATGGTAGGAAGAAAGGTAATGAAAGCGACTGGAAAGATAGCTAGGTGTTGAGGTATGAAGGATTCTATAGAGCAGTATGAGACAGTGAAAATACCTTCGCTCACGCAGGCGTACCCATCGAAGAGGTTCCAGTGACGGTGTTATGTGATCATATTTACGAATGTTACATATATATCTGACGCACGCATTATGAACACGTTGTAAAGCAGAAAGAAAATATTTTACTAAGATCAATGTCAATTCTCGCCTGAAGACTATCCTCAAGTAGGTAGAACACACACTTCCTCATACTCTCTTTCCCCGGAAATCTTTAAACATAGAACCATGGAACTTTTCACCAATTCCAAAGCCTCAATCTTAACTTATAATTAATTATTCTGTTGTAGAATAATCGTATGATAGTGCTAATCGATTTTGTAGTAAAATATAATCTTCCCAAGGTGAAAGCACTTAAATAAACAAAGGAGCAAGTAATTATGTTGATAGACACTTTGCCTTCTCGTGTAAACGTAATAGTATGTATTCAGTAAACTCGTTGTTAAATTTGTCCAAACACGGACAATAATAACGTACCCTGTGTAAACGCTGATCCACATTACGGATTTAACTTAATTAAGGTGTTGCGGTAGATTTACTTTCAGTCTTTCCTTTAATACGGCTACACTACAGCAATTATTTGTAATGTTGTTGCTTTCTTTCCTTAGAACCAATAGTCCAGTCAATGAATGCTCTAAAAGAGGTGTAGAGGGAAATGGAAGGAACACAATTTTTGACTATGGGACTTTGTTTGGACTAGTTAGGAGGTAAACATACTAAAAGTCCTCACTCCTAGGAGGCGAGCGGGGGGCAGGGGGGCCCTTAGAAGATCCCTTTTTTCGGTTTTTCGCTTATATCTCGGAAACTATGGGTCCTATCGATAATATTGCTCTATATAAAATTAAAGCTGACAAAATGGTCCACAAGATTTATTCTGTTAATGTTTTCGCTATCTCTTCTAGTTTCCGAGATATCCGCGCTCAAAGTTAGCTAATTTTGAAAAAAAATAAAAATGCCTCGTGTTTTTGGCCATATTTCATTAGCTAACTGTTCGGCCCTTCGTCCAACGAAAAAGTCCTAAGAAAGAAAGTTGTAGAGAATTAAATGTCCTTCAAGAATATATGATATTTTGCGTTTTATCTTTAACCATTCATACGTTAAAGCAATTTTAACTTTATGTGTAAATTCCGGGATTTTGCAGAAAAACTTAACTTTCGTATTTTCCGTTATTCCACTGCTCTAACTCTATATAAAAGCCAATATATACATATTTATATGCATAAATAGTATTTACTATATATAAGTTGTACATAAAGGAATTAATATGCATATATGTATTTTATAATAAATTTTCAAATAAAATATATGCCTATGCATAGTCCACTCAATGAATGAATGGAGGGAAATGGAACACAATTTTTTACTTTGAGACTTTGTTTAGACTAGTTAGAAGTTAAACATACTAAAAACCCTCCCTCCTAGGTGGTGAGCGGGGGGCAGGGGGTCCGTAGAAGTTACCTTTTTTCGGTTTTTCTTTTATGTCTCAGATACTATGGTTATTTGGCAAAGAGGTTCCACGATATCTGCCATTTGTGATGGGTATGTCAATTTTGTGAACAGTCACTATCGTGGAAGGAGTATCACTGTAGTGTTTGATGGGTACACAAGCTTATCCTCAAGTACAAAGGTCGCTCAGCAGCAAAGGCGGTACCGTCTCAGCAAGTCAGCCGACATACACTTCAATCAGGAGACAGTCATAACTGTGAAGCAGGAAGACTTCCTGTCAAATGCTTATAATAAAAGTCGGCTGATTAAGATGCTGGAGGTCGCACTACAGGCCCATGGAGTCAGAACCCTTCAAGCACAGAATGATGCGGATGTCCTCAGTGTAGACACGGCTGTGGAGTTGTCACGTACCACCGCTGTAGCTGTTGTTGGTGAGGATGTCGACCTAACAATCCTGTTGATGGCCAAAACACCTGGTGACCAGGACATAAATTTCGTCAAGCCTGGACGTGGAGACATAAAACCTACACTGTTTTCTACCCAGGAGCTTCAGACCCAGGGGCTGCAAGACATACTATTTCTACATGCCTTCACTGGGTGCGATATCACCTCAGCAGCCTTCCGAAAGAGTAAGCTGGGATTTCTCAAACAGTATTTGAGGTCTCCAGATGTCCAGGGAGCAGCTGCAGTTTTCTCAGACCCTTCCTCAACAAAGGATGATATAGAGGAAGTTGGGAAAAAGGGTATTTTGAGGTGGTACGGGGCCCCACCTAAAGAGAAATCTCTAAACGCTTACCGTTACCAATCCTTCGTAAAATCGGTAGCCAATATCAAACCAGACATCTCATGCCTCCCATTAACTGAGGGGGCAGCGAAACAACATTATCTGAGGACATATCACCAAGTCCAGATGTGGTTTGGTCATGAGCTGCCTCCTCAGATGTATGGGTGGGAGTTAACCACCAACAAATTTCTATCCCCGGTGCACAGTGAGCAGCAGGCTGCACCGGATGAAATATTAAAATCTATTTTTTGTCGGTGCACAAAGGATTGTGCCACCACCAAATGCGGATGCAGAAAAGCATCTCTCAAGTGTTCTTCTACGTGCCAAAACTGCCAGGGGAACTGTCTTAATGGGGGCCCCTCTTGGACAATGAGGATGAAGAACTCGACATTGATCCTCTGCCGGTTATCCAAGAAGATGTATCTACAGATGTATCTTTCTCTACGGATAAAGAAGAAACCGACGCAGAACCCATCCCAGAACCAAGTTCCCATTACCAGCCAGGACCATCCCGCTCCAAGAGAGTCAGGAATATATAATAATTATTTTACTAAAAGGTGTAAATATATTATTAAATTAAACGTAACACAGTTTCAAAGAAACATTTTCGAGTTAATGTGTTAATAAAAAAGTTATGTACAAATTGTTCTTGACTCTGGAATTACCCTACCCCAATGCCTTTGCGGAGCGAATGTACAGTTAATATATATTATGTTAACTGTGTATTATATATAATATACATTGAATACAAGTATTATTGCCTATGAAGGGGGTTATTATGGCTCCAAAATAACAATAAAGATTCAGCGATCCTCGATAAATTGTCAACTTTGAGTACTATCAGAGATTTCGATCATATATATATAGCAATTGTATTTATGTAGGCGTAGGAGGTGGAGCTCTCAAAGTGGTTCCATTAGATTCGGGGTGTGGAAAATAGTTTTAAACTACACCAAACAATAAATTCATCAATTCTACACCAAACAATATTAATTTTGAAAATATAGTATAAATACTTATATATACATATAATTTCTTTATGTGCCACATATATAGTATATACTATGTATACATGTAAATATATACATATATCTATATATCATACGTGTATATTGGATTTTATATAGAGTTTGAGCAGTGGAACAACGAAAAATACACAAGTTAAGGATTTTCTACAAAATCCCGGAATTTATACATAAAGTTAAAATTGCTTTAAGGTTTGAACGGTTGAAGATAAAGCGCAAAGTATCATATATTCTTAAAGGACATTTAATTCTCTACAACCTTTGTCCTTATGACGTTTTTGTAGGACGAAGGACCGAAGAGTTAGCTAATGATATATGGCATGAAACGCGAGGCAATTTTATTTTTTTCAAAATTAGCTAACTTTGAGCTCGGATATCTCGGAAACTAGGAGAGATAGCGAAAACATTAATAGAATAAATCTTGTGGACCATTTTGTCAGCTTTAATTTTGTATAGAGCAATATTATCGCTAGGACCCATAGTTCCCGAGATATAAGCGAAAAACTGAAAAAAGGGATCTTCTGAGGGCCCCCCTGCCCCCCGCCAACCTCCTAGGAGTGAGGACTTTTAGTATGTTTACCTCCTAACTAGTCCAAACAAAGTCCCAAAGTCAAAAATTGTGTTCCTTCCATTTCCCTCTACAACTTTTCATTGACTGGACTACAACGAGAAAAACAGTTTTTGATAAATTTACGAGGCGCGTCCATAAAGTAACTTTCCCAGGGGCCGTTTACAGAAACTAAACACAATTTCATGGAAATATTTATTGCACCAGATACAGCAAGTGTTCAGCTAATTTTCAAAACAATCGCCACCAGAATCGAGATATTTGTCATACCGTGGGACCAACTTTTGAATGCCTGTGTCATAGTAGTCTGCTGCCAAGAATTTGAACCACTGTGTGACAACCACCTCCGCCTCTCTGTCATTCTCTGTCTTTTTTTGAGGTGTAGGAAAAGATGGAAAAAGATGGAGGTGTTTAAATATCTCCCAGTCAAACTTCTGCAGGAGACATTCTGGGAGGTGTTTAAACATCTCCCAGTCGAACTTCTGCAGGGTACTTTGGGAGGTCTTCAAACATCCACCCTACAGCCCGGAACCCGCTCCCAGTGATTTCCTTCTTTTCCTATACCTCAAGAAATGTCAGAATGAAAGAGAGCGGAGATGGTTGTCAAACAGTGGTTCCAATCCCAGGCGGCAGACTTCTATGACACAGGGATACAAAAGTTGGTCTCACCGTATGACAAATGTCTCAATTCCGGTGGTGAATGTGCTGAAAAACAGCCGAACACTTGCTGTATCTGTTCCAATAAATATTTCCATGTAATTGTGTTTAGTTTCTGTAAACTGCGCCTGGGAAAGTTATTTTATGGACGCGCCTTGTATATTCCCTTGAAAATGCTGTGGTCTCTTACTGTGTGTAGAAAACACATATTGTTCGTATCTTCTTTATACGTTGTATTATTGAATATTAATGCACTATTTTACATGTTAGACGGTGAACTACTGAAGCGTACAGCTATGTGAACCGATGTCTATGCCGGAGCATGATCAAAGTGATTATTAATTAACATGTAGGTGGACAAGACTTTTGTTAGGTAAGTGTATAAACTGACACGTGCCGAACGTTTTATCATTTGCAACGTGTTCTCCATTTTGAGTTAATAACACAAGAACAGATTTTAGTTTCTCATCGGTATCTCTCGGCCCACTTCTTTTCCTTCTTCCTCTTTTCGTTTCTTTATTTTTACTTATATCTGCTTTATCTAAATTTGTTCTAATCATTGTCTATTCTTTCATTATTCATTTCTTTATTTCCTTTCTCTGTTTGCCCTCTTTCTGTTCGGCGGTTTTCTCTCTTCATTTACTTTCTTTATCTTTAATTTTATTTTTGCTTTGTCTTTAATTATGTTTGTTACTTTCGTTGTATGTTAATTATCTCTTTTCATCTCTTTCTCCATATTTTATCTCTCATTTTTGTTCTTTCTTACTGCCTATTTGATTTTTCTTTGTTTAATTATTTTTCTATATTTTTACTATCTTTCTTTCTCCCCTCTTTCCCTTTTCTTTCCTGTCGGCCTGGGTGGCGCAGTTAATATCGCGCTGGCTTTCTGTGTCCAAGGTTGCGGGTTCGATCCCAGCACAGGTCGATGGCATTTATGCGTGCATAAATGTGACAGGCCCATGTCAGTAGATTTACTGGCATGTAAAAGAACTCCTGCGAGACAAAATTCCAGCACACCGGCGATGGTCACAGGCCTAAGTTGCAGTACACCCCCGTTATTAAATAACCATATACCAACCATTCTTTTCTTTCCTTTCCTTTTCCTTTTCCTCTTCCTCTTTATTTTTTATTTTGTTACCTAATTACACATGTTTCCTTTCTTTCTATCTATCTAAATATACTGAAAGTATTCATGGTTAATTTCCTTTACTCCGAATAATAGGTGATTAGAGTTGAACCTACTACTCAACTAAACTGTGTTTCATTGCGTCTAGTGTAACGATTTCTGACAAAAGATTGTTCTCACACGATTCAGTTGACTGTTTATTGAAGTTGAGTAGAGTGACATGTTTTTGCAAGACGACTCTACATACTAACGTGATTATTATGCACGATCATACCTGGCGTGCCTCCCATTACACTGTTTGTCTTTCATGCAACTCTGTCTCTTCCCTGAACATAAAGTAGTAGTTAACCCTTGAGCTAGCTACCAAGATTAAAGCAACTTGTTCTCTTTTGTGATCGTCTTCAGTGGCTGAATGGATTGCACGCTTGCTATCAGATTTGACGAAGTTACCCATAGCGTCGCCATAGCCTTTTCTTGGATACCGGGGACATAGGGCTTTTACCTGTTAAGCAATGACATTTAAAAAACAAAATCTAAACATCAAGAACGTAGGCTAATTTTCAATATGATCAGGTCTATTTTAAAATGAAGGTCTGATTTCCAGAAACATGAGAATATTTTAACGAAATATTCCCTTAAAATGTTTGATGAAAGCAAAACAGCAAAATTTCTCAAAATTCCTTATGTTTTATCGTTGAAGTTTTCATTATCACTTCAGCATTTAGGCGTATACAGTTTGTGTTAGAACGCAGTGTTCATTTGTATTCGTTAATTATAATAACAGAAGTAAAATAATTAAAAATTTGTTTGAATATTGAAGAAAATCATTTAAACTGCAAATCTGACAATTTAACTAAACTACCTTCGCAATAAAGAAATTTTTACCAAATTGTCAATTTTTATTTTAGTTATTAAAATGTACTAAGCTTATATTGTAATTTTTTGTTGACAGCTATATTTACCTAGTACACGTCAATCAATCAATTTATTTTTCAAGAGGCAATGTATATTGTATAGGAAATAGTAAAATGCAGATAGTTACTGGAAATTTGTGTATTCATCCACAGAATAAAAATAAATCCTCAATTTTTTTTAAACTAAACAATGTACTCTTATTAACTTGATATGCGTAGGAAGGTTACTAAATACTTTGAGACCCAAGTACGTTTTCAGATTTGATCCAGCTATTAGTGTTTTAAAAGGTACATGGTAATCATTGCATTGTCTGGTGTTAAAATAACGAAAACTCTTACTCTGAGGAAAAGTACCACGAGTATAAAATATAACTTAATTATTTATTTTTTACCAATTTTTTAAAACTTCCCCCACAGACTTTTTACAGCCAAGGGAAAATTGAGGGCAAAATTAATTCTGGAAGATACCACCCCTTAAATCTTTTAACCCCTATTGCATTACCTTCATTTTAGTCTACATTTCTGACCAATTTTTACTAGACTTTACACACAGACCCTACAGAACCAGGAGAATATTTTAAGCAGGACTAATAGGAATTTGTGTTTCTTTTATCTCAACCCCTACCATGCATGGTCTGTAGAAGCAATGGGTTGCAAAATCCCAAATCCTCTATGAACGATAAAAAGCTATATTTAGAGTTTTCTGACAGAATAACTTCCTCATTTTGAACTCTACATAGGCTATAAGGAGCTAAATTTTGAAACTTAAAAGTCCTTCAAGAGTATACTTCGAAGTACAGCAAAATATAAAACCCTGGCGATGACGGGTCCTTTAAGCTAGTTCAAATATAAATAAGCATTGTAGCTAGAAATATGCGGATAAGAACTACTAGAAGCCTCTTATAAGCTTCGAAATTTGTCAAATATCAGTTAAATGCTACCGGAGGGCGAACGCTTCGAATCCCTGCGCTAAGGATTTGCTCTGAACTGTTATGAAAAGTAGGATTCAGTTCGGTGAAAGAAAATAAATGAACCACAAAATCCTCACTATATCAAAGTTATTAATCCACCAACAACTGAACTGTAAGCTGTGAGTTGCCAGCTGTACAGTTCACGCAAAGATGAGTAAACTAAATTTCTAGATGAATGTCATAGTTTTTAAATTAAATATAAAAATCGTACTATTTTAAGATGAATAGGGCATTGATATAATAAAGTGTTTGTCTCTTTGCGTTCGTCCATTGATTTATAACGTAAAGGATATTTTTTGTGGACATTTTTGTTAGATTTTCTCAACAATTTATACAACGAAAACTACCCTTCTTTGTCAAAAGTTGTAACTACCACTATCTTAACTGAGGTACCAAAAGAAAAGTCTCATATAAGCTCATATAAGAACAGAATTTCAGCACACGCTAATTTTAACTGACACGGTTTTAAATGAACTCATTTTCTGTATGCCTATATATCGATAGGTTAATCTGCGATTGTGGAGGGGCTTCGATGTATTGTAATATGGTGAAATAAAATCCTAAGAAGTGACACAGAATTACACATTGATAATCGATTTTTATTGTCTCACTTCGCCTTCGACGTCGAATCGCAATTGCCATCATTTATGGTTGTTACCTTCCAGTTGCTTTAAATGTAATTCGCATAATTCCATCTGTCATTTATTTTGTTCAAAGAATAAATTTAACTTTTTAGGCTCATACATTTCACGCCTTGCGAAGAGCACTTGCCTCTATGTACTAGCAAAATTGGGTAACCAAATTGCTAAAGCCATTTGTGCTGATTCTAAAAAAATCTAATACATTTCCCCACGAACAAAAGGCTTTTTCGTATAGAAAGTAAAAGTGTTGTGTGTCTGCTTTAGAGACTGGGACGTCATTTCTCTCCCCAGGTTCATTAGCCCATTTCATAACCTGCATCCCTGTAGCTCTGCTATAGGCCTGGATAATCAGCACCTTTGCGTGTTCCAGAGGTTCATTCCGGGCTACCCATAAGGGTTTCATCTCATAGACTACACGTAAAGAAGATCCTATCGACATTGAAAGTACTACAAAGAAAAAATGCATTGCTCTAACTTACAAAAGATGTAGGCCTATTTATAATGTTAGATGTAGTTTGCAGGTAAAATAAATTTTGAACATAATAATTAAGTTAAATTAAATTATAGTTAGATTAAAACATTTAACCTGAATTGCTTTATTTCCTGCTATGTAGCCACTCTATTCTATAAAGCGAAGAGAGAAAATAGCAAAATCCAAGTTTTAGGGTACATAAAGTCACGAGAGTATCTCAGATATTATATCTACGTATAAGGTAGTAGAAATGTGGTATTATGACTCTCTCGAACACTAGATTTTTATTTGTATTTATTTATTTATTTGAAGATTTATCTTAGGTGGCAGAGTTTTTTTTATTTATTATATTTTATTTTACTTTTATTTTATTTTAGTTACGGCCATAAGCTCTTCTTTTCCACTTAAACGGCCTAAAATTACAATGAATACAAGAACGTGACTACAAAGAGAGATAAAAGTTGCCGTTAGGGTATTAGTTTTGATATTATTCATAAAGTATAGTACGACTTGTAACATAAGTTTAAAAGGCCTAATGTATGAGTTTCAAACTTGAACTATAAGTGTTACAAAAATGTTATGATAACTAAATTACATAGTATTATTTCCTGAGGTCAAGATGATAATCAAAAATTAACACTTACAATATCTGTATTAAATTAAACACATATAGGCCTAACACTATAGCCATATACAATAATTATGTTAATGATAATTTTTGATTAAAATACCAAACCTTTCTGCAAGGCTTCACAATTTTTTCGAGTGAATCATTGGAATAAAATTATATGTATGTTTAGATAAAAAAAAGATTGCCCAACTCCACTTATATACAAGGAATTTATTGAAGATGAAACAAATATAAGAAAGCGCCTTATTAAAATGTTATCATAGGTAATGTCATGAGCGGTCCGGATTTGATTGTGACTATTTAGGGAATACTTACATAATTAAGCATATAGTGAATAAATGAAATCACGAATATGACATCGCTATTTATGTCATTATAAGCTAGATAGCCCACGTCAACTAGGAGGCGTTGAGATGACCTATGGTGAAACAATCGATATATCGCGATGGTGGCACTGCGACCAACAACTTCGGTTAAGATCAGCTATTAGATTAACCTTATTGCTATATAGTATCGTATAATTAATATTGTGTTTATTATTATACGGGATTCAAATGTTTCACCACCCATATAAATAATTATACAATATTTTTGTCTCCTTTTGCTCATAAGCAGCTTGGAACACATCCAATCGTTGTGTTTAATGATTAATTATTTTAAAAAAAGAAGAAGCTATAGCAACAGGTATGAAAATATTTCAGTGTTCGGTCCTTGTGAATATATATTAAAAAACAAGTCTGGTGATGGCGAGTTCAAGTAATTCAGAACAAAATTACCATGAACCCATAAGTTTCATAATTCACACATTAAAAAAGATTGGAATGTTAATAATGGTTTCACGGGCTATAAGCCGAGTAAAAGGATATAAAACATCCAAGCTTTCGGTCGCTGACATCTCTGCAGGTTTCCTCAGGGAAATTATTAATAATCAGCGCTGAGAAAGCCTCAAGTCTTAAGATTGGAATATTTATAGGCGTAGGCCTATGTAAGTGTATGGTAGGGATTTTGTATTTCTTACATAATTAAGAGGGTAAACAGTAATATAATAGTCACTGTAGTGGATGTTCGGGACAAATTGAAAACTGAGTTAAATGTTTACCCTCAATGTGCACAGGTATATGCGAGGATGCCGAAGGAATGGAGACCATGCATGGAATTAAGGTGCAGCGAAAATGAAACAAGTATTCCCCATTAAGGTGTAGAGACACATGGTAAGTTGAAACATGTACAAAAAAGGTAATTTTCGTTTATCATAACAAAAGTGATTTAAACAATGCAGTTATAATTGCTAAGCACCACATCTTAATAAAGACGGTGAACAGCTGATCGGTAGACAATTCAAAATAGCTATGGAAAATGTCACGGTAAAATTTCGTTCTCCATTTCTTGAAAAGGAATTTTTTCCAAGATGAATAAACTATTGAATATAATTACATTAAATTTGAAAGGCATCCTTAAGATTATCTAATGAACAATTCTACAGGATTATAGAAAACTACAGTACTTTAGAAAATATGAGTTTTAAGTATCTATATAAGCCTACGTAGTTCTTAATTTTAAAAAATTAAAGAATTTTAAAATAGGAGATATACAGTATCAACGTTTCATCTCGTAGATATGTAGTGGATTTAATAAGTTTTTATTGAAGCTCAAGTACAAGACTCGGTGTAAATTGTTGAAGTTATTTCATTTTGCATCTGGACCTAGTTTTGTATTTTTTTTAATGTGGGTGGTCCTGAAATTTAAATTGATATAACATATAATTCTGTTTTATAGACTGTTTGATATATTCTATGCATAAAAAGTGAGAACGGGATTTTCATAAGAGACTGGAAGAATTTGTGTTGTTCTAGACTGATTGTTTGCGAAAAAGAAAAAAATGAACGGTTTACATTTTTAAGTTAACTGTCTGTATGAAAAACGTAAAAACGTAAGTTTAATGGTTTTATTTATACAGCCTACTCCAAGCTTTTTGTGAGGTGTATATGAACAAAATACATATCACATTTCCAGGTGATTCAAGCTTACAGATACCATAGCAATAACAATAAAACAGCCCTAAGCTGTATTAATTAGAAATAAAACAATAAAAGTAGGTAAAATCCACGCACATTTTCCGTTCTGGCATTATGCTCGCGTCCTTTATAGGGTGAAACGGATATGTTTATAAATGAATGCATGTACGATACAATGGAACACAGGCTACCGCCTCTCATTAGAGTTTGGTAATTATTCTGTCATTCACTGCTGTCCGGAACATTAATTGTAGTTCATAACATACACCAGTATCAGCGTACAACAAGAAGGTAAGTGTTAATTACAAACTCACTTTTACGAGAGTAAAAGGCCTATATTATGTTGGTTTATGTTGGAGTTTTTATAATTAATACCATATCTCCACATTTCACAGCTGTAATACAGGATATGATGAATTTGTTTTTATCTGTGAACTTATATCATTTTTAATTTGATTACAAAAGTGAGTTGGTCGAGCGGTAACACCGAAGACTCACATCTGGATACTCTCAGGTTCAAAACCCGGGACGTGTCATCTTTGACTGTGGGGCTTTGTAAGTTTTCTCTAATCGCAAAGAAAAGAATTCCCCATCGGAAAGAACGTCTTTCTATCCCGAAAGTTTCTTATCTGTCCTCTTATATTCGTGAAGTCTTTTAGGAGCCGCTAAGTTGTACTGGTCAGACGTACAGAATTCCATATTCTACCGGATTTGTGATATGCACATATTTCAGCCTTCTCTTAAATGCATTATCTTCTAAGTCCCTCTAGAGGGATATCACGAAACATGGAGGTTAATGGTAAATTTGGTTATATATATACACACACACACACACATATACATACATACATACATACATACAAAGAGACTCACTAATCGCAACAGTACTAAAGACTGAAAACTGGTCCAACAAAAAAGATCTACTAAAAAAATACTTCAAGAACTTCAATCAATTCGCAAATAGTTTACCCTTTGGCGCCATATTGTAATCAAATTTCATCCTGATCAAAGTTATTTTATGAACAAACAAAATTGTAAAATAGAACAAAAACAGTTGTAGAAGAGAAAGAAATACATGTAGTATTGCCTGTAATGGAACATATAGTAAATAAAGTGAGTTAAAAAAAATACATACATACATACATACATACATACATGAGACAGAATAAAAATAATGAATACATTTTAAAGATTAAGGTACAAAGTCAACATTCATGACACACTAATTCAACGTCTGACTAGAAATATAGCAGCATACGTAAGGTGTGTGACAGCAGTAACATGTGATTCATGTTAACATGTTACCTTCTAAATAAGTAAAAAATGGAGGACAGTATGTGAATTTATTAACGTGTGCAATAAGAACATTACTGAACAACATAAACACATTTCGCTTCGATTTTATAAAACATAGAATGACGCAGAATATATTGAAAACGTAGAGTCTGACGATTATTTTGTTATCTTACAAAATAAGTATTTGAAGTAAAACTTCTTTAGTGGCGGTAGAGGGTAAATCTGGAAAATCAGTCACACTAAAACCGTCACGAAATCAGTCACAATCAGTCACGAAATCAGTCACACTCTTACTTGTTTCGGTGCGGACTGCACAGAAAACAATCAACTCAATGATTAGGAGTAATCAAAGGACATTTTTCAGACCTTACTTCCTCAATGGCAATAGACAATTCCTAAGCAATCTAAAGGTATATTATCTATTTTATGGAACCCGGAGGTTCATTACCGCGCAAATCCAAAATTAAAAAATACAAATTTCCAAAATTTAAAAAAACAAAATTAAAAATTATAACATCCAAAAATCCAAAATTTAATAAATAATAAAATCCAAAATTGAAAAATCCAAAATTAAAAAATTAAAAATCCAAAAATAAACAAATACAAATTTCCAAAATTTAAAAAACAAAATTAAAAATTATAACATCCAAAAATCCAAAATTTAATAAATAATATAATCAAAATTTAAAAATCAAAAAATCAAAAATTTAAAAAATAAACAATTCAAAGATCGAAAATTTAAAAAATCCAAAATTAAAAATTCAAAGTTCCAAAATTAAAAAGTCCAAAATCCAAAATTAAAAAGTCCAAAACCCAATATTAAAAAGTCCAATAATGCAAAATTGAAAAAATCCAATAATCAAAAATTGAAAAAATAAAATAAAGTTTTACTTCTGTCGAGTGGCGTTCCACGCACTCTTTCCCCCCCCCCCCCCAAAAGTGCTACATGATAGGTGCATTCTCCTTCATTTGTTAGATTTTATCTCTCCCTCCCTCTCACTCACTCTCTCCTTTTATTTAAACTCAAAGTGGAAATATTTTCAGTACATGTAAGGAAAGAACACTAAGGCCACCTAACTTCTTCGTAACTCTCGTTCATAGAATAGTTTTTATGCGTACTACGTAGGTTATTCAAAGTTTATACAGAGTCGTTTTGACCATTTAAAGAAACCGCAACAATCGATTTAATAGAGATAAAGAAGCGATTACTGCAAAAGAAACTAATTAAGAGATTTCGTATCACATCCCTGATATTTTCTTAGCTATGCTGTTACACAGATGCAGGATCACAAACACACATAGGCCTAAACAGACAGGCACATAATAAGTAATAAGTATAATTAATTATTAAATAAAGAGAATAAAGACTCAAGTACGATCAATGTTAAAATTTAAAAAAAAATATGATTATTAAAATACATGTTCAATACTGTTGAGCTTGATCAATGAAATACTATGACGTATTTTGTGATTCGCCGCGTAGGCCTTTCGGTGCCTTTACACCATCTTCAGGGCATCTTTTGCTGGCTTGGAGTTCCAGTAATTAAAATAAAAAATGCTTTTCGCACATTTATAAAGTAAGATAAGACCCGCGGCGAGGAGGCAACAGAAGAAAGTCTTACCTTATTTTATAAATGTGACGAAATGCAGTTTTTATTTTAATTATTGGAACTCCAAGCCAGCAAAAGATGCCCTGAAGATGGTGTAAGGGCACAGAAAGGCCTAGGCGGAGAATCACAAAATATATCATAGTTGAGCAACTGGTATCATATTTATTTTATTTCACTTATTAAATATGATATTCCACGTCTGAAATAACAGTTAACATATCAGAAGTTAGTAGCTGTGATATGAATGACAAACACAAAGAAAAAATTAAACAACAGAAAATAAAAATTAATTATATCTTCCATTTTATTCTGAAGTATTCTTCATAAATGCAAATACTCGTTTTGAAATACCCTTGCGACTGCGCCACTTGTGCATTCAACGGTAATTAATACTCTTTACATTATCTATGAAAATTGATGTCATGTTTATCTTATTTCTCATGAAAATCATAATATATTATAAGCTAGCCGATTCAGTGTACTTGTTTCACTTTTAACAGATTGTAAATTCGGCAAATAAGAAAGAGCAAGCAGTAACATATTAATGTATTCAAACTGTCCGTGGGGATCTTGCAGAAGTAAGACTTCCGGAAGTTTCATCTTCTGAAAACTGCATCCTGAGTATTGAAAATGTTGACGAAACTTGTTGAAGTGGAATATATACAAAGTCAATTTAATATGACAATACTACTGAAAAGTGTATTCAATTTTCCTGAGAAATAAAATGAAAAGGAAACCTACGTATTTACGCAACTCTATAATCGTGTTAATCTACAGTATATTTCACTTATTTCAACAATGCAGTTAATCGGCATACGTAGAAATGTACTTCTCAAGTCAGATGCTGAAATAGTTTAACTATTAAGTGACGCCGGCGTGGCCTTGTGGTTAGCGTCGGCCCGGGTTCGATCCCCGATACCTCCTCAGATTTTTCTGAGGTAGGCAGGTCTGGTAGGGGTGCACTCAGCCTCGTGATTCAAACTGAGGAGCTACTTGTTAGAGAAGTAGTGGCTCCGGTCATGGAAACTACCATTAACGGCCGTGACCACATGCTGACCACATGCCCCCAATCCTGTCATCTGCCTATGGTTAATATGCCTAATATGATACGCTTAATCAGATTTTCATGGAACTTAGAACACGCATTTATAACGTCCATGGAAAGAAGCCAAATCGGTTGACCGGTACCGGAGTAATGCCACTATGAAAAGCATTTATCAAATGCAAATCAGTTCTAGTGGCAACATATTGTTTTACAGTGTTCATATAAGACTTTGGAAGTGTTGAAATACAGGTAGCTTTGATAAATAACACTACCCCCATATTCCTTCACATATGCTTATCGAACTATACCTTTGTTCTTCCGTAAGCCCTGCTTAATGAATCGATCTGGAGCTTAACTCGTAAGTCGTTAAAAAAAGTAACTTATTTTCTGCATTTCGTAATTGCAATGATCACTGATTAAACAAAAACATTTTGGCACGTTGTTACATCAGTTTACCTGATTTTATCTATAAATTTCTCTGTATCGCAAACGCGTTGTTAGATTTTCTTATTTCGCATACATGGTAATTGAAGTAATTAAAATTGATGTATACAGGATGTTTTTATTCTCTTTCTAGATGGTGGCCGTTTTTAGTGGTACCATTACATGCCGTGTTCAGCTTCTTTCAACGATTCTAGTCAAAGGGTTATTCCTGTAAAAATTGTAGATTAATTCCACTCTCGAGTGTAAATTTTTTTACAACTTTGTTCCAGGACCACATTTTGGACGTAATTCTAATGGTTTACCGGCATGTCGTCTGTTTCTAAATTTTTTTGTTTCTTTTAAAATTGTTGTCTTGTGGTTAGCGTCGCTGACTGCCCGGGTTCGATCCCCGGTACCTCCTCGGATTTTTCTGAGGTAGGGAGGTCTGGTAGGGTTGCACTCAGCCTCGTGATTCAAATTGAGGAGCTACTTGATAGAGAAGTAGCGGCTCCGGTCATGGAAACCACCATTAACGGCCGTGGGTGTCTGCATGCTGACCACATGCCCCCCAATCCTGCCATCTGCCTATAGGTAGATGACGCAGCGGTCGGGTGTTAGGCCTTGTCCCTTCGGGGATGTCGCGCCACGGAGTTTAGTTTAGTTTAGTTTACCGGCTGTAAATTTGCAGTCACGCCAAACGCATTGTTCAATTTGATTCCAATTTGGCATGAATGTTCCTTGATGCCAAATTGGAAGTCATTAAAAACGACGTATTAGAAGGATTTTTATTTTGTTATTGTTTCAAGATGGTGGCCGTTTTAGAGGTTCCTTTTTACATAATGTTCAGCTTCTTTAAACGATTCATGCTATAACAATTTGAAGATTACTTTCACTCTCAAGCATAAATTTGCTAGAACATTGTTCCAGTACATTTTTGACGTTACTCTAATGGTTTGCCGGCATATCTTCTGTTTGTCTTTAAATTTGTTAGCTAAGCAGTCACCACTAAACGTGTTTCTGATGTGTGTAAGGATTTATATTCTTCATTCCGCTTCTAGGTGAAGAGCAGATCTTAGATTCGGTAAAATCACAATGTGGGGGGGGGGGGGGGTACCCACTTTAAAAACCAACTTTCAAAACCAACTTTCTTTTCATGAAACACCTAATATCTCACGTATTTTTTTTATAGATAGTTCTCTGGAGAGACGAATGATTTGGTCCAACCCACCCCCCTAAACGATACACTTTCTTTTATAACACGATCTAGCGAAAAGTAGTGTGAATTCCGCCATATTTTTATCTCCATATGATGAAGAAATTCGTGATTGGACGTTAGAGGTGTGACGTCACACCAGCAGAACACGTAGAAGTCTGGGAAACAGGTTCACAAACACAATCAACCTCGCGGGAGAGATACAATATGGCACATTTACGAAACGGGAAAATTTAGAATGCCTTACTAAATTAATATCACTATTCATAACCTAACAGAACCTGTCACTAATACCAATATCACCGTTCCTAACCTAGCTTCCACATGTTGGTCAACCTGCTTCGCTGAAAAACAAAAAATCACCCGTTTGTGGAAGCCTGCTGACATCGCGAGAAGGGTCCCCCTACATTGCGGCTTTGCCTTAGATTCATTTGGACGCAAGACCAGCTGTTCACAGAACTATTAGTGTAACAAATATTAAATTACTGTTTGTCATAAGGCAACCTCGGACGTTAGGAAAAGAAATTAATAATAAACAAAAAGATTAGCGAGATGAAATCCTTGTGAAAGAATGACCTCTCTAAGTATTCTTACTTAATATCCAGACAATGCTTTAAATCTATCGTTGCACAGAGCAGCATGCACTAATAATCGTGTTCCTGGGATGGCAAAGGGGATAACCACACGAATGTGTTCAGTTTACAATGAATAGGATATCCAGTGCCCTGGATGTGTGCCGTAGATGTTGATTCTAACTGACATGTAGGCATTATGAGACACTAGCAAAATAATCTTTCTTCATTCAGTTGAACTTAATTGCACAGAAATAATAATTCTGAACAAAGAGTTAAAACTAAACTCCGTGGCGCTACATCCCTGAAGAGACAAGGCCTACCACCCATCATCTACCATAGGCAGATGACAGGATATGGGGCATGTGGTCAGCATGCCGACACCCACGGCCGTTCAATTATTAGAACATTCTCAGTATTTTCAGTAGAGTATTTTCTTAGGATATTAGGAACAAAATTATTTAGCCTAATTTTCTCAGAAGTAGCCTATATGTTTATTTTCTCAAATTGTAAAGTGTTCCCTAATGAGTTATTTGAACTATTCAGAAATAAGAATGCTTAAGATTCAATTGATTGAGTTCATAATTTTACGTTCATATAATTTGAGTGATTTTTAGGAGTTCATCAAAAAAATGGAATAATGCAAATGTCTCGAAGAGAAGAACTATAAGAGCATGTCTAGCATTTATTTCGCGCCACGTTATGGCAATATCAAGACGTTACAAAGCAAAACAAGAAAAACATTTGAAATTCACTTCTTATGAAACAGCGGCACTCCGAAGCTTCTGTGGTCGTCATTGCAGAGAAGTACTTAACATTTACTGTCTGAACCGCCCCAATAAAGCCATCTTGCTGAATAGAGTAGACTGAAGGAGCGAGCAATTCTGCAGCCGGAGTTTACTTCCTTTAATACTGCGCACTTAACTCTTTCATGAAATACAGAACCATTCCGTGCCAAGTCTCCTATAACAATTCAATCTCTTGAAACTATACTGCCTGTGGAAATAGAAGGTAGTGATAATTTCAATTTCAAATTATATTGTTAGTACGTCTCCGGCCCAGTATAGCCAATAACAAGATAGCACTTACTCTATTCTGCAAAGTCAATGCGCAACAGAGAGTGATGGTACTATTATACAGTATACTTAAATGTCTGCAGCTGACCCGAAAGCGATTGTATCGTCAACAAACTTTCAGAAGTTGTCAGAGATCTGACTGACGAGGTAGAGTTTCTAATCGACGCGAAGGCCCTTTTACCCATCGCCTGACAGACGTCTTGGACTCGCACTCGGGAGGTCCGAGGTTCAAATCCCGTGGCCGGCCAATTTGACATGGGTTTTTTCATGGTTTCCTCAGTTGTAAAGGCAAATACTTGGATATTTACATACCATGAATCATCTTCACTATTTCATCTTGTATCATATCCTTTAAAGTAATATCAGTTGAAATTTACTCCATAAAAATACACCATTAACACAGCCCAACAAAAAAGAACTTTTTGTTTAGTCACGTGGAATAGCTCACCACGTGAGTTATTAGTATGAGCTTTCCCTCTTGTAGGAGGCCCTAGCCCTTCAGGGACACAGCGGGCTCATTCATTCATTCATCTCATATGATTTACCGGATTTTGGCTATACTTAGTGTGCTTATTCCAAATATGAAAACAGTTTTTCTCTACCAGCTCTACTTTTATAACCTCTTTCGCGAAACAAAATCTTGCTTGATAATGTAACTAGTGAAGGTTCTTGACCATACTTTGGACCCGTAGGACGAAAACTGTACGAAGTACAGAAAAAATAAAAGCTGAATTATTTTTATCCCTCAAATTGACAGCTCATAAGTCATAAACAGGCTTTAAAATTTAGTGTCCGATCGAATATGTTAACAGCAACCGTACTGTACAGACTTTGCTCGGCGTATGCGCTAGCTACCATATGCTAGTTCACGTGATAGTACACAAACCGGAATACAGGTATAAGAAGACCACAAAATAACTTCTCATTCTCTAAACTCACATTACAAGCATGCAAAACGATACGTTCTCCTGTTTGTGTATAATAGTCCCTCCCAAATGTTTCAATATATGTTTGCGTTTTAGAACACATATTATAAATTTATAAACACGCACAATGACAAGGTACACTGTTGACCAATTTGAGAGCCACCGTACTAGGAGCGCATTCACTTCTCAGTACTACTACCAATGATAGTCTTATCAGCCTACGCAATCACCCTCCACCCCCTATACTCAGGTTGTTGGTAACCGGAATCAACTCCCTCTGTGGGTTCGGGCATTAAGTTTTAAAGCCTGGCCATAAAGGACCGTACAATAGGCCTATGTGATAGTATCAATTTTTGAAAGACCACATGTCAGTTAGAATCAACATCTACGGCACACATCCAGGGCACTGGATATCCTATTTATTGTAAACTGCTCGTTGCTCGTGAATGTATTGGTAAAAACTGGGTCTCTCGTTATATCATCTATGATAGTTTATTGCAATATTTCAATTGAGTTGTATGTAGACCTATTTCCTTCAGAATTCCCACGAATATCAAGGGTTGCAGTTGTATTCGTTATTTTTAGAAATTTATAGAAATTTTAAAATGTAGTCAGGACATACTGCCTCCTCCAAAATCACGGTGCCTCCGCACCATGCATGGGTCTTGCGGGGGCGTTATCGCAGCCCTGCATCAATTGCTTGCAACGAATCACGAGCATAAGGTGCGGTGTTTAGAGTCTCTCTGTTGTAAAGGAGCAGTACAAGACATATTGGAAGAGATTTATCTCAAGAGACAGAACTATTGTAACATACAGAGCAGACGTAACACACTAAACAATGGCAGCAGTACCGCACAACTAATTGCTGTTAGTGGTATCCTTACACAGTGCAAGAACATTGACAAGGTGGTAATGAAAATCTACAACGCTAAGAAACAGTTCGAGAAACAATTCTTACTGGTGCTCAGAATATTAAAGTTGTTTCGGTTTTGGGAACTATTAAGTTGTGATAATACCGAAAAATTTGATAAAAAACCATTTAAAAGAATAACATTTGCAGATTATATAGCATTTATTTGCTAGTTTCTGTCCTAAAATGTTAGAGCAAGATTTTAAAAAAGAAAGTTGCTAAAATTTCCTTGGTAATCAATCACTAAACTAAACAAATAATAGCATACTCTGAAAGCCAGACTTCTAATTAATAGGCATTTTAATGAACACATTTCCTGTTAAGTGCTGGTATCGATACTGGTATTTTATAGAAACCTTTCAAAAAATTAATTTCTTGGTAGTATAACTATAGGCCTATGCAATTTTTGCATGTCGTTTTTGATAAAGCGAGATATTGACTGTATTTTACTAAGTGCTGTTATTGCCCCATATTTTATCTTACACAATTAATATTACATGTAACATTAATATTATATTACATATTAAATTCAATTACAGTCTAGAACCCTCCTGTATACATTTCGAAACTAACTTTAACTTAGTCGTTTCGGCAGGTGGCAGAGAGACAAGAAAAATATGAATATTAGACATAACTAAACAATTTTTAAAAAAGGATTAAGCAATAAGCATGCCAACTGTAACGAATGAATGTGTGTTGTTAGTTGTTTTTTACATGGAACCACAGCTAAGGCGACAAATTCAGGGCACTAGCATTGTTCGCGTGATATAAAGTGATACTTTTAACAGGAATTAATAATTCATACAACCCACTTTAGTCGTAGAAATCCTTACGGAACTTCGCTAGCGAAGCTATTAACAGGCTGTTTATAATCTCTTGGAGTATTAGCGTGATACTGCATATTTAGAATCCAATTGAGGAAAAGTGTTTTATAATGGCACTCGTTATGGGTCTTATCTGGGTTACGTAACATTTAATGCCAGCTTCATACCTGATTATTAGGGCAAGGCATTTAATGACAACAAAATCAAAAAGCAGTACAGCCACTGCTATATTTGACATTCTTGTTCAAATACAAAAATAAGTTGACGGAAATAGCTTAGCATCAGGGCTATTCTTGGACCTAAGAAAAGCTTTCGACACGGTAGACTATGATTTATTACTAGAGAAATTGAATTACGCAGGGATAAGAGGATTATCGTTAGCATGGTTTGAAAGTTATTTGAGTAATCGAAAGCAATACGTTAGTGTAAATCAATATAATAGTGAAATAGCATCTATTAAGTGTAGAGTACCTCATGGATCTATCCTGAGTCCACTCCTCTTCAATATATATGTAAACGATTTGTTTAATTTAAAATTGTTTGGTAAAATGCTTTTGTATGCCGATGACACAAATATGTTCTTTACAGAAGAAGACTTAGCATATTAAATGCAACATGACATGAATTACCTAATCAATTGGTTTAACTATAATAAATTAAAAATAAACGAAGATAAAACTAAATTCATGTTCTTTCACAAGCGATCGCACAGACTTCAAACCAATATAAACTTAAACATAAATAATAAGACAATAGAGAGAATTGAATTTATTTCTTTTTTTAGGACTAAATATTGACAGTATACTTTCTTGGGAATCTCAAATTAACAAAATTAAGAAGAAAATTCTCCCAGTAGTCGGTATTATAAACAGATTACGTCTTTCAGGAACGTCCAGTCAACTTCTTAAAATGGTATATTTTTCTTTAATCCATAGTAATCTTACTTATATGAACATCATATGGGGGAATAGCAGAAAAAAACCTATTTCATGCGCTAGAAGTAATTCACAATAGAGCGGTTAAAATTATATTTAATATTCCCTTTAGAACCCATACTAGTGATATATTCAAAATTTCTGAAATCAAGCCACTTTCTGTCTCTACAAATGCAGCAATAGTCAGTCACTTCCATTCTATCAAATATAGGCTAAACTTATTAAATCCAACACCAGCTTAATTGCACCCGAAGATGTTCAACTCCATAACACAAGACAAGTCACTCATCTTTTTGTTTGTAACTCATAGCGAATCCACTACGTATGGCCTAAATGGAATATTACCTCATGCTATAAAATTGTATAACATGTTACCTGAAAGTGTGTCCAGTTCCATTTGAAATTTTAAACCAAAAGCATTGTCATACTTTTTAGATGTGTACTTTAGTCAGTTGGATAGTTATAATATATTTCTGTGAAGTCGCACAAAAAATGCATATTTCAAAATTGATTAGTATATTTCAAGTTTTTTTGTGTTTTGTAGTATGTTTGTCACTAGTGAATTTGTTATAGCCTTCAGATAATTGTAGTATGTATTATATTTTTTTCCTTTGAACCACTGTATGTATGTCACCCCTCGCATGAGCTTTGCTCTTTGCGGTTATATTATATATATATATTAAAATTAGGGAAGAGACGGTTTAAAAAAATAGCGAAAAATGCAAAATAAAAATGCATTTAGGAGCTAAAAATAGTGATAAAGACCCAAAATTTAAAAAGACCAATAAATTTACCATTATTACTTATAATAATTATTAGTTTTTTAAAGCAATGAATTGCTAAAAACAATTTACTTGCTGACGGTGTGTTAAACATTAATTTAAATTATAAAACACTCTTATTTTGTTACTAAACAAGTAAGGAAATTTGTACTAGGTCCTTAACATCCCTAACGAAAAAGGAATTCTTTCTGAACTGGCATGCCCATCAAATTGCCACTAGTAAATATGTGCAATTAAAAAATTGATACATATTTTTGTGAATGAGAACACGACATAAACTATTTAATAATCTATTTTGAAATGGGAACTGAATTGGTTTGTTTTTTTGAGGCTACTGAAAAATAGAATGTGATACGTGTACCGTAGCTTCTTTATCTAGGTTTCTGGTCCAGTCAGTGTGGACCACGTGTATTATAGATGCTCGAACCCATCACCCATAGGGGATGTGAATAGATGGCATGTCTTCTCTATAAAAAGAAAAACAAGGATGAACTTGTATTATTTCATCTTGAGAAATCCATATTTTAGGGGACATGAGTGTCTTCAGGGATTCGAAATGCCTTATTGATGTACAGTATAGGTTATCTACACAGAGACCGAGGAACTATCAAATTTACCAATCCCACGAGGGTAGCAAGAACTGTGAAATGTATGGAAATCAAAGTTCTTGTGTATTTCTATATCCGTCTCTTCTATCTTTACATCCATATATATATATACATATATAATACATGTATTATATACATACATATATATGTATGTATAAATCTCTTTCTGAGCTTTTATTTTGTGAAATTACATGGTGTTTACTTATGATATTTATGGGTAAGGAATGTTATATATATATAATATCCCTCTCGCTTTGAACTTTTATGTTCAAGTCTTTTCGTTTATATCTTTGCTTAATTGGAAGGACAATCAGCATCAAATTGTCGTGTACTGAGCAGTAAGAAATAATACTAATGGAGGTATTGTAATCCTGAAAAACACTTTTGACGGAGATATGTCCTTAAGGATGTAAAATGTGTCCATCACGTAAATTTTTCAGGAAAATAAGACTAGGTATAATACAGGACCCTATTTGTATCTGCCTTAAAGAGGATCAAACAGCAGAACATTTGATTTATAGATGTGACAAACTTAAACCACAAAGAGACAAAATGATAAAAGAAATTGAATCTAAACGTGCTAAATGGCCAGTGAGTAAGGTGCAGCTAATCTCAAATCATTTGAGAGTCTTTAAAACATTTATACAGAGCATCGACTTTGGCGAACTAAAATAATATAAGCTATAAATAACATTATGAAGACATTGTTAAGTAATATTGATAAGTGTTAAGTGAAGTGATAATCTAAAAAGTATCTATAGGGAATAAGTCAACAATAAGTGTGTAAGACAATGTGCAAATAAGCACAAACTAAATTGAAATATGTAAATTATGGCATGTAGTACTGCGTACTGCAATGGGGCATGCCAGCTAAAGCCAAGACCAAAAAAAAAAAAAAAGGAAAAAAAAAGGAAAAAAAAAGCAAAGCGCAACGCAAGCCCTTACAACCGTCTGTACACCCAAATTATTACTGATAAGTAGGGACCGGATTCTTAGGTTTTTACCTATTTTTTTCCTTGCTTCCAAAACAAAAAGCGCTCATACACTTTTTCGAATCATGTCCATAGGATTCACCCACATTAATTCTGTGGCACCTAAAAATACCTAAATGGTGTATAAAAACCTAAATATACCTAAACGGGATATAAAACCTAAAATATCTAATTTAGGCTACTTTTTTGTTTGTCAGTTGAGGAATCGATATTTTGCGGAGAGACAATTTTTGTCGAGTTGAAATTAATAGCACCAGCGTTTCGTTCAACCCATTGTCGTCTAGGATGGACAGTATCAAGAGAGGAAGTGTAGAGTACCAGCGTATTCCTTTTAAAATATTCTTACGAACAACCATTGTTGCCGTGTATGAACAAGGGTATAGATTTCTGTGTTTTAAAGAGTTTGTTTGCCTTAAGCCTTTAGTACTGTCTTGTTATTCACACTGAGTGGTCACACTGTGTTTTAAGAAGACGTGTTAATTATGTATTGAATCCTATGTAGCACATTCAAATTCATTAAACCAATTATTCTACCCGAAAACGATATTTTGGACAAAAAACCTAAAAAAAACTATTTCACCTAATGGAAAACCTAAAACAGTGTTTTTAAAAACCTAAAAATCCGGTCCCTACTGATAAGTGAGAAGAATTGAAAATGTAAAGATGACATGATATTAGTTTTTTGTTCGACCATACTAGAGTTTAATACGCTTATTACGTGTGAAGTAATGATATAATGATACTCATTTCGAAATTGATCTTCATTATGACATCGGTGTGGTATCGATTAATATCGAACACGGAACGATCTTGAGACTTGGGCTGAAACTTCGTAATGAACAGCCTGTATTAAAAAAATCAATTATTTTCGTGTTAATTTTAACATAATACTAAAATGAGATAATTTCGTGTTGTCAAAATCCGTTGGTTTCATGAAAATTTCCAAAAGGAAGCTTCGATTTGACAAGAATTACAACTAGGAAATGCGAAGCTGAAGCGTGACCGTTTGTTTGAGTGAATCTAAAATCTCAAAATTTCAACATTTAGACTAATTAGGTAGAACATAAACCATCGTATGCAATTTGCCTATAATGGTAATTAAGATACTAGTACCTTAATAAATGCCATTATAGGCTTGTTGCATAATGTACTATTGTTGTACTGATAAAACGATTAAGTTATCCAATGAGGGGGCGTGATTATATGGACTATTCCACTCATATTCCGCGTGTTTGATATTGTTCAATAACTTTAGCAATTCCTCGGATATAGACCAATCACGATCGTTTATCTTATAAAAAGCTTGCTATTAATATGAGGATGATGTTTTATCGATAAAAATCGACGCATCAATTTTCGCTAATGTTTTTCAATTGTAAAATTACATAATTGCAGGTGGGCTTGCTTTGTTGCCATAGGAACTGGGAAAGAAGAGCATCGCTGAAACAGATCAATGATCATAAAGTCGAGAAGGATAATCACCTACATTCGGAAACGGTGCTTCTTGCACGGTAAAATGGTGGATTGTTCAAGAGTAAAAATGCAAACACTCTTTAGGCTACATATTGGCTCTAAATAGAAAAACACTTAATATAGCTTATCCGGAAGCTCTATAAGGAAAAGTTAGTATTTGTATAATATCTGGTCTTTTATGTTGTCTTGAAAAATTCCTTTCCCGAGTTCAGGACTGAGTGTGTGTGTCCTTAGGTTTAAGTAGGTAGGGCACAGTGGTTCCCAAACTATGGGTCGCGACCAACTGGTGGGTCGCGGGAGTAATTTCGGTGGGTCGCGAAAAGGGAGGGAAAATTAAACTTGTTTTCAATATAAGAAATATAAGGCATTTGAACACAATAAAAATATTGAAAGGCATATGAAAAACATGTGCTGTATTTTATATAGCCTATATTGATTATCGTTATGTAGTAGTGGGTCGCGAAAAAAAATTCTAGGTGAAGGTGGGTCCCAGGACAAAAACGTTTGGGAACCGCTGAGACTGTCGCACCCCGGTAACAAATCCACTGAGAATATCCCCTTACGGGATTACCAGGGGTCGCTCGCGAACCTGAGGAATACCTACTGTCATCTGTAGGCTACCATCACAAACGCGGCATGTTAAACAATGAAAAAAATAAGAATTAAAAGTAATGATATAGCTCATTACTGACCACTTGGAAGACCTCGAAAAAGGCGGGAGGACAATATTAGGATAGATTTAAGGGAAATATGCGAGGGATGGTTGGTTGGAGTGAGCACTGAATAGGGTCGAATGGAGGACTCTGGTAAGCACGGCAATGTACCTCCGGGTTCCATAAAATAGATAATATTCCATTAGCTTAATTGTCTATTGCCATTGAGTAAGCAAGTAGGTATGATGTACCTCAAGCAATTTAAGCAAGAATGACGTCAGTTTTTAATTACTCTTTAATCAATAAAAATTGCAGCTGTTAAATTATTTCAAAAAAGCATGTAGCAGTTGAATTCATAAACGTTGAACAACCCATCATCTAAGTGCGAGTACAAAAACTCTCCCAAATTATGTGACGCGAAATTATCAGGAAACTTGTCATTTCCAGGCTTCCCCGGCCCTGCAATAAACAAGATCAATTTTGAACCAATGAAAAAATGCCATCATATTTCTTCATAAGCCTTCAGCTTATTTCTTCTTCTGCGATTTCTTGTACATATAATTTCCTACAATCTTTTCTCTTATTTATTTATAATTTATTTTTGTCTTTTCCAATTCCTTCATTTGCTTTTATTTTGTAATTATTTCTTCAATGTTTTTAAAGAAAATTATCTCAAAATCATGTCGTTACTAGGTAATTATCCATTTAATTATCACATTACTTAAATAAAATGCAAGTTTCTATAGAAATATAATGTACAAATATTTTATTGGCACATACGTGATAATTTTCTGAATCAGTCAAAGGCTTGTCTTTGGAAAATTGGACGATCGAAGAAAGTTGGTGCAAAGAAATTATTGTAAGTACAGTATTCATATCATTCATAGAGTAATGTGTCAGAAAGAAGTCAGGTATGATACTTTAGTTTGCCAGGTCTGCTTTGGTGGAATAGTTGCTGAGGCTTTAGCTTTCTGTTCCCAAGTTCGCGTGTTCGATCCGGCCGAGTTCGGTGTCATTTATGTGTGCATAAACACCGGCGACGGTTACAAGCCTAAATGTCGGTACACAATAATTTTTTACATAAGCATAACAAACATTAACGGATACTTTGGTTTGTGAGAATTTTATACTCTTCATTAAGTATGATATCACAAGTCTCTTAAATTCCAACATTTTATAACTAGACTGTCCTCCGTTGTAAGGTGTCACATTTTCTACTAATTTGTACATAATCAAACGTAGAAGGTTCTTACGATACTTCGCCCATTATAAGAAAGGCGCCTTTGGGCTGCTGTGCTTTTTAAGAATTTACATAAAAAGTCAATGGTAAGTTCTTCGGATTTAAGATAATTCTACTGCGTCAGTGAATTCTTCAAATATTAAACTTTGGTTCCTAAGGCAAATATTTTAGCCCCGCAGTCTTGTTAGACAAGGTATTAAAAAAGTTAATAATATTGACAATTGCATAATAAATACAATTTTGGTTCTATAAATTCCATAAAAACAATGAGAACATTCATCTGAAAGATAGGTGTCTTAAGTTAGTCAAATAATTGAGATCTTTTTTTACCAACGATACATAGCATGTTTAAATACAGTGTTCAATGTTTTATTCAGTACAATATGCTCAATAAAGAACGATAATGAATTAATAAAACAAAACTCACAATATGACTCATAAAATTGGCTTAATTCACAAATTATCTAAGACTTTGTCATATCTGCCGCTATCTATATATTTTCCCCATGTTCGTTGCCTCGAGGCATTTTGATTGGTTCTCGAGGACATAGATCAACATTCACTATTACAGAAGGCTAAGGTTACTGTGACGACTCGAAATGATCTAGTCAGTGCATCTGTATAACGTATATTTTTTTAAATATTAAAGCCTGAGTCAAATTTCTACAAGTTAAAATACAAGTTTATGAAAATGTATTAACATTAGTGAAATTAAGGTAATCTGTTAGGTTATGATATCTTGCTGTTCTGGTTGTCCTTTAAAATGCAGGTACTTGAAATATTTTTAATTCGTGAAGAAGACTAATGTACAGTTTAATGCTAATGAGACTCCATGGAACTAGGCAGGGAAAGATTGTCCCTAATTTCGATAATGTTTATGTTCACAACAGTGTCTTAACAGCTTTTATGAAAATCCAATAAGTAATATTAAAAAAAAGTTAACGTACCATTGCACCTAATTGTTTTGAATGACCCCTAGAAGTTGAAAACATTTCTCTCCTGAGTAATCTATCTAGCTACTCTTATACAATTCGACGGCCCTAAATAGCGTGCTTGCTCGGTCGCCCGCTTCGTGAGACATCGGGTATACTCGGCGATGTTCGTCTCTCGCAGTGTAAACTTTCATGACGACTACAAAATTAGGAAAACAGTTTCTTTATTATATAAGGCCTAAGTGAAATGAACACAATGAACAAATATTCTAATTTTATTTTTACTTACAATTTTCGAAGCTCTGAACCACAAACATTTTTAATAATCTACCAGTGTAAATTTCTTAAAAATCCTGGAGTCAATGAATAATGGCGGGCGAAGCCGGGGGCAACAGCTGTAAAATATTGATGGTTTTATCTCTTGAAATATCGCTGATAATAATAATCCAAACAAACCATTCCTTCCCTTGAAACATTATACAGTATAATTTCTGAAAATTACACTGAATTGATCAAATAAAATTCACATCATATTCATGTCAATAAACAGTTGAGAAACAATACGTATTATGTGCTCGCAGGTTCCTTTGGAACTGCATAAACGAATCTGAGATCCTTTTCCCAGGGGGCGCTTTCATATCGTGGAATGTACTCTAAAGCAGGAATTTTAGCTGTTTCATTAATTATTAATGGCTTAGTTTA
Source organism: Ectobius pallidus (assembly GCA_964059195.1). NCBI lineage: Eukaryota > Metazoa > Arthropoda > Insecta > Blattodea > Ectobiidae > Ectobius > Ectobius pallidus. Next base: position 43,153,351 of record CAXKWD010000003.1, read on the forward strand.
TGAATGATTCGCGTGCAAGTGTTAATAAATATAATGCTTTAATAGTTATTATACTCTTAATTTTTAAATTAATTATCGTGGGCGAAGCCACGGGCACCTGCTAGTGAAGTACAAATGAGCCTTTTTTGCAAGCATTAGGCCTACGACTAGTCAATAACCATACCGACATAACAGAAAGCACGTAACCTCACCACTTTTCCAATTCTTGATGTTGGTATCCTAGTAAATTTTGAATAAGACTGTAACAATATACGATCGTCAGCGTGTATAATTCCTTCACTTTTTGGGGGGGGGGGCTTTTCATCGTTTGTATAATTTTTGAATTTTCTTTGCATTTCTGAGAACGAGCTTTCATTAATTATTACCTTAATAAACAAAGCTTGTATGGGAAAAGAAACATGTTGCTAAAACTACACAGTCTACAGTATGTTCAAATATAATTAGCAGAATTATTATGGCACGAGTTTTGTCTTGTTTTCTTATTTTATTCTAAAACTGAAGTAGAATGGAAGAACGTTAAATTCCTTACTTTTATGAGACTGCTTCTTAGTAGTTGAACACAAAGTAGCTTGTGAAGTCTTCAGACGATGTTCATAACTTCTCAAGGAAAAGAGAAGACAAAAACAAAAACCACAAATAGCAATGTCAAAAAGTGTGTTGAAGGAATTGTATTGTACTATCTTTCAGGGTTATAAAATAGCATGCATGCATTCAGTCTTCGCCCGGAACTTAAAAAATAGGGAGATGGTGATGTTCTCACCTAGTATCCTGTCAGTACTAAAACATTTAAAGGATGTATTTCCCTTACATTTTCCTTCTCGTTTTTCCCTCGCTATGTTTTTGCCAATATTAATTTCTCTTAATCTCTATATATATAAAAGGCTTTGTCCTGACTGACTGAATGAATGACTGACTGACTGAATGACAGGAATCAACGTACAGCCTAAACTATAACAGGTAGAGACTTGGAATTTTGACAGTGCCTTCGTTTCCTAATGTAGATGCTCACTAAGAAAGGATTTTGAAAAATTCTGATTCTAAATGCCAAAAATGAGTGAAAAACGGGCAGAAAACGTGCATTTTCTGCGTTTCCGAAGCGTAATATATTTCAATGTCAAATCAATTACAGCTGGCTTTGGCTATTTTTGTCAAACCTTGGAAATGAAACTTTCGCGATCGCTTGAATGTTGTAGCTCACGCTGGTCGATTCATTTGTTTTTAATGTCAAGGCACGCATAGGCTACATATGAAATTTTCAACCTAATCCCGAAGAGGATTATTATTATTATTATTATTATTATTATTATTATTATAAGTGGGATAATCAACATAGGCCTAAATATGGTCAAACGTTGTTCGATTTGGACGAAACTCACTGTACATGGGTTTTCTGGGCCAAGGACCTCGAATCTGAGGACGCTTTTACCAGACGATACTATCTAATCGTGGTATGTAGTCCACGTGATTTAGGAGTTAATAAATATAATGATATAACTATTATGCTCTTGATTTTGAATTTTTGAAATAATTATCGCGGGCACATGCTAGAATATATATAAAAGGCTTTGTCCTGACTGACTGAATGAATGACTGACTGATTGACTGAATGACAGGAATCAACGTACAGCCTAAACTATAACAGGTAGAGACTTGGAATTTTGATAGTACCTTCGTTTTATAATGTAGGTGCTCACTAAGAAAGGATTTTGAAAAATTCTGATTCTAAATGCCAAAAATTAAATGTTTTTGAAAATACTTAATGCCTTTTTACATAGAATTATCAATTCCAAATCACAGAATATATTGTTGCCAAATGGTATCAGGTGGGCTTGGAAAAAACAATTGAAATGCACTTTTGACAAATAAGAGAAGTTATCAAAATAATTCATGTTATAAATAAATATTACAGAATGAAATCCACTAAAATAATGGAATCACATAACTTTCTCTACCCTGGACATATAGAAAACAAAACGAGGTATGGTAATGTGTATATTATTATATTATATCGCAGGTTTTTGGAGAGAAAAGTATGAAAGTGATAATGCTTTATGGGGTAACATAAGAGTGGGAAATTTCCCGCCTCGATATTACAATTTTATGTTACAGGAATTTCTGTTTCTTCTTATTTAAACCTCTACCAGCTTGCTGTGCACTGTACAAGCGATGGGATGCAAAATTCTAGATCCTCTATGAGCCATAAAAAAAACTATATCAAGCGTTTTCTGAGGGAATAGTTTGAGTGTAATAAGTCGTTCTTCCTATTTCAAATTATAAATGCCTATATAAGGACCTAGAATTTAAAATTGAAAATCCTTCATAAGTTAATTTCCAATTACAAAATACAAAACCCGGGCGACGCCGGGTCTTTTAAGCTAGTGTCCTTATATTAGTCCATTTCTTCCCCGTTGCCATTTTATGGACTTCCTTCGATCAGCATTAAACATTCTGGAGTTTGGAAAATATTTTCAAAATATGACTCTAAATTTACTAAGTCATCTCGAGGTGAAAAAAATTACTTTACAATGGACATATCTACCGTTCGAGTGATAAAGAGACGAGAGATAATGCGTAAGAAGCCGGAATACTATAACCAAAGGCTCTAGAAATGTAAGCATGGTAAATTCATGGCCATGAGGCGAGAATTAGATTAAATCGATTCGCTTCTCGTGTCGAGCTATAATAGAATCGATTAAAGTAGGCCTATACATATTTTGAGTTGATCGTTTAACAAAGAAACAGATTTCACAATAATCGTAACGTTAAATTGATTCATCTCATCGCTAAGTGCAATAGGCCTAACGTCAAATAAGAGACCTATGAAATAACTATTCTTTCCAAGCAATTTCTTCCTATGTTTTATTCTCAAAACATTTTACCTTTGATTTTTTGCAGAATATACAATATCCCAATATTTTTCTTCTTCCTTTCAATGTTCGGTCATTGCTGTCCCGATCCGAGACTAATGACATCTTTTCATCTTTTTCTTGGTCGACCTAAGTCACGTTTCTCAACGGTTTGATAAAAGTACTCGTTGGTTCGCTGTGGTAGTTGGTCTATAGCCATTCTCTCTACATGATGTTGCCAATTTTTCTGATCCCTTTAATATCATCATAATATTATGTGTTTTCAATTTCTCTTTTAATTCACTACTTTTCCTTTTGTCTCCTATTGATACCTCTTCAGCTGATCTGAGAATCTCATTTGTGCCGCTTCTATTAGCTTCAGATCCTGGGTTTTAGGGTTCATGTTTTGCTTCCATTATATCATCATAGGTTATAGCCCTAACTCTAGAAATCCATATTTACTTTGAGACATTAAATTATTTATATTTTGAATATGTAGTCTATGTATGTTCATAACATAAAGAATCGGCCCGGGTTCTTCAACGTAAAAAAAAACACTTCTGTGTAAACATTATAACACATTTCGACCTTTTTCAGATTTCCCATTTCTTGAAGATGACTTAATACACCTTAAAAAATGCTTGGAAATTCTGTGCAAATAAATCAAATCTCAGGGTGCTCAATAACTATTCTCTTTAAATAGTTCAGTAAAAGTTATGCCTTAACCTTCTTTTTATCGGCAGCATGAAGTTGAACTTCTTTAAAGAGTAGCGTTTAATCAAGATTCCTAGGTTAATGTTTTCTTTATTAAAACTTAAAAAACTTACATTATACACCACCTTACTAAAGGCTTTTCTGGAACAGTATTTGGGTATTAGTTGGACCTCATTCATAATGTTAGTAGCACCTTAGATGTACTAGCGTATTATAAATAGTCTGAAAGAGTAAAGATGTCATAAAGGTAGAAATTAATCCTTTTAGGGCATATAATTTTCTGCACAGGACATATGTTAGGATCAGAGTGTGCAAGATAAGTAAGTGTATACAATTAAGGTAAATAAATCACGTGTCAACGAGAAGTGCATGCTACTGATATCCTAAACAATATCCTAAATAGGACCTAAATAAAGAGTGATATAAAAGGGAGGAGAACAAAATTTAAACTCCTTAGTAGTAACTTAGTAGTAACTTGGTAGTAACTTTTTACTCCACTAATATGTAACACATGTGAGGATATTATGTTACCACAGTATAAACTTCAATCTCAGATGCAATATTACGAGAGACCAGTAAGCTGAATAGGATCGAAGAACAGCGAAGTCAGCATGCGTGAATGGAGCAGTGTCATGTTATACAACTTGAGAAGCAATAAGCATATTATTTTATCCACAAAGCTTGCAATGTATTATAGGAAAAACTGTCTTTACAGAGTATCTCACTTGACAATAAACCTACAGTGTAATGCCAAGGAGGTAAATGGGTTGATACAAGAATAAATTACAATTACAATTATATTATAAATAGTCGTTCACTGAATTATATATGTATGGGGGTTAAAGTGTAAGACTATTAAAACAAGGGGGTTGGGGTTCTTTTCCCATCAAAACAAGAGTCTTCAAAAGTTAAGCTTTATAGCTTTTTGCACGACTTAATTAATTAGTGGTACTTACGAATGTTGTTGCCGTGGATCGTAAGTTGACATTCCCGCACGCAGTCTTGTTGCTATGTGCGGTAAGAGTTAACGTGCCGAAAGTATTTACTTACGCCACACCTCATAATACAAGCCTTTATGGACAAGCCCCCCCAGGACAAATATTCGGTTCGCATAACAACAAACACATGCGAATCACTTTCTGAAATAAACTTCTATCTTCAAGAATGTATACATAATATTTTCAGGAAATATCACAATTGATATAATTAAATTGATATAAATAATCATCGTGCAAAAAATAGCATGCAATACTCGTGCCGTAAGCGCATAACGGATCTCGGAAATTGAAAAAAACTCTTTCCTCTATCCGTATGCATCGCTTACGGCACTTGTATCGCAATATACTATAGCGAAACTAACTAAACTAAGGAGGTAAGAGGATACGGATTTCAGGTGGAAACTCGAAAACGACGTTTATAGTTTCAAGTTCATGCCTTGTATAATGACAGCATTTAATATGAAAAAATATGCTCTGGTAAGCACGAAAATTTGGAGTGAGTATCATTTAACATGTAAATGAATCTAATAAATAGACCAGCATATATTTTAATGGTGATGAATTACTGCAGCTGAAAGTTGAGCAAAGCATAAACTGTTGTCATCACGATGAAATTTTCCGCAGTTCATGTTAACTACACCTGATAATTTACCATTTTTTCAACGCGGCAATCTCCCCCCCCCCCTTCTATTGTACGTACTGTAAATGAATTTACCTTCAAATTAAAATTTCCACGTTTTAAAAGTCGTGATTTTTTTCGACCAGGATGACTTCTATTGTAATTAGCACACACAATAGCTTTAGCGAACGCTATGGTTTTTATCTCACCATTGTTTACCATATCTGTCAAGCTAAATCATTCCAACACGGAATTGGAGACAATATTTATGAGTTGAGTGCAACCACAGTCATGATAAATAACGCTTCTGACTCAATTACTAATATCAGTTATGTATCCTGGATGTAACAAAACAGAAACAACGATAGAGTGGAAATTTTAACATAGATAAACAACGGATGACATTCAAAATAGAGATGTAGTAAATGTTAAATTTATATCTATGCAAAGTTACAGAATACAAGAGTCGTTCATTCTCCGGAAATGTTTCACATACTTCTACTTGATAAGCCTTAATTCTAAAGTGCTGCCAGACCTCGTCCAAAGTTAAGATGAAGGAACCCATTGCAGTCAAAGTGCTGGCCAGATTGTAACGACCTTTTTACCCTTAGAACTGCTCCTGTAGGTAATTTCACACCATTTCACTCAACCATTAGACATTCAATCAGTGAACAGCAAATAATTAGTTATAAAAAGACAGATCTTAATGATCCATGTTTCAGGAAACATTTGTTTTCTTCCAGATTACAAAGAAGTCGATCCTTGTTTAGACCCGGCAAAAAGGCAGAATTACTTGAAAAAACTTCATTTTCTATTTCGGATGTTACCCGAAATTTTTTTTTTCTGAACCAAAATATTACTTTATTTCAGAAAAAATTTAATTTGTAGTTACAATTTTCTCTAAAATTGTTAGATTGATTTATAAACTTAAATTTACTTCAGATTATTGGCTATTTAATTATTATTATTAGTATTAGTATTATTGGAGTACGCCGTAGCGTAGTGGTTGAGGCGCTGCGCTACAAAAAGGAAGATCGCGGGTTCGATCCCCGATGAGATTGTTGGTTTTTTTTTTCAATTGGCCTAATCCTTCTGGTGGTACTATGGCCCTGGGGTCGACTCAGCCTCCAACAGAAATGAGTACCAGGAGCAATCCTGGGGGTAAAGGCGGCAGGTGGGTAAGGCTGATAACATTACTACCTTCACGTGCCGAAGTCTAAAAATCTGCGAGCCTCAACCTCCTGGAACCTTCTGGGCCTCCATGGCCTGTATAGGGAATACTTTACTTTACTTTATTATTATTATTCGAGGTAATTTCTTATTTTCAGTTTTATACATCTGCCTCTGAGCAGTTTTATATGGTTTTTATTTATTTATTTATTTTACTTTTTACATTTGGTGAATAATACCGATATTTTATTTGTAACTATAGAAGAAAGAATGATATTATGTTAGTACGGACATCATCAAAGTGAATTGATTTCAATTACAAATGCTATGGATGGAAGAACGTTTGTGGAGATAGTTTAAACAACACTTTTTGTCTTATTTCATTTCATTTTAATGAAAATTGCTCTTAAAATCCCCTCCCTAAATATTATTACGCTGAAAACTTGTGGCACGACAAAAATGATGCTAATGATCATACCATACTCTTTCATTAAATTGTCTTGTTGTAGTCTGTGAATTTACTTTGTGTGCCTTTGTATTACATCTTAAAGAAATTGCTCTTTACTTCCCCCAACTGTAAGATCAATGCTATGCCTTCGCTTCGTGTTTTGAAATAGAATACTTCTTCATAAACGAACTTTTGTCTTTATCATCTCTTGTTACAGTCGAGTGAGAGGCATTCTTTGCTCACAGAAAACAGAGTGGTGAACAAGAATTTCTGTGCTGGAGAAGTTACAGAAGTTAGTTATAACAAGTAAGTAAATGTCATATCCTAATTAGAAATGTATAGGGTTTGAAACTAAACGTATGTAAAATGCTTTTTTCAACTCAGTAATGTTAACCATAACCATAACCATAACCATATCAAACATCGGCAATACCTATGTTTGATTAACTCTTAGCAAGTCCTTGCTATGCCTTTACGATTCCTGAATGTTAAGAGGTCAAGATTTGCAGACGCTTTCCCCTTAAGTACCGAACATCCCGGGTTCAGGACTGGGTGTTTGTCAGTAGGTTAAGTCTTAGGTTAAATAATGCACATTGTGCGCGATTCCTTAATTATTAAGTACCGAACAATCCCCCCCTTGGATCTTCTCAGTACCGCCATTCATTTCAGACAACCAAAAAACTGTGTTCTTCTTTCCTCTTAGTTAAGGGGATTGGGATATATAGATAATTATGTTAGACAATGCAATTTTCTTAATTTTTAAAAATAAACAATTACACGATGCAAATTATTCTAATTATAATGCTTTTTAAATATTTTAAATAAGGACACTTTAATTAAACCTAGGAAATTACATCGATTTACAAAAGTTCTTGCGCCCCTCTCAGCATTATCCTAGGAATGTGTCAATGAAGAGGGCCCATTCTCGCGGTAAACAGATTTACACGCATGCTGCGATGTTTTTCTACCGAAGCAGGATGACCAATTGAGGGGACTGTTAGCAAACCCGGCAATCTCCATTCTGAGATAAGATAGAGATGCTAACTTCTATGGAAGTTTAATGCGTTTCCTAATTACATATTTAGTGTAGGCCTTTGTGTTGCAAATCCCACTTCCCACATAAGGAAAGAACTCAGATTAGCAACATATCCACTAAATAAGTACGAGGAAATGCATTAACTTTCATTAGAATTTAGCATCTCTATCTTTTCTCAGAATGGAGATTGCCGGGTTTGCTAATAGACCTCTCAATTTTGCTTTCTTGCACCGCATATCACGGTACCAGTAAAATTTTGATTAGAAACAGTGATATTAGTGTTAGTGACAGATTCTGTTAGGTTAGGGTTCTATCAGTTTAGCAGGGTGTATTGAATTCTCGCGGTTCGTAAATGCGCCATTTTATTTCCGCGTTCTTTGTTGTGTTTGTCAATCTGGTTACCCAGTATCCTGACTGTTCTAGCGATGTGATGTTACACCAATAACGTCTAACGACGAGTTTCTTCACGATTCGGCGAAGCAAATATGGCAGAAGTTTTATTACTTTCGCCAGATCGTGGTATAAAATAATGTGTATCACTTAGAGCGGGTGGGTTGGACCAAATCATTCGTAAAGACAACACCTCTTCTCCATAGAACGATGCATAACAAAATATATGTGATTTTGGGTGATTATGGAGAGATTCTCGGTTTTAAAATACGGCCCTTTGGTATTTATTACTATTAGATGCTAAGTAGATCGTGGCATTGATTAACCCAATTAAACTCAACTACCCAATCGGGAATCGAACATTCAATATTCTGCTTGCAGAGTAGTACTTCAATCAACAGTAGCATGGGATCTCTCAGAATTTACGATATAAATTTAATACACTCTGGCACTCATTAGTTCAATAATTTGAAAACTCAACTACTCAATCAGGAAATGACACTCACTCAGCTTGCAGCGCACTGCTCATGGGATCCCTCAGAAATGACCGCATAAAATTAATGGAATATAACTTAAGCCTGCTTTATATGTTAATATTGGGCTCTAAATAATTTCAGTTTTCTATTTGTTTTAATACCTGTCTTTCGTATAGACCATTTATTAAGTGCCAGTATGGTACTTTAGGAGATTGTGTGGGGAAGGGAAAATGTCTGTCCGTGTGTCTGTATGCGCGATAACTCAAATACGCTTTCCCGGATTTTCATGAAACTTGGTATACGCATTTATAACGTCCATGGGAAGAACCCTATTGATACTAGACAAAATCGGTTGACCGGTACCGGAGTAAAGGTCAATTTAGTACCTTTTTTATGGTAATATATTAGAAAGCATTTATCAAATGCAAATTAGAACATCACGACAACGTATTGTTTTACGGTATTCATATACGGCTTTGGAAATTGCAATACAGTTAGCTATGACAAATAACATTATTCCTTCACATAGGCTACGCTTATGAAAGTAGATCGTTAAATTGAGCGAGACATCCGAGATGGTAACGTCTTGGACTCACATTTTGGTTGTTCTGGTTCAATTCCCGTAGCCGGCCAATTTGACATCTCTTTTTTGTATTTTTACGTGAGTGTGCGATTGTCAAGATATCACAAATCTGTATAGTTCTGCTGATGCTGGACGATTTAAAACTGATTAAAAAACTAGACCTTTGTTCTCCCTGAATATCTACTTAATGAATGAATCTGGAGCTTACCTCAGAAATCAATAAAAAGAAACTTATTTTCTGCATATCATAATTGCAATTATAACTGATTAAAGAAAAGCATACTGGCACTTTGTTACATCAGTTTAACTGATTTTATTTTTATTTATTTTTTATTTTCTTTTAAAAATTCTCTGAAGGGTGGTTATAAGCTAGCAATTGGTTGTACAAACTAAAAAGTTTAGTGTGACGAGCAGTACACTTTGCACTAGGCTGTGTCAATTGAATATCCGCTCACTGGAATGAGACAAGGCGTGGTCGATGCGCAGCCCGAATATTCACGCGCTTGTTATTTAACTTGTCACACTATAGCCATTCTGATTTACCATTTCTATGGAACTTGAAATCATCTTTTATACCCGATGGAAAATTTCTTATTGTATATCTATTAAGTTTTTTAAGTTTGTTGATTGCCATTGTGTAATCATTTCTGTTATATCGTTGTTTATAGTCTTTTCTAGATGTTAAGTTTTGTCTTTTTGGCAGCCTTGTAATCAAGGAAGCATTTAAAATAAAATAATAATTCTATAGGACAATGTGATGTGATGTCGTGTTGCTCATGCTTGGTTTTAATTACTATGGAAATCGCCAACTGAATTACAAATATATTCGCTACTCATAAAAATGTAGGTTTTTATCTCAACTTCACTGATTTAGCAGTAAATTAAAGCAAGGTATAAAATATTATTTACCAACTTCAGTCATGCTAAAGTTTGTTCAAATGGATGTTCCAACAGGAGTGTCCTTACTTTACGGTAAAATTAGTTCACGCTGCAGTGTCACGAATTGGAATGTTTACAGCATTGATGTAGTTATGTGAAGTGATTTCTAATTGACGTTTATAAAGAGCTTTAATCTGGACTGAAATTCAAATATCTCATTTAAAATTCTGTTTTTCCTCTCTGAGTGAGTATAAATATACTGTAAATAGCCAACGTTATTGTGGTTATGATGGTAAGTGCTCACAACAGCTAGGCTATTTAAAAATACGAAATAAACACATCTTTGGACAAGTGGATGCATATGTGACAAATGTTATTGGGCTCCATAAATGATCATGCACTACAAGCTGTATAATATAAAGCCCTGATCAGCTTCTGTGCTAACTAGAGTACTTCTATATGAATATTCAGGATGTTAATGAATAACACCGAAATATTATACCTGTTTATAGGAGGGACATAGACAAGCAACTTTTATTAGGAGATATTTTGCTCTATGACGTAAAATGCCTATACTACAGGGCATTAAAGTCATTACAAATTGGTGCTCATAAGTAAATAATGAAGCGAAATAGGGTTAAAATTTTCATTAAATTGACTTCATGCCTTCTTAGTGATCGATAAAAACCTGATTCTAATCATTCATCAACAGCTTTATCATAATTTAGAGTTTTCATAATCTGCAAAATTGACAGACTAATCACATGAATGTACACCACTGCATTAGTTCTTTTATTCATAACTACGGTGTTAAGAACGAAGTTCCTTTGTTTTGCATTTTTTTTTCAAACGTTAGAAGTCAGTGGTAGCCATGCCCTGGGATTGCCCTGTAACAGGAAAAATTGAATCCATAGAGCAAATATCTCCTAATAAAGGTTGCTTGTCTATGTCCCCTCTATACACAGGTAAAACATTAAGGTGTTATTCATTAACACCCTGTATAATAGAGAGAAATATATTCCATGGAAGTAGGCCCAAGTGCATATTTGTAATTGTACTAGCAGTAATTGTACTGCCCACGGCTTTGTCCGCGATTATTTACTCAACTGCTAGATTTTTTGTTTAAATTACTTATTTAACAGAAAAATAAATAAAACTTATTAACATTGAAATCGTTTTTACATAAATGTTCCATCCTATTTTGTCTCCTTTTACATGCTTAGGGCCTATGATAAACTCCATATTTCTCAACTAAATATACAAATAGTTAATTAGCTTCATATTTCTCCAGTGGTATAATTATAGATTGAATGTTGTTGTTCAGGTCCGCCTATATACCACTATATATTACAACACTCAGCTGAAGCCTACATGAGGTAAGGAGCAATTAATTAACAACACGTATTATTGAATTTGATTTTTGTTGTATTCTTCTAAACGTCTTTTATTATATTAGATATAGTCTATCATGTAATCATAAAATATTAAAATAACATTGAGCTCAATGTATATGTCAATTAGAATATTTACAATAATTAGTAATAAAATTATGAAGTTAATCTAGTCACAATATTAAAATGTAAATTAAAATTAACATATAAGAATTTAAACTGATAAAATGTTATACTTGTCAATTGTTAAAATATATATCACAGAGATGTCCGTGTATGTCAAAAATAATAATTTCTTCTTAGATTAAAATGCACTTAGCTTCCTTCTTCTTGTATTCGTGTTGTGTGACCAATTATTATTAAAGACTTAATTATAACAATGTCCTATTGTGGAAAACTGTAATTTTTTGTGGTGCTCCTTCTTGGAATAGCTTAATGGATCTTGATTATTGTAATGACTTATCTCTTGTAATCTTCAGCTTACGTTGTTTTTCAATATAATGAGATGCATTTCGACGTCATATGCGTCATCATCAGTCATGCCTAGAATATAAATATTTTGGATATCAAAAGAAGCTCAGGTAGGGTTAATTATAGGATAAGAACAACATCATAAATGAAAACACAGTAGACCAGAACGCACTCTTCGAAACATACATTAACCTAACTAGCTAGGAGTGAACTCTCACAATACTCAGTAGCACTTAAACATTCACTACAGAATGTTCAGTTCTCAAGACTGTTGGTAAGTCACATATTGTAATTATTAAAAAATTAATAGATATTCTTCTACTATACCTATGTTAACTGAAATCCTCAAGTACAGTTTTTTAATCAATAGTTTCTCTTATAAATAAGATTTTCAAATACCGAATATGAACAAATAATTACCATATTATTCGTTTATTAAGTAACTTATATTTTAAATTCCTACTGGTAGCATACAACCAATTTCTTCATTACGGTTCTACTTTCAACTCATTTAAATTAATAACATTTTTAAAAATTTATTTTATTAACGAAGTACAGTATCTTATCCTATAATTAACCCTACCTGAGCTTCTTTTGATATCCAAAATATTTATATTCTAGGCATGACTGATGATGACGCATATGACGTCGAAATGCATCTCATTATATTGAAAAACAACGTAAGCTGAAGATTACAAGAGATAAGTCATTACAATAATCAAGATCCATTAAGCTATTCCAAGAAGGAGCACCACAAAAAATTACAGTTTTCCACAATAGGACATTGTTATAATTAAGTCTTTAATAATAATTGGTCACACAACACGAATACAAGAAGAAGGAAGCTAAGTGCATTTTAATCTAAGAAGAAATTATTATTTTTGACATACACGGACATCTCTGTGATATATATTTTAACAATTGACAAGTATAACATTTTATCAGTTTAAATTCTTATATGTTAATTTTAATTTACATTTTAATATTGTGACTAGATTAACTTCATAATTTTATTACTAATTATTGTAAATATTCTAATTGACATATACATTGAGCTCAATGTTATTTTAATATTTTATGATTACATGATAGACTATATCTAATATAATAAAAGACGTTTAGAAGAATACAACAAAAATCAAATTCAATAATACGTGTTGTTAATTAATTGCTCCTTACCTCATGTAGGCTTCAGCTGAGTGTTGTAATATATAGTGGTATATAGGCGGACCTGAACAACAACATTCAATAAATATACAAAGCCTACAGCTGTGAATAACGTACCATTGGATAGATTTTTTTACCGACTTCTGATATGGCATAATCGTTGGCACAAGCTCAGACTGAAACAGCTGAAAATGCTGGATCTGCAATACGAACTCTTATTCTATATCAAAATGTGAAGTGAGAAAATTACATTCTCTATGACCAGGGTAGAGAAAGTTATGTGACTTCATCACATTGTGCATTACTTTCGTGGATTTTATTATTTATTTACACCAATGTATTATATTGATAGCTTCTCTAATTAGTCAAAGTCACGTATCATCCACTTTCAAAGCTAACTGTGAACACTGCCAACAATACACTGTCGTCATGAGAACTGTACAGGCAGGGGGGAAAAATGGATCGACTGTTGTAGGTGATGGGGGAAGGATTTCCCCAAATATGAGGATATTTACAGATAATAGTGACGCTATAGCTCAAGTTACGGCCCTCCTACATTACCTCTAATGGGTTTCGAAATGAGCTAAGTCAACAGTCGATACTAGAACAAATTTCAATACATTCCCTGCTATCCTGTGAATGCCGCTAGGCATGCGCAGTGGCTCATATCGGCAACTTAGATATTTTAGTCTCCGCTTTTTTTCCCTACCTGTACATGGAATTTCATTTGGATTTGATAATTCTGTGTAAAAAAAGGTATTATGTCACCTCTAAAACATTTGATTTTTGGCATTTGAAATCAAAATTTTCCAATATCCTTTCTTAATGAGCACTTAAATTATGAAACGAAGGTACTTCCAAAATTCCAAGTCTCTACGTATTATAGTTTAGGCTCTACGTTGATTCTCTGTCAGTCATTCAGTCAGTCATTAAGTCAGTCAGGACAAAGCCTCTTATATATTATACTAGCATGTGCCCGCGGCCAGAGCCGTATTTCTAAATAGGCTAAGTAGGCTACAGCCTAGAGCGGCAAATTTTCAGGGGCGTCAGTTTGGCAATTAATTCAAAAGTTAAAATGAAGTATTTCAGAAGTTAATAATATTTTCCATACGAATTTAAGAATAGATGTTACTTAAAAATATGTTTTATAGTCCTTCTACATAGCCTACTTTCTAAAACTATAACATAATACAAATTCACAGCACGTAATCTTGAATTATAACTTTCCAGTAATGAAAGATAATGAAGATAGTAGATAACGGAGTAAGTAAAAAAAACAAGCAGATAAATAATTTGATTGAATAATTTATTATGTAAACCATTAAAATTGTAGTTTTATCTAAACTAAATGAACTTTATGTTTAAAAAAGATGAAAACACCAATGAACTCTATCCATTTGTTGTATAAAACAAATGTATTAAGCAAATATGAACTTTAGAGGGGGCGAAATACTCTTAAATCCGGCCTTGTGTTTAGCAATGACTTTTGAACAAGAACCTGTTGCTTAGAAATGCCATCTCCAAACACGAAACTGTTGCCCAGCAATGCCATCTATAGAGAATAGTTTTTTTAATCTGTCAATGAACTATATGTACAAAAAATTATCAGCAAAACACGGGTTGCAAATTTTGCTATGAAAGAAAGAATACTGTTGCCTAGCAATGAGTTTTAAAACACGAATGTGTTGCCTAGCAATGCCATTTTAAACCGGAAACTGTTCCCTAGCAATGCCATTAAAAAGAGTTTTTACTTAGCAAAGTCATTTTTAAATACAAAATTGTTACCGATTAAAAAGTATTTAAAGAAGATACTGTTGCTTAGAAATGCCATCTCCAAACACGAAACTGTTGCCCAGCAATGTCATCTATAGAGAATAGTTTTCTTAATCTCTCAATGAACTATATGTACAATAAAATATCAAAGATATGCCAATGGCAAAACACGGGTTGCAAATTTTTCTATAAAAGAAAGAATACTGTTGCCTAGCAATGAATTTTAAAACACGAAATTGTTGCCTAGCAATGCCATTTTAAGCCGGAAACTGTTGCCTAGCAATGCCAATAAAAAGAGTCGTTGCTTAGCAATGTCATTTTTAAATACAAAATTGTTAACTATTAAAAAGTATTTAAAGAAGATACTGATGCGTAGCAATGTCATTTTCAGACACGAAACTGTTACCTAGCAATTAAATTTTAAAACACCTGACTATTGCTTAGCAATGACTTTTGAACAAGAAGCTGTTGCTTAGAAATGCCATCTCCAAACACGAAACTGTTGCCTAGCAATGTCATCTAGAAAGAATAGTTTTTTAATCTCTCAATGAAACTATACATACAATTAAAATATCTGTGATATGCCAATGGCAAAACACGGGTTGTAAATTTTGCTATAAAAGAAAGAAACTGTTTCCTAGCAATGAGTTTTAAAACACGAAAGTGTTGCCTAGCAATGTCATTTTAAACCGGAAACTGTTGCCTAGCCAATAAATTTTAAAACACCTGACTGTTTCTTAGCAATGACATTTTCAAAAAGAAACTGTTGCTTAGAAATGCCATCTCCAAACACTAAACTGTTGCCTAGCAATATATTCTATAGAGAACAGTTTTTTTTTAAATCTCTGAATGAACTATACATACAATGAAAATATCAGTGATATGCCAATGGAAAAAGCGGGATGTAAATTTTGCTATAAAAGAAAGAAACTATTTCCTAGCAATGAGTTCTAAAACACGATAGTGTTGCCTAGCAAAGCCATTTTAAACCGGAAACTGTTGCCTAGCCATTGAACTTTAAAAACACCTGACTGTTACTTAGCAATGACATTTTGAACACGAAACTGTTGCTTAGAAATGCCATCGCCAAAACGAAACGGTTGCCTATCAATGTCATCTATAGAGAATATTTCTTTAATCTCTCAATGAACTATACATACAATGAAAATATCAGTGATATGCCAAATGCAAAACACGGGTTTTAAATTTTGCTATAAATGAAAGAAGACTGTTGCCTAAAATTGAGCTTTTCATCACGAAAGTGTTGCCTAGCAATGCCAATTTAAACCAGAATCTGTTGCCTAGCAATGCCATTAAAAAGAACAATTGCTTAGCAATGTCAATTTGAAATACAATTTTTTTTACCTATTAAAGATTTTAAAGATTATACTGTTGCGTAGCAATGTCATTTTAGACACGAAACTGTTAGGCCTACCTATCAGTGCCTTTTTTAAAGACGAAACTTTTCCTAGAAATGTACATTTTAAAGACAATTTGGCTGCCTAAGGATGTAATTTTTCTAGCAAAAAAAGTGTTGCCTAGCATTGCCAGTGTAATCGGAAACTGTTGCCTAGAATTGTTTAATTCACGTGACTGTTGCTTAGCAAAGGCAATTTGAAGAAGAAACTGTTGTTTAGCAATGCAATCTCCAAACACAAAATTGTTGCCTATCAATGTCATCTATATAGAATATATATTTTAATCTCTCAATGAACCAGTGATGCGACAATGGCAAAACACGGGTTGTAAATTTTGCTATAAAAGAAAGAATACTGTTGCCTAGCAATGAGTTTTAAAACACGAAATTGTTGCCTAGCAATGCCATTTTAAACTGGAAACTGTTGCCTACCAATGCCATTAAAAAGAATTGTTGCTTAGCAATGTAATTTTTAATACAAAA
This sequence comes from Ectobius pallidus, assembly GCA_964059195.1. Lineage (NCBI taxonomy): Eukaryota > Metazoa > Arthropoda > Insecta > Blattodea > Ectobiidae > Ectobius > Ectobius pallidus. The sequence goes on from CAXKWD010000003.1 coordinate 43,170,212, forward strand.
TTGTTATCTATTAAACAGTATTTAAAGAAGATACTGTTGCGTAGCAATGTCATTTTCAGACACGAAACTATTACCTATCAATTAAATTTTAAAACACCTGACTGCTGCTTAGCAATGACTTTTGAACAAGAAACTGTTGCTTAGAAATGTCATCTCCAAACACGAAACTGATGCCTAGCAATGTCATCTATAGAGAATAGTTTTTTTTAATCTCTCAATGAAACTATACATACAATTAAAATATCAGTGATATGCCAATGGCAAAACACGGGTTGTAATTTTTGCTATAAAAGAAAGAAACTGTTTCCTAGCAATGAGTTTTAAAACAGGAAAGTGTTGCTTAGCAATGTCGTTTTAAACAGGAAACTGTTGTATAACGTGCGTAGACAGTGGACTGTACAAACAATTAAATTAATTAAGGGTGATAAAGATTGTACACACGCTATACATTTCGCTTAGAATGAACGATAAGAAGGTTATAAGCTAAATAAATCATAGGTGAGATAACACTGACACTTTGATCTTCTTGAATCACAAACACTCGTTGGAAATTTCATCGACGTCTTGAAGTCTTCTTATAAGCAGGGATGATTGATTCCGCCAGTAAATGAAAGAGCTTGCTGATTTAAAAATATATTTAATAACAATTCCGGAGGACCTTTGGAGTCAATATTCCAAATAAAATTATGTGAATAACAATGAAATACACACATGTACCAATTATATGCCGTATTAAGGTTCACAGTCAATCTTGTGATATTTTAATTCACCAAATAATACGCAATAATAATGTTACTGAATTTATATTGCGTGTTAAAGTAGATACAGCTACGTTGCAATAAAATCAATTTAATATTATTAGCTGTATGAAATAATTTTAGAGCTTTAATGCACTCACTAGGTAATAAGATTCCTTTCGTAGCTAATATTACCTCAAAAATAGTCCTGAAGTCCAAATCAGGTCATAATCAAGATAGTCAATTCATGTAGAAATGCCTGGTGGAAGCACTAAACGAATCCAGCCTTTTCTGAGACGAATAAATGTGAAAAATTGCCTCTGTGCAATTAATATCAATTATAAAGAAGCCTTAACTTGCAGGAAGCGAAGAATAAGGAATTATGACGTTAAAAAAACCACTGCTAGTTAAGTCCAGATATGGACAATGATCCTTTAAGAGGATTTAAAAATGGCGAAGACGAAGAAGGAATGTTTGGAACAAGAAGAAAAGAAGAAAGCTAACAATAAAAAAAACATATTGTAGAGAAATTCAACTGTCCTTAAAAATAATGAAGAGAATGCAAGGCCCCCTGAAAACGGGCGAAAAGCAGAAAGAAATCAAACCAACCATCCATCATAATAAAATTAAACATTTAGCAATAAAAATATTAACAGCTAAAAAGATCACAACATAACTGAACATATTGCCCGCGATTATTCACTAGGGAATAATCAAACAGAAATGCGAAGTTATGTTGGATCTTCAAAAACACCAATAAATCCTAAAAGTTGAGAAATAAAAGTAACTAAACAAAGAAAAAATGAACGACTGCCTTAGTCGAGAGAGTCATATATGGGAATTGGGGCTAGTTTAATGATAGGTCGTTTCAGATAACTTGTAGAAGTCCTGACCGTGACAACCCTCACAAGACCGTCTGGGCCTGGGTGAGTTTGAGTTATGATGCCAACAACCCATTTTAAGGGAGGCATATTGTCATCCATGATTAAAACTGGCGTACCTATGGCAACATTAGGCATAGCCTTCAACCATTTAGAACGTCTCTGCAAGGAAGAAAGATAATCTGAAGACCACCTTGACCACAGGGACTTCATAAGATTCCTTAAATTGTTCCAGCGGGAACGTATAGTATAACCGCCAGAAAGATCTGGGCTAGGAAGAGACACAAGAGGTTTGCCAATCAGAAAATGTCCAGGGGATAAATAATCATAATCATTTACTTCCTCATTAAGAGTGACAAGGGGGCGAGAATTCATGAGGGCTTCTATTTGAATGAGAAGCGTGGACATTTCCTCATATGTAAAATTAAAAGATGGAGACATCCTTTTCAGATGATATTTCAATGAACGAACCGCCGCCTCATGAAGTCCTCCCATGTGAGGAGAATGAGCAGGCAGAAAGTTCCATTTGATAAATAGATGTGAAGTAGCATCTTGTATGGTTAATTGATATTCATCAGTTTCCAGCAACTTTGCAAGACAACTCAAATCGGCGTTGGCGCCTACGAAGTTGCTGCCATTATCCGAAGTGATAGAAAGGGGTATGCCACGCCGAGCAACAAATCTGGAAAATGCAGCAAGAAAAGCACGAGCAGTCAAAGCTGTAACTAGCTCGATGTGAACGGCCTTTGTGGACATACAAACAAATATGGATATGTAGGATTTAACTTGAATCCTTGATCTGGGACCTCCAAATTTAATCATATATGGCCCAGCATAATCAACACTGACATTGGTAAAAGCTGGTATACAATTCACTCGCTCAGGAGGTAAGTCAGCCATTTTTTGCTGGAATGCTTGAGCATTAAACTTAAAGCATATGAAACAGAGCCTCAGTTGGCTCCTGACTGTTTTACGCAAGGAGATGATCCAGAATTTCTCTCTCAAGTGCGAGATAATAAGTTGGGGACCAGCATGCTTTAAAAGAATATGTGTATAGAAGATAAGGTGTTTAGTGAAAGAATGTTGTGCTGGCAACAACATAGGATGTCTATTGTCAAAGGATAGATTTGAACGTTCCAAACGTCCACCCACACGGAGAATACCATCCTTGAGTATGAAGGGGCTAAGTTGCTTAAGTTTACTTGAATTAGATAATTCCAGATTTGAAGACAGAGCTTGGATTTCCTTAGAGTAATACTGTCTCTGGATTACCTTAACAGAATAACAGATAGCATTAGATATCTCATCAGGAGATAGAGAACCTGTGAGGGGAGATTGAGCCTTCCGACAATTATGAATGAATCTTAACATAAATGCCATTACACGGATAGTTTTCAAATAACTGTATTTGGATAGCCAATCACAAAGATCAGAATTGTCTGATTCAATAAGAGCTACTACCTTCATCTCTGGAAGAGAAGTAGACTGCATGGAGTCACAATTCTTAGGCCATTTGAATTCATTATCAATAAGCCAATGAGGACCTGACCACCATAAAGAATTATTCAAAAGATCTAAAGGAGAGGATCCTCTAGAAATAAGATCCGCAGGATTTTCCTTAGATGCAACATGAGACCAAGAGTCAATAGATGTAATCTCCTGAATATCAGCGACTCTATTGGCCACAAAGGTTTTCAAAGTGGTGGGTGAATGAGTAAGCCAGCCCAAAACCACCTTGGAATCGCTCCACAAGTGGACAGATTCGATATTTAATTGAAGTATGGGCATTACCTTAGATATTAAATTAGCTAGCAAATGAGCTGCCAATAATTCGAGTCTAGGAATCGTAACAGCCTTTAAAGGAGCAATGCGTGATTTTCCACAAAGCAAAGCGCTCTTAAAATTTCCAGATTGATCTACAGAGCGTAAGTAGATGCAGGCTCCATAAGCGGCTTCACTAGCATCGCAGAAACCATGAACTTGAATGGAAACTGCATTCTGCAGTAATGCGAGACGAGGAATGGCTATATTAGAAATAGCATTCAACTGACTATGAATCTTGCACCATTTGGTGGCAACTAAGTCTGGAATAAGCTCATCCCATGAATTGGTTTGTTTCCATAGAGATTGAAATATTATTTTGCAAAATGACACCACCGGGCAAATCAATCCCAAAGGATCAAATATAGAAGCTATACAAGATAGCAAGTTACGCCTCGTACAACGAGTAAAGGGTTTTGAATAATCGATAGAAGTTTCTATTCTTAATACATCATTTGAGGGTTGCCAAATCAGTCCAAGGGCCTTCAAAGCATTAGCGTCACAGTCGCCAAATGTGCGAGAATCAAGAAGTTCCCTGTCTTCAATTGGAATATCTTGGATTAACTCGGGCACGTTTGCACTCCATTTACGTGGTTGAAAACCACCTAAAGGAAGCAACTGTCTTAATTGACAGATGGTTGCCTTAGCCTCCTCAATAGTATCGGCAGCAGCTACGATATCATCAACATAGGTACAGTTGTTAATGACTGAGGATGCCAATGGGAAGTCAATCCCTTCATCAATAATAAGCTGCTTCAAAGCTCTAGTAGCTAGAAAAGCAGCTGAGGCTGTGCCATAGGTCACAGTCTTCAAATTGTATAGCTGTATGGGTTCTGCTTGAGAACTCCTCCAATATATTTGTTGAAATGACTGATGATCCTTGTGAATCAAAACTTGCCTATACATTTTTGCTATATCAGCTGTGAATGCAATGGGTTTGAATCTAAATCGAATCAATATAGAAAATAGGTCTGGCTGAACCACAGGACCTACAGCTAATATATCGTTAAGCGATTTCCCAGTAGATGACCTCGCAGAAGCATCAAATACCACCCTAAGTTTAGTGGTAGTACTGGATGGCTTAAAAACTGGATGGTGGGGAATCACATATTGGATATTTGAATTAGAGTCTGATGTGGAAGGCTCCATGTGCCCTAATTCCAAATATTCATTCATAAACTTGCAATATTCTGTATGAAGAGAGGCATTGGAAGCTAGACGTTTTTCTAATGATTCAAATCTCTTTAAAGCTTGATTCTGCGTGCTGCCTAGAATGTCTGGGTCAGCGCGAAATGGCAGCTTGACAATATATCTGCCTTCAGAGTTTCTCTGAAAATTATCCTTAAAATGCTGCTCACAAAAAGATTCATTAGGAAAAGGAGCAGAGTGAGTAACTCTTTCAAGCTCCCAAAACCTGGTAAGTTGACTACTGATATCTTCATCAGACGTGATGAAGGCTGAGTAATTCACAGAAGACTCAGTGTAATTAAAGGGTTTATCTGATGAAGGCCTATTCAAGTCAGAACATCTCCCACGACGCATTGGAGGCATATTGTGATGCTTAAGAGGGGACGAAGGCAACTTGCCAGAGAAGTACCAGCCTAGTTGGGAGTTCTGTATAGTAGGCAAGTTGGGAGCAGATATCTGTCCAGATACCAAGATTTGAGAACATATCTCAACTCCCAATAGCAAATCAATAGGCTTAGGAGAATTAAAGCTGGGATCTGCTAAGGGTAAGTTAGGAGGAATGTTCCAACCTCTAGTATTAACAAAGTTTTTAGGGAAATTAGAAGCAGAGATCTCAGGCACTATAATGGCCTTTGTATTGTAGCACCAATTCGTAACCTGAGATCTTATAGAGATTTCTGTACAATTCAAGACATTTGCATTGGTAGAAAGAATGCCAGCAAGAGACGTACATTGAGACAATGGCGACAAACCAAGCTGCCTGAATAATCTGTCAGTAATTAGATTACAGTCTGATCCAGTATCAATTAGAGCTGTGGCCTGTATGGCACTGCCATTGTTACTTAAAATTATCACGCTAGCAGTAGGTAAAAGACATTTCTGCCGTGACTGGCTGGCAGACATGATATTGGCCGTATTTATGGCTTGAGAATTGCTTGGCCGTGAAGGGTCATGCAATAAGTTGCTGTGCCTGCCTTGACATTGTCTACATCTAAAAGTGTTACAGCTCGAAGTGTGACCATTTGAGCTAAGGCAAACACGACAAAGTTTGTGATTTTTCACGAATTGATCGCGGGATGAATAATTCAGCGATCTAAAGGCGTCACAATAAATTATAGTGTGATTCGATTTACTACAATAATTGCATTTCGCTCTAGGAGAGGAGAGGTTAGCCTTGACAGAAGGAGCAGATGAGGGCTTGACGGACTGACTTTTCAGAACCGATTCTGTCATCTGCAGCACCCTAACCCTAGACTCCAAAAAACTGAATAATTCCTGCAACTTGGGAAGTTTTCCTAACTTAATTGAAGATTCCCATTCTTTAATTAATTCTACTGGGAGCTTATCCACAATGATACGTGAAATAATTAAGTCAGACAGAGGAACATCAGTATTTAGTACGTTCAATGCATGAACCGTACTTGTAAAATGATCTAAGTATTGTTGCAATGAGCTTGCAGAATCTCCTTTAAGGGGCGGTGGAGAAAAAAGGTTATCCAAATGCGTGTTGGCAATTAACCTGTCATTATCGAATCTTTCAGCTAAAGTCTTCCAAGCTACATCAAAGGTGGCATTGGAGACCGGGATATTTTGAATTACAGTCATTACCTCCGGGGATAAACAAGATTTTAGATATTGAAATTTATCCATGTTGGATATATGACTGTGCTGAACAATTAATGAGTTAAATGTATCCCTGAATTCAAGCCAAGCTCTAGGATCGCCTAAAAAACTTGGTAGCTTAATTTCAGGCAATTTAGGTAAGCTCGGTAAAGGTGCAGACAAAGAAGAGTTGTGATTAGAGCTCTGCTCTTGATTCGGCTCATATAACAGTTTTGCATCTGCAATTGAAGAATTGATATAAGCTAAAGCCCTTAAACATTCTGACTGAAGCTGGCGCTCTTGAAACTCAGCCTCTTCATCGTAAATGTTACGATGCTGAAGACTTTCAACCTTATACCTATTAAACAATTCTTCTAGCATCGACTTAAGAACAATGGCCTCTTGATAGGATATTTTGTCCAGAATTTCAAATTCAGATACTGTTTGAATTTGAATCATGAATTGATTTTTTAGAAGATTAAAAATAGCTTCGGCTTTGGCCATGGCTCTAGCTTCGGCTTCTTCAGCCTTAGCTTTAGCTTCAGCCGCTTCAGCTCTAGCTCTAGCTTCAGCTTCTTCAGCTTTAGCTTTAGCTTCAGCCGCTTCAGCTCTATTGAAAGCATTAATCTGCTTGCTAATATGGGAGATGGCCTTTTGTATGGTTTTCTCAATTTCTGCCATATAGGCATCTTCGGATTCAGAAAAGGCTAGTTCATTGATCTCAGACTGGACTCTATTATATTCAGATTCAAGCTTGCTTAAATCAATCTTAAGCTCAAGAAGGTCTTGAGGAGAGGTTTCCTCATTGATAACGCAGTCTAGAATGTAATTAACTTTGCGAGTGATTCTCGACTTAATAGGTGTTCTTTTTGCCTTTAAAGTCTTAAGGGTGCCTTCTACGTCAGTCATGATTTGACAATTGATTGTTCAAATAGTATTCGACTTAACGTGATTCACTGTTTATGACTTGAATTGAGCGCACTGAGAGCTTATTGAGCACTAAAGTTAGTTGCCCGCGGTTAAAGCAAATGCGACAATAATGTGTGTGTCCGTGGATTCACAAAGGTGAGTACAATTATGTAAATAATAACAGACCCTTTTTACAAATTAGTTTGAAGAGCTGTTGTCTGAATGTTAGGCCTCACACGTGCAGATTAAAACACGGAGGCAGAAGCACTTAATATGAGATTAAAATTACCTTTTCAATAAGAAACTTCAAACTGACTTAAGTCAGGAATGTCAATTGTGCTTCAAATAAGTCAATTATTTGCTTGAATGATATTTGTGTTCAAACAGCATGAATTGCGGAACACCAACAGCTTGAATTATCTCAATAATGTTTACTACGGGCGGAATAGAACGAGTGTAGGTTTACAATGCGTGTTACAATATTGTGGTTCTATCCGGCCTCGGAGGTACCAAAAAATGTATAACGTGCGTAGACAGTGGACTGTACAAACAATTAAATTAATTAAGGGTGATAAAGATTGTACACACGCTATACATTTCGCTTAGAATGAACGATAAGAAGGTTATAAGCTAAATAAATCATAGGTGAGATAACACTGACACTTTGATCTTCTTGAATCACAAACACTCGTTGGAAATTTCATCGACGTCTTGAAGTCTTCTTATAAGCAGGGATGATTGATTCCGCCAGTAAATGAAAGAGCTTGCTGATTTAAAAATATATTTAATAACAATTCCGGAGGACCTTTGGAGTCAATATTCCAAATAAAATTATGTGAATAACAATGAAATACACACATGTACCAATTATATGCCGTATTAAGGTTCACAGTCAATCTTGTGATATTTTAATTCACCAAATAATACGCAATAATAATGTTACTGAATTTATATTGCGTGTTAAAGTAGATACAGCTACGTTGCAATAAAATCAATTTAATATTATTAGCTGTATGAAATAATTTTAGAGCTTTAATGCACTCACTAGGTAATAAGATTCCTTTCGTAGCTAATATTACCTCAAAAATAGTCCTGAAGTCCAAATCAGGTCATAATCAAGATAGTCAATTCATGTAGAAATGCCTGGTGGAAGCACTAAACGAATCCAGCCTTTTCTGAGACGAATAAATGTGAAAAATTGCCTCTGTGCAATTAATATCAATTATAAAGAAGCCTTAACTTGCAGGAAGCGAAGAATAAGGAATTATGACGTTAAAAAAACCACTGCTAGTTAAGTCCAGATATGGACAATGATCCTTTAAGAGGATTTAAAAATGGCGAAGACGAAGAAGGAATGTTTGGAACAAGAAGAAAAGAAGAAAGCTAACAATAAAAAAAACATATTGTAGAGAAATTCAACTGTCCTTAAAAATAATGAAGAGAATGCAAGGCCCCCTGAAAACGGGCGAAAAGCAGAAAGAAATCAAACCAACCATCCATCATAATAAAATTAAACATTTAGCAATAAAAATATTAACAGCTAAAAAGATCACAACATAACTGAACAACTGTTGCCTGGCCAATAAATTTTAAAACACCTGACTGTTGCTTAGAAATGCCATCTCCAAACACGAAACTGTTGCCTAGCAATGTCATCTATAGAGAATAGTTTTTTTAATCTCTCAATGAAACTATACATACAATTAAAATATCAGTGATATGCCAATGGCAAAACACGGGTTGCAAATTTTGCTATAAAGGAAATAATACTGTTTCCTAGCAAAGAGTTCTAAAACACAAAAGTGTTGCCTAGCAATGCCACTTTAAACCGGAAACTGTTGCCTAGCAATTAAATTTTAAAACACCTGACTATTGCTTAGCAATGACATTTTAAACAAGAAACTGTTTCTTAGAAATGCCATCTCCAAACACGAAACTATTGCCCAGCAATGTAATCTATAGAGAATATTTTTGTAATCTCTCAATGAACTATATGTACATTGAAAATATCAAAGATATGCCAATGGAAAAACACGGGTTGCAAATTTTGCTATAAAAAAAAGAATACTCTTGCCTAGCAATGAATTTTAAAACATGAAATTGTTGCCTAGCAATGACATTTTAAACAGGAAACTGTTGCCTAGCAATGCCATTAAAAAGAACTGTTGCTTAGCATTGTCATTTTTAAATACAGAATTGTTACCTATTATAAACATTTTAAAGACGATACTGTTGCGTAGTAATATAATTTTCAGACATGAAACTGTTACCTTTCAGTGCCTTTTTTAAAGAAGTAACCTTTTTTAAAGAAGTAACCTTTTTCTTGCAATGTAATTTTTAAAGACTATTCGGCTGCCTAACTATGTAATTTTTCTAACACGAAAGTTTTGCCTAGCAATGCCAATCTTAACTGGAAACTGTTGCCTAGCAAAGAAATTTTAAAACACGTGACTATTGCTTAGCAGTGACAGTTTGAAATAGATACTGTTGTTTAGCAATGCCTTCTCCAAACACGAAACTGTTGCCTATCAATGTCATCTATAAAGAATATTTCTTTAATCTCTCAATGAACTATACATACAATGAAAATATCAGTGATATGACAATGGCAAAACACGGGTAGTAAATTTTGCTATAAAAGAAAGAATACGGTTTCCTAGCAATGAGTTCTAAAACACGAAAGTGTTGCCTAGCAATGCCAATTTAAACCGGAATCTGTTGCCTAGCAATGCCATTAAAAACACCTGTTGCTTAGCAATGTCAATTTAAAATACAATTTTTTTTACTTAATCTTGTATTATAACTTTCTAGTAATGAAAGATAATGAAGGTAGTAGATAACGGAGTAAGTAAAAAAACAAGCAGGTAACTAATTTGATTACATAATTTATTATGTAAACCATTAAAATTGTAGTTTTATCTAAACTAAATGAACTTTATGTTTAAAAAAGATGAAACCACCAATGAACTCTATCCTTTTGTTGTATAAAACAAATGTATTAAGCAAATATGAACTATAGAGGGGGCGGCAAATGGACTTTAGCCTACAGGCGGCATATTCTTAAATCCGGCCCTGCCCGCGATAATTATTTAAAAAATTAAAAATTAAGAGCATAATAGTAAAATCATTATATTTACTAACACCTAAATCACGTGGACTACATACCACGATTAGATAGCATCGTCTGGTAAAAGCGACCTCAGATTCGAGTTTCTTGGCCCAGAAAACCTCTGTATAGTGAGATTCGTCCAAATAAAACAACGCTTGACCATATTTAGAGCTTACAACATTCAAGCGATCGCGAAAGTTTTATTTTCAAGGTATGACAAAAATAGCCAAAGCCAACTGTAATTGATTTGACATTGAAATGTATAACTGAAAACTTATGTTTTGAAAACGCACAAAATGCACGTTTTTTGCCCGTTTTTCACTCATAACTCACGAACGAAAACTAAAATTAAAATTCCGGCTTGGAGGTGCATTTTCCGACCCTTCAGCCCACCTATGTTTAAAATTTCAGATCTCTGCGTTCAGTCGATTTCGCTGGACATCGAGGACAATTCCTTTTATTAATACAGATAATATTAATTATAATGATACCTTCTCTAATTTGTCAAACATCCAATTCATTTAATCCAAACCCACCTGATACAACTGGCAACAATATGTTATGTGAATTTGTTTGGATAATTCTGTGTAAAAAGGGGTTAAGTATTTTCAAAAACATTTAATTTTTGGCAGTTAAAATCAGAATTTTTCAAAATCCTTTCTTAGTGAGCACCTACATTATGAAACGAAGGTACTGTCAAAATTCCAAGTCTCTACCTGTTATAGTTTAGGCTGTACGTTGATTCCAGTCAGTCAGTCAGTCATTCATTCATTCAGTCAGGCAGAACAAAGCCTTTTATATATATAGAGATAGAGAAGTATTCATTGTCAAAGCTTCTTAGTACATCCGTTAAGAACTGTATCACCATTTAAATTTATGAATACCCTTAAGATAAATATTTGTATTTTATGGATATAGACGCATTTAATTTCAAATTAATGTTATATTAAATGCAGTTGTCAAGTTACAGTTTACTATGATACTATATGTGCACCCATTTGTTTTCTTACTTTTTTTTATCGGTTACTAAACAGGTCTAGGCCGCTGGCCCATAAACCCTATGCTTTTTTTTTCTTTCTTTTCTTTTTTTCCTTCCTCCCCGGAATGGTTGAACGAGAGCCATGCGAAATGTTGCAAGCCCTGCTTCATGAAATGTCACATTGCTCTCCGTGTAGTCTAGTCGCAGAGCTGCAGGCGCATAGAGAAGTGCAGCTGTCCATGGCAAATGTATATAGACTCACTCTGATTGCATCCAATGTTAGTCTTTGTGGCATGAGTGTTGATTCGATAATTACACGAAGAATAAGTTATACTCGAAGACATTCGATGTAACATCACATCACGTCCCTCGGGATGTGCCCTAGCCTCGACAAAATGCTAGTATGGGGAGGGGAGCAATGTTGCTTCTGGACATTTTTTCCACACTAATTGTATTAAGTATGAAATATGACAAATTTAAGAACTGTATTATTTATTACCAACGCGGTTCCCTACCCATTGCGTATACACACAATGTGTTTCAGGAAAAAGACATCCGGGCAAGATAATGCTAGTTTTTCGACTGTGCAGTAACTCTGCTCGCTAGCAGACAAATTAAAATAACCATCGGAGTTGTGATGGATATTATACTACTCTAGATACACATTAACCTTAGGTAGATATAATATGTTCTACTTAAATAACTTCAAAAAATGAAAACGTTATGACAAATTCTGTGATGGAAATTAGGAATGGGTCGATACCAAATTTTCTCGATACTCGATACCGATACATGATTTTTTTCCTCGTTACTCGATACCTCGATACTCGATACCTTCAACATTTCCAATTTCAATAAATAGGTACATTAAAAATTAAAATTTGAGAGAACTGTGTATACCAACTAAATTAATTAAGTCTGCATATTTAATGAGACAAAATTTAATATCATCAGTAGCCTATAATTATTTTTAAACTCTACATTAAAACTAAAATTAGTTTTTTAAACAGTCCTCTTACAAGTGTTGTTAAAAATACTAGCATTCTCACTTAATTTGCAGATGTGCAGAGTTACAAAAGTATCGAAAAAGTATCGAGCGAGTTTTCTGAAGTATCGTTCGATGCCGATACCATGCAAGTATCTCTGCCAACAATCCAGCAATTCGTTATCTCTCTTTTGTCATCTACATTCCAAAATGGCAGCAAGTAAATCTGTTTCCATTCGTCAATTAACAGACGAACTAAGTGAACTAGAAGAAAGTGATAATCCTGTGTAAATAAGCCTACTATATTAACTGTTAAATTTCAGAAAACAGTATGTGCACAAACGCAACTTTTGTTATCAATTTGTGTTTTAGCTAGAGGAGCTGACTAAGGCGTACCTCAACAGGTTATTATTATGTGATGCTATAGAGTTTAACAATGGCCTGTATAGTGTTTACTGATCGGTCAAAATATATATTTAAAAAATGCAAGTATCGAGAGTATCGAGGTATCGAAAGTATCGAGGACCCATCCCTAATGGAAATGATAATTTGAAAGGGTAGCCGCCTACCCCTGTACTATAATAATTTAATAGTTGTATGATAGTGTATTTTCACGTAGAACTTGTTGTAAGCGCCCCATTTTCAATTTTTGTCTATTTTAAAATTAAAACAGAAAATACTGTCATCTTAGTATAGGCTTTATTCTTAAATAGAAAGTTCACTGTTTAGCTATGAATTCTGAAAAAGAAAAATTAAAGGGTTACAGACAAACACATTTTTTTATCATCATACGAACTTGGCTTGTATACATGCTGTAAAATGTTCCAAAAAATGAATCAGTTATTTGCAGTCGGAGTACGATGAAATGCATGAGTCAAGATAAAAAACTAGTTTAAGTAGTGGAAATATTGAATAGTGCTGGTATGTTATTCCACCTTACACCCTCAATAAATCAGGTAAAAGAGTATTTTATACACATTATATTATATAGTCATATGTAGGCCAGTAAGTTTCAATTGCATAACCATGCAATAGTATAGAAGGCTTGATGTAAAAAAAGTGTGCGTGGAACGCCACGCGACAGAAGTGAAACTTGTTTTAATTTTTGGATTATTTCAATTTTGGATTGGATCATTTCAATTTCAATTTATAATATACACATTATATTATAGTCATATGTAGGCCAGTAAGTTTCAATTGCATAACCATGCAATAGTATAGAAGGCTTGATGTAAAAAAAGTGTGCGTGGAACGCCACGCGACAGAAGTGAAACTTGTTTTAATTTTTGGATTATTTCAATTTTGGATTGGATTATTTCAATTTTGGTTTGTTAGTCTTTTTTAATATTGAGTTTTTGGACTTTTTTATTTTTGGTTTTTTAAATTTTTGATCTTTTAATGTTTTAATTTTGAATTTAGGATTTTTAATTTTAATTTTTGGATTTTTAATTTGGGATTTTCGGATTTTTTAATTCAAAAAAATTCACAGCTGTTGTCATAAAAGACAAGCAACCATTCTAGACTATTGTACGATTATGCAATTGCAACTTACAGGCCTATATATTACAATGGTGCTGTGTTGGAATTAAAATTAGTTAACACTGGAAATAGGCTATTATTTAGTTCCGTTGGTTACTATAGTACTTCTCGTTTCATTGTAATAGGTGTACACAATTGTTTACTGTAATTCTAGTTTCATTTTAGGTGAGATGATCAGAGCGTAACAGATTCCTGGTGTTTGATAGCCTATATAAAATGCACACAACGTAACCTGATATTTTATTTATCTATTGAAATTCTATATAATTGCTCATTCAAGTTAATTTTAGTCATTTCGTTTAACGTTTGATGGACACATCACCATTCAGAATTGTGTTGCTAAGATACGTTTCAAACTCAAAGGGGAAACTGTTTGAGAAGCGGAAATAAATGCTTATTATGTTTTGTAGTTTATTACGAAGCCTTGAAAAGAAGCTTTTTTGAGTAGGCCTACTCATGATATAAACGTGAACAGGAAAACATTCTTTGATGCAATACGCAAATAATATTTCATATAGCGTGCGGGAGATATTAAAGTGAGGATTTTCATGGAACTGATATGGCACTTTGTCGGCAATGAAGTTGTTATTGCGAATTCATAAAATTCTTGTAACTGCGTAATATCGGTGGGAGGTCTGTCAATTCAACTATTTTATGCAGAAAGATTATTAGTAATACACGGAATGAGATCGATCATTTTTTTTTTCGTTTGAATCAAAGCATTTAATGCAATATGCATATTTCTAATCTGTATGCAAAGAAATAATTTCCTTGCTACTATACAGGGTGTTAATAAATAACACCGAAATATTTTACCTATATATAGAGGGGACTTAGACAAGCAACTTTTATTAGGAGATTTTTGCTCTATGACGTAAAATGTGTATGCTACAGGGCATTAAAGTCATTATAATTTGGTGCTCATAAATCAATAATTACGCGAAATAGGGTTAAAATGTTCATTAAATTGACATCATGCCTTCCCAGTGATCGATACAAATCTGACTCTTAATCATTTGTCAACAGCTATATCATAATTTAATGTATCCATAATCTACAAAATTTACAGACTAATCACATGACTGGTCGCCACTGCATTAGTCTTCTTTTTATTCATAACTACTGACATCAGTGTTAACAACGAAGTTCCTTTGTTTTGCATTTTTTTCTAATGTTAGAAGTCAGTGGCGGCCATGTCCTGGGAGATTTTATGCTGTAACAGGAAAAATTGAATCCATAGAGCTTAAATCTCCTAATAAAAGTTGCTTGTCTATGTGCCCTCTATATACAGGTAAAATATTTCGGTGTTATTCTGTATACTACAGTGTTTTTCACGTATGAATTGGCCAATCATGCGCGTTTCAATGGAAGAAAAGGCCTTATGGCCTTAACTTCATCCGTATACATAATAATAATAATAATAATAATAATAATAATAATAATAATAATAATAATAATGATAATAATAATATAGAGCATTTCAAATCAATCAGAGCTCCAAAATCGGCATGATACACTTCTGCTGATTATATTTTCAGGTATCTGTGCTAGTACGCAGTTTGTTCAGGCGCAGCGCTACAAATCGGAAGGTCGCGCGTTCGATCACCGATGAGGTAGTTGGGATTTTTCTGTTGGCCTAATCCTTCTAGTGGCACTACGAAAAGTCTATAACAGAAATGAATACCAGGAGCAGTCGTGGAGGTAAAGGCGGCCGGTGCATAAGATTTTACAACCTTACCATCTTCATTTCCGAATGTCTCAAAGTCTGGAACCTCCCGGAACCATAAGAGCTTCCCTGGCCTGTACAGGGATCACTTTACCTTTCACTTCGCATGATATGGTAGAGATATATGTAGTTTAAAATTGTTTCGTATAATTAAGTTGCTTAAGGGGTTTTTTTTTCGCAAGAAGCTGAACTTTTTGAAATTATATTAGTAAATAATCCCATAAAATGGCACGATCGCTAAATTAGTGTGCCTCACAGCACTGCATAAGATGTTGACCATTAATCATAGGAAAGAAATTCCCTCTGGCTCCGTGAGTTCTGGTCAGCTCAGATAGTAGAGCATCGGCAAGGAAGGAGTAGGTTACGGGTTCCAATTTCAGTTTTAGAGGTAATTTTTATCCTACAATACTCGCAAATAATATTAGCCTATAACAGATAGAATATTCTGAGGAACTACGGAGATGCAGTTTTTTATTAAACTGAAAACTACAACGAAAGTGACAATTATGATGGCGATGATGATTTTGTTAGAAGTCAGTTGAGGGTCTGAATGACCGAGTAAGTTTTCGAAAAAGAAAAAAGTTAGAATTAAGAACCACTCGCACAAAGCAATAAGCTCTGTGTAATTGTTAACTCATAAGATGTGGATCAACCTTCGAAGTGAACCGGTATGCATCGGTATGCAATACCAGCATTACTACAAATGGTTTATTGGTATACCATTCTTGGAATTGTTTTCAGATGGCACAGTTATTATTCGACCCCGGAAGTTAGACAAGATTCCTTTTCTTTTTGGGTGGATATATTAAAGAGTTTTTATTTGGCTTTTTTGGCTTCTATTTTAAGGTATAAGCCTTTTTTGCTCATTTTGGATCGTTATGGATTTTTATGTGATGATTATTTCCACATTTTAGAAACCCCGTACAGAACTTCAATGTATGAAAGTGAAAAAAGTTACGCAATTAATAATGAAATGACATATACACGTCACAGAAATATTTATTGAGGATCTTGTTCCCTATAAATGCATTTATTTGTATTCAAGCAATCGAAAACTTGCCTCCTCAAAGGATTTAATTAAGTTATTTAAATAGCAGGGTACGCTAATGCAGGGTATGCAGGGTACGCCGTCCATAATGAATACCAGGAAAAAGACAAAAAGAGGGAAGAATCTTAGATAAATATTTTCATTAATGAGTAGGATTACTCTCTGTTATGATTTTAAATAAATGCATTTTAAAATTATATTAGACCTGCTGCCTATTTTCGGTATTTTACGTGGCTTTTTGCATGCCTATTTTAATCAAAATAAATGTCTGAACTTCCGGGCTCTAATTACTATTCTCATAATAAATTTTTGGTTACTATTTTGTAAAATTTACTATTGAATGCTCTATTTTTAAATATATTTACTTCTTATTTTGTTTTTCACACAAGTAGCGCTAGAAGTTTAAATACCATTTTCTGAATGGATTACTATTGAGTGCTGTGCAGCCTAATCAGCATCGCATCATAATAATTTGTAATTATATCAACTGCAGGATCTGAAAGAGAATTTAGTGAAATGAACATTGTTTAAAGAATCAATTTAAGATATTATCAGTCATCAACTTTCTATTTATTCTCTTGAAGCTGACAGTACTTCCTATAAATAAACTCAACCTGGAGAAATATATTAAGTTACGGCTAGGCTAGACTACAGATGGTACAGAACCATGAAAAGGAAAACACAAAATGCTGTAGCTTTAGAAATGATGCCAATATGGGAGCTTCTTCAGGGTGGCCACCAAGTAATGCTGAAGAAATTCCCTGATTTTCATTGATCATTTCAGAAATTCCTGACCAAAATAAGCACTTTCTAAAAACTGTGTAAGAAAAATTATAGGATTATTCATACTTTAAATAAGAAAAACTTTTAGTAACAAAAGTAATTGCAAACAATAATTACTTAGGCTATAACAGATACAAAAATTAGGAACAATAAAATAAATTAAGTATACTTTCATATAGCCCTATTATTGTCTAGAAGTCTTTCTGATCACACTTTGCAATTTTTCGAATTTCCCCGGATATTTTAACAAATTCATTGACTTTTCCCGGATTTTCCCGACCATACGAAATTCCCGGTCTTTTCCCGACCAGTGGACACCCTGTTCTTGTATATTTAAGAGCTGGAGAATTATATTTCAATACTAGATTCAATTTATTAGAACTAAACTGCACATCATAAAATGCTTTGTCTTGTTAAACTGTTTTCATGCATGGATGCCTGTATAAAATATATAAGAACATACTACCTCTGTGACGAGGTTGGACGAGATAATAGTATGATTATGGAACACGACCTCATAAGCTACAGCTTATTGTTATTGTTAACAGGTACAGGGGGAGAAGCTGAATCTCCTCTACACTGGGCCTGATTAGATTAGGAATTGTGTTTCTATATTCTGTATTCACTTCCTATAAAACTGGTATTCGTTGGTCCCTGTAGGGATGGTCTACAATTTAACCACAGTAAGCTGGAAGTGAATGCCGAAAATGTATCAAGACGTGAGCTGCAACGATAATCAGTTGAACTGCTTCTCAGGTTGTAATTATGTGCTATGCATTATCCTGCATCACGAATTTTGATTGTCTCGTAATCCCCCGGCAGACGTGCAATTTCCAATGAAAGCTCGGATTTTTTTGCTAGACTTTCACTTGACGTATGAAATAAAATGGCCAGGTGATATCATCCGCTAGACAACTTTCTTTTATTGTTTTATTAATGACTGGGCTTTTCGATGAGAATTCGTCATCTTCAGGGCAGCTTGTTTTGAAGGCTTGCCTTGTTTTGTATTAATAATTAAAAGTAAAAAATGGAAGTGTCAGAGTTTTCATTACGATAAAATAATTAAAAGTTACAAATATGTTAAAACAATAACAATGGACATATCAGAAAAAGAATGAAGCCAAGAAGACCAATGTCTTGATGTTTTAACATAACATTTTTATGGCTTGTAATTATTATACTTTATATGTTTCCTTACTTCCCTCCGTATATTTAAGGCATTAAGATCTTTCCTTTCACTAACCAGGGGTGGATATATACAAACATAATAGTGGATACATTTTTTATTCCATTCTATTCTATTCTATTCTACTTACGAAGTCACTTGTAGTTCAAAATTGTGTTCTTTTCGAAGTTACTGGCATGGCCTTACTGCAAAGCTAAATAATCCAATTTTTTTCTTTCTTCTGAATTTCCAGGGCTAATTGCTTTTCTCTGTAGGCATAATTGACAGGTAATACAATTTCCAACGGGAAGAGTCGCTGAACTTTCGAGAGCACTGATATTTTAATGTTCCTGCTTTGTAAAAATTTAAAAATTTATAAAAAAATTGATCATAACTATAGAAACTGTTAACAATAGCAGATTTATAATTACAAGATAAGCTCTAGACCTAATATTATATCATGTGACCATGTATTTTCAACGGAGTGGATATTCTGCAACGCGTTTTCTGGTCTACAAAAATTGTACCAGTCACATTAAACATTGAATAACGTCATCGAAATTTATACTTTATTTTCGTGAATATTATGTATGATAATGAACTGTTAGCAAACATCACATCATTATCTTTGCATGCGTAAGTATAATTTTGGCTAGGAGATTATCAAGAATGTAATGAGAACATAATCCGATTAGGAAGACCTGCAACGCCTGGCGAGTGGACTGTTCATTACCACATATTTCCATGGAAGTTGGGTAACGGCTCACCTGTTCCTAAAGTTCGAGGATACGAAGCCCAGTTATGGCTATTAACTCCCTCTTGATATCATGAAAATATCTAGGTACTAACATTGTATTATGTTCCAACGTCTATGTTACTAGATACATTCTGTTATAAGCAGGGCCCGGATTATGATGACCTACAATTGTTTGAAAAATTACCTATATAAAATGACCCTAAATTTTAAAGAAAATGACTTAATAATTATAAAAAATGACCTAAAAACTTATAATTTATTTATAAAACATTATTATTGTACACATATTGTAAAAACTGTAAATAACTGTAATGTTGTGAATGTTCTTTTCTCACGGAAATTTATGCTGGCACTGAGGCACTGGCGAGTAAAAATTCGGCATTTCCTTTTGTGGTCTGCCAGATTATATTGTTGTTTAATTGAGGGTAAACAGTAGTTTGCACTCTCAAATCCAAGGAGGTGGCAGACTCTGGTGCCAAGTCAATCTAATAACAATAGTAATATAATACAAAATTTTGGCGTTTCTTTGATTCTCATTTCCGACTAAGACATGACAACACTTAACACATTAAACAATCAACACTTCAAAGACAGCACCGCTAGAGTTAATACACTCAATGTAAATACATGAAAATGACTAAATAAGGTAGCACGAAAATGACAAAATAATGACCTAAAATTGAAATAAATGCCCTAAAAATATAAAATTGCATAAAATAACAAAAAATGACCTAATGAAAATGCATTTCTGTAATCTAAAGGGCATGATTAGGATTTATCTACAAGTTAGCAATGTTTATGCAGCATCAATAAAAAGATGACATGTCATCAGAATCTGGGCCCTGGTTGTAATACTGTTATGGATATTTTTATTTTTTATTTATTTATGAAATACAAGAGATATACATCAGATGTTTCCCGGATGAGCAAGCGCTCGTGTTCGGGTTCAGTTCAGTTATTTATATTACACAATACACAATTAATACAAATACATAATACAGAAATATCTTTGATGCCCGGGAAAAGGAGTATAAGTAAAAAATTGTTCAAAATGAGATCAGTCAATACACAGTTCCCGACGTCTCAACAAAACAATATAAGCCATATAAATTTCTACTAACATTAATTTTAATGGGTATGGTACAGGATGAAATAGCGGAGACGATTCATGGTAAGTAAATATCCAATTCGGCATTTACCTTTACGACTGGAGAAACCATGAAAAAGTCCAAGTCAAATTGCCTGGACATGGGATTTGAACCCAGGAATACGAATGAGAGCCCAAGAGGCTACCATATCGGCCACCTCACTCGGTAATAACTTATTAAAAAATAGGAAGTTAATGAAAAAGATTCTGTCACAGCTTCAAGGGATGACAAATACAGAATTTGTAATTCCTTCGTCTTCTAGTTTTGTTAGTTATAATTCTTAATAAAAGAAAGTATATGCTATTAAAGAAGATCTTTATAAACTTACCCAGAAATGTGTATATTTTTTGTTTGCAACCGTTTTGTAATACTGGTGGTTCATAACGTAGACTAGAAAAATACATAGCAACCGTTATGCTATACTGTGTGAGTGTGTATATTATCATCGTACACAGACACCATGCTTTGCGTTTTGCCAGAGTATAAAGGCTAGTTTACACGATGACACTAGGTTTCGTAACCACTTTCATGAAAGTGATTTCGTGAAACTAATTACACACATTTATTTTCCAATGCAACCGCACATTTCATGTTATTTCTGAAGTTCACATTGTTAAAATCCCATATAAACGTTGAAACACGTATGAATACAGGCATTTCACAATTTCCTCACTTCCCCATTTCATTTTACGAAACGCGAACAAGCTAAATATAGGCTAGTTTACACGACGAAATTAGGTTTCGTAACTGAGTTTCGCAACTGTTTTTTACTTTAATGCGCAAGCGCTAGATGTACTTGCGACAATGAGTTACGACACTACGCAGTTTCGGCTGATTCCAACTTTTCACGAAACTATAATAGGAATTTTGAGATTATACGCTTATCTAGCTTGTTCGCATTTCGTAAAATGAAATGGGAAGTGAGCAAATTGTGAAATGCGTGTATTCATACGTGTTTCAAACGTTTATATGGGATTTTAACAACTTGAACTGCAGAAATAACATGAAATGTGCTGTTGCATTGGAAAGAAAATGTGTGTAATTAGTTTCACGAAATCACTTTCATGAAAGTGGTTACGAAACCTAGTGTCATCGTGTAAACTAGCCTTAAGCGTAAAATATCAACATTACTATTATAGTTTCGTGAAAAGTTGGAATCAGCCGAAACTGCGTAGTTTCGTAACTCATTGTCGCCAGTACATCTTGCGCTTGCGCATTCAAGCAAAAAATAGTTGCGAAACTTACTTACGAAACCTAATTTCGTCGTGTAAACTAGCCTTAACTCATTGTCGCCAGTATATCTGGCGCTTGCGCATTCAAGTAAAAAACAGTTGCGAAACTCAGTTACGAAACCTAATTTCGTCGTGTAAACTAGCCTTAAAATACGCAGCCGTATACTCCTCTATGTAAACCTCTATATCGTGCGACAGCAGTTAGCAGCAAATTAATTAAGACAGTTTTGCTTACAGTATTCTCTCCTTCTCAATATCCTTAGGCCTAACCTTTATAATTAAGATGATATTGGAGAAAGTCATTTCTGGAAGATCATTAATTCATTATTAAGGAAGTTCTACTGTATAACTTTTCCCTAACTAGTAATTTTGTCAACGTGAACCGGTTTTTTTTGTAGGGTTTTTCTTCTCCTTCAGGTATTTGGTACCGCAAGCTGAACTTCGATAATTTCAGGATAAGTTAGAGTAGGTAATTATTGGAAAGTCAATAATCAAGTTTTAGAAGACCTTTTAATTAAACTTCTACCCCTTCGCTATCTGATTTTGTGAAACGCTTAACCAATAATTATATCACTTCGGTGATTCCTCATAATTTTTCGTGTGGGGGCTATAGGCTACTATTTACATCAATGATAAAATAATGCCATATTGACATATTGAAACCCAAAAATTTCGCCTGGTCCCCCTGGTCAATATACAAAATTTAATATAGCTTATCAGATATAGCCTATTTCGATCAAACTATTTCAAATCCAATTACTTATAATTAAAACGAATATATAACTATTATGTAACCCACAATAATTTTTTCTGCGTTGGTATTGCAGCTGGGATATTGAACTTTCATCAAGATGGAGTTTGAAGCTTCCGCTACGGACGCTATTTTGTTTTCATGTATAGCTCTAGCAGGAGAAGCGTGAGCTATGCAACAAAGATGGCGAGCATGTTACTATCTTCCACCTGTGAAGAGCAGCGAGGTGTACTGCGATTTTTATGGACTAAAGGGCATAGCCCGAGTAAAATTCACAGGGACATGCGTGATATCAAACTTCTTCACGACAATGCTCGCCCCCATGTTGCTGCAGCTGTTCGTGAGAAAATCAACAAATTTAGTTGGGAGGTGCTCCAGAATCCTCCATACAGTCCACACCTGGCACCGTCGGACTTTCATTTATTTGATCCCACGAAGCAATTCCTGACAGGTAAACGCTTTGCGTCAGATGCAGAAGTGAAAACAGCAGTCCGCAGATGGCGGATTTCTATGAACAGGTTATTTTGAAACTGGTATTACGATGGGAGAAATGTGTTGAGAAACTTGGCGACTATATAGAAAAATAGACAAAATATAAAATATGTCCCTTCATGTGTGCATTTGTTTGTAAATGTACCTATTAAAATGAAAAGAATTTATTGTGCGTTACTTTTCGATCCACCCTCATATATATATGCGTGAAAACATACACACCTACATACATGTATTTTATTGTATATAATTTACTCTTTCTCAAGCTAGCATGTCGATGTGATTTTGTACTACGATAGCCTACATGAGTGTATTAAAAAGCTTCTAGAACTAGGTCGTTTGTTGTTTTTTCTCTGTTTGTTTGTCTAATCTTAATAACTATATCATCCAGTTAATTTTCAATCCATTAATATTTTTCGACTGTAAATACTGTTTAAAATGATGGTTGTGAAAATTGTGAAATGTTAGGCAATCTTCTTTGTAAAATATTGTAACGTAAAACACTGAACTGTGCGAATAAAATACTTCACTAACTTCTTCAGTATTTTCATGTCTTTTATGCTTCATTCACTGTGGTGATATAGTTACATTCTGTGCCGAGGTTAGCTCATTCTCATTCAGCTAGTCAACTGTTTACTCACGTACTTACAATCGATTGATTCTCAGCGCTTGCTGAAGGATTTATCCCATCGGAACTGCAGCGGTTCTGGCAATTGTTATTATTAACAACAAGATTACTTAATTTGTTGGGAAGCAAGGGAGTTGATTGGAACAACCATTAGATAGAAGCATATAGAATCTGTCAAATATTTTCCTTACTTTAGCCTTGTGATAAAGAAATTTTCGTGAAAAATAGGAGTTCACAAACAATGGGAACCTAAATTGTTTTCCGCCGAACAGCAAAATTCATTGTCTGCTCGTCTCACGTTTAGGGACCTCATGCTATAAAGCATCCTGTTTTACGAAGTAAAGATTTTCCTACGTCTCCCACTAATGTTTGCGTCGCTATCTCGATTTCTCACTTATTCCGTCTTTTTTACTCCTTTTTTTTTTTAGTTTTTCTTTTCCCTTTCTTACTTCATATTTTATTTTATTTTATTTACGTCTTTATATTCTTCTATTGGTTTGTCAGTCTACCCGCCATCTGTCTATTCGTCTTGTCGTCTAGTTATCTTGTGACAAAATTTATCAATTTAAGTTCGAATCATCGAACCGACATTTATAAACCATGTCTGTTTTACTTCTTCCTCCATTCATCCAATTTTCTCCCATCATTATCATTCTTTTAAAATGTATTTGCTTCAGGTGTAATCAAGAACGATCATATAAAGGAATATTACGTAAATCACTTCACGTAATTTTTCAGGGGATCTTTAGACAACTATTTAGGGAGTTTCCACTTAGAGATTTTAAAATGTGACTTTGTACTTATCTGTTCAGGGTACACAATATTAAGAGCTAAGAGAATTCACACAAGAGTATAAAGAAATTAAAACTGAGAATATAATGACACACAGTAATTTTCTTTGTAAAGGATGATGGATTTCAATACTCGGTAAACAGTAAGAAATACTTACATCAACTGGCAAAGACATTGGCATTGTTCACACATGGATCAGAGAATTCTGCTTACCTGGAAAAAAAAAGAACTGAAACTAGAACAACAGCTTAATAAAATCATTCTTGATGTATAGACCTAAGTGACAAACATTTTCACTTCTTTTGTTACACTCTGATAAATAAAACTATTCTTTTAACTTAGGTAACGTTTTATAAGCGGGGGCGCAACTGGATGAAACTATTAGGTCTTTTAAATATTTATTTATTTTATTTTATTTTGATTTTTCGTCTTTGCCTGAAGTACTGTCTATGGCCCTCTTAGAACCAATGCAAATTAATTTTTAAAAAACGAAGAGTCGCACGAAAACAGAACCTCATATCGATCGAATTTGAGGCTGTTTTATCAAATGATTCATTTAATGTGTCATCGCTAACCGAAAAGCCGCGAGCTCGAATTCCGGTAAGGTGTGTGTGCGATTATTCAATAATTCTGATCCTCCTGTGGCACTATGACCCATAGGTCGACTCAATCTCTAAAAGGAATGATACCACGATCATCCTATGGATAAAGGCGGCTAGGGAACATTTTATTTAGAAACGCTACTTTATAGCCTATATAAATCAGGTTTCCATCAAAATGAGCTGGTATTGCTATTATTAATAGGTACACAGCAAGGATGATGATGATGATGATAATAATAATAATAATAATAATAATAATAATAATAATAATAATAATAATAATAATAATAATAATAATAATAATGTTTTCTTTTGCCTGGTAAAGTTAAGGCCATATGGCCTTATCTTCCACTCAACCAGGATAAATACAAAATACATTAAAAGAATACAAATACAAATACAATAGATACCATACATAATAATACAAAATGCTAGCAATAGAATACTAATACAATTGAAATGCCTACATTAAAACATAAGAGAAAAATGCGTCCAATAATATAGAGAGAAAACAAAGTGAATTAAAAATTACATATAATTGGGTGTGTGTGTAATTATAATATTATGCTACAATATACACTAAAAAGGGATACTGAGTATGAGGGATATCATTAATAAAGCAAGATTTAAAAGATAATTTTTGTCTAAATAAGTATATGTGGAGATGATGGAAGGTATGGAAAGAAAATACAGAATAGGAATTTTTTCCCTAAGCAGTCAATTTATGTCAGTGTTCCATTTTTTTTATATCGAAACATGAATGCTATGAATTTTTCCAATACCGTTACAAGAAGAGAATCGCTACAGGTGTTAACAATTCAATTCAGATGTCAGCACAGTTCCGAATATTTCAGGAAAGGAAATAAAAGAATATCTGCGAACGTATAGCAGATACAAGTGATGAATCTATTGTCATACGACTACAAATCCTCCAGCAAAGAACATTCGCAAAAATGCATCCTTTCGGCTTCAAGAAAATAAAATAAGTGTGTTTAAAGAATATCTCGAAAGACTGTATTTCCCTATAGATAGTATAATATCGATAATAATATAGATATAATAATAATAATATAGATAGTATAATATCGCAACAGAGCTAATTCGACGTATACTATGCGTATGGCTATATATGAAAACAATGTAGGTAGTATGAAATAATAAGGGAGTGATATTTAAGACTATTTGATGATGAGTGTTCTGCCCGAAGGCAGGTCCAGACCCGGGACGAAGCCGTGGGGTGATGACCACGACTACTTATGAAAAGAATAATCAGTTCCCAACTGTAGAGAAAAAAGAATACATGTTGATGGAAGTGTTTTTTTTTTAATTTTTATTGTGTACTGAGACCGCCTATAAAGGACACGCAGGACTGGTTTCGATCCCCGATACCTCCTCGGATTTTTCTCAGGTCGGGAGGTCTGGAACGAGGTACACTCAGCCTCATAATGACAATTATTGAGGAATAATTGATAAAGAAGTAGCGGCTCCGTTCACGAGACCGGTCAATAAAAAAGTTTTCTTCTCTATGTCAGCTATTAATAAATACACCTAAAATAGTGTTCGGTATGTTATTTCTTTTGGGGAGGGGGAGCAATATTCTTCACAGCAATAATTAATTTCTTCTTAGTGAGTACGATTACTTCCACAAAGTCTCTGGGTTTTTACGTATATACCTTAGGAGCGAGTCTCACCGTTCCTAGAGTTCCTGACGAGGGGAGGTAGCTGCACCCTGATTGGCTCAGCTATTCTATCCCACTCCACGTGTTGTCTGTCTCTGTCTCGCTGCGGCATTATCCTTCCACTAATCTATTATACCCGTAGTATTTTCTACGGCTGGCAACGTGCTGCATGATCTTTACTCTGTAGCTAAGTGATCTTACGCGCATGCGAGTCTGGGCAAGCTGGTAACGAGAAGCTCGCTGGCTGGGTTAGTCTTCAATGCCAGAGAATTTGTGGAAGTAATCGTACTCTACTAGCTCTTGAGCCCATTGAGTGCGTTAATTCAGTGCTCAAAGTCAGCGAATAGCTACATGCTAAGCTGGCAGTTTAAGAGCTATTAAATTAACCACATTAGAACTACTAAGGGACCATATCTGTGGTCTGCTGTCGCTTCGTATGGAGAACTGCCTTGAAGCGGATAAGGCTACCTGGTAACCACTTCATGCAGAAGCATTCACGAAGTAAAGTGAGATACAGACCACTACTCAACCAATTACCGAGGAGCGTTATTTTATATAATTTACTCTGTTTCACTGCTCGGAAGAAAATATAGATTAGACCGATAGTAAAGACGTTTACAATTTACAAGTGTTGCTATATCTTCGTACACACATACTGAACCTACTAAAAGTATAAATAAAGGAACTAAAACACCACTAAATCTGAGAAAACATGTAATTCAGGACGTGCAATAATTCAAATATTTAGGCAGTAAAATTACAAAGGATGAAAGCAGCAGAAAAGAGTTTAAGATTGAACAAAAATGCGATAAAGAAGAAGAAAAAATGCGTTCACATAAAAAAATTAAAATTTAAGCCTTGACGTGAAAAAGAATTTGTGAAAGATCTGCTCATGGAGCATAGAAGAGAATATTATGGACAGTGAAAAGAGAAAGACTGTTAGCCTTTGAAGCGTGCTGTTATAGAAGGATGTTAAAAGATAAGTTGAAGAGAGAGGGTTACAAGTGAAAAAATATTCAGGAATGCAAATGAAAAGAGAAGATCTTTAAAGCAATTAACCCTTTCAGGGCTGAATTAATATACTGTTATAAACATCCATCAAGAGGAAACATCAGTGAATTAATTTATATGTTTGAAATTAATGGAAAAAAAATCAGTGGAATGCCTAGTTTCCATCAATGACAATAATTATAAGAACACTTAAATAAAAATACCGATGTGGTATAATCCGAGGACTCGTTCACGCTATATGCACATTTGCACGGACGTTGTGATTTTTTTTTGTTTCTGAGCGAAGCAGGATGACCAACCTTGTATATAGCTTATCAGTACCAGATGGTCAAAATACTATCCACATAGTTAAGCGCACGAAGCAGAGGCGACCTAGCGAAGAGCAATCGTATTGTAGTTGAATAATGTACCATAAACTGAATCAACAGGTTTCGAAAATGTGCCATATTATATCTCACGCGAGGTTTGTCATCCTGTTTACCCACAATTATAGCTGCTCTAGCGGTGACGTCACAACTCCAACGTCCAATCACGAGTTTCTTCATAATTCGAGGTCAGAAAAATGGTGGAAAACAAGCAACTTTTCGCTAAGAAAAGAAAAAGATATATCGTGATATAAAAGAAAGTGTATCATTTAGGGCGGGTGGGTTGGACCGAATCATTCGCCAAAACAACATCTCTCCACACAAAATTCGTGTGATATTAGGTGTTTTATGAAGGGATCTAGGTTTTAAGATATGGGTCCTCTACAATTGGATTTTACCTTGATGTTTAACGGAAATAATTACTCTATTTGTATATTTATTTTGCTTTTATACAATTTTTTGTGGTGACTAATTTATATGTCAGTAACAGTGAAAAGGTTAAAAAGAATATGAGCCCAATTAGTAGGATACATGTTTCGGCATGATGGACAAGTGAAGAGATCAATAGAAGGGCAAGTTGAAAGGAAACATTTTAGGGGAAGAATTCGCTTGGAGTAATTGAAGGTAAGAATAATTTATTATGGTTTCTACGAGAGGAAAGCACGGAAGCTCAGAAGAGGAGTTGAGAGCTCCTGCTAATCTAGAAGCAGAAATAGTGGCTCCAAGCATGTGCGTATAACACATTGATAATTGATATTTATATAATATTATATTTATATACCATTACAAAACAAATACTTGTGCCTTCCATACAGAATGAAAATCTATTTCTTTCCTCCCTCGAAGGTTTGAGGACTCAGAACAGGCAGGGAGGGAAAGTTCATCGAATTACTCACCATCGCCGGTTGTGAAATCCGGATGTATAAAAGTTGATAAATGGAATGAAGAAGTGAAGGTGGATGTGAAATGGCAATTCCTACCTGGCATTCGCGTTTTACCACAAAAAAATTACGTCTTGTTAGAAACTACACAAGGTTATCCTAATTTAAGAGCTATGTGTGCGAGCCACATAACTGTAAATCAGCTGCGTTAGACATGTAGGCCTATGATATCAGCGGTTGATTTTTAAGTTAATACTTGTTACATAAAATCCGTTATGACTAAGATATTTTGTTTAATTTGTAATTGGTTCGCGAATATACGTATATTTTTAAAGATTCCTTATTCACAAAGCCACTGTCACAAGGTTTATTATAGAAATCGTAGAAGTAGGCCTATGAAGTAACACGAGTTGGATTATGATTTGCGGGAATATGTTTAAGTATCTCTGATACCGAAAAGAAGTAATAACCCGAATTTTGATATAAAACTAAACTGTAGGGCCCAAGTAACTCGTTATGTGTCTCTCAGTTATATTATGCTGTAAGGCTGATCTTGGATTTTCTTGGCAATTGAGCCAGATTCCCTTTTTCTAAGTAGATGTTGCAGGAGGTAGTAAAATCATGGCCGATGCTTACCTACAAGTAGGTCCTGGAGCGCTTTTATAAATGTAAATTAGACTTTCTCAGCTTTATAGTACTAGCCATACCTGACACTTCAGTTCATTAGTCTTACTGATCGCAGCTTCTGAAGGAACGTGATTTTTATAAAACTTTCTAGCGAATCGCGGTAACCTCGGAAATGATACTGCATTGTTCTTGTTATATAATTATATGAATTTTAAGATTTTACACATTGAATTAGTAATAAGTAGGGGGCGGATTTCTATGACCTAAAAAATAGGATATATGCATGCATTTATGACATAAAAAACATTAAAATATGACCAATAAAATTTAAAATACGACTTTACCACTTTAAAATATAATGTTAATAATTTAAAATATCTATAAATTATCAAAAAGTATCATTATAATGCAAAATTTACAAAATATGATATGAAACTTCAAAATTTCTTTAATATGCACACAAATATGCCAAAAATATGACCTAAATATGCATATTCATACTAAATATGCTACAATAGTTGAAATTTCCTAAATATGCAGTTATATGCACAATAAAAGCCGTTCCATTTTCACCAGCATGCTCGGAATCGGGTTTAAATTAGTCGGAAACCTGAAATAATGAAAAAGGGAAATGTATGACATGTCATAGAAATTCGCCCCCAAGTAATAAGTAACTTACTAAACTGCTGAAAGACTTGTTATTACCTTGACGTAAGTCTTTCATTAATGATTTACCACTGTTACTGTTTTAATCAACTACGACAATACCTCTCTCTGCACCTCTCTTATTGTTCTTTGCACTTTCCTAGTTAGGCCTACAAAAATGTACGAGAGTAGAAAGTTTAGTAATGGCAACACATCTATAAAACCCTCCGCGCAGATGCATTCGGTCAACATTCTGCAATTTTACCGGTCGCTAGGCGTAAAAACCGTCGACGCTAGTTTTTACCGTCTGAAAGCACGGTTCATTCGGTCCGTATAACATTACCTACCCATTGACCCAATGGATACGCTTCTCGGTTGCTGACAATCTGCCGCGTTTATTTTGGTTCGTGTAATATGGGCCTTAATTCTCTTCCCTATGCATTTACCACGGTAGTTAAAAATTCACTCTTACACTCTTTCTCTTTTTGTTACGGAATGCACAGGTCTTTTCTTTTTTCTTTATTTTTTACGCAACGACGTATGAAAGATTCTTGTGAATGACTGGATGTTTGGGAAATATGATTCGTAGCGTTGAGTTCGGCGAAATGAAAAAGGAAAATTGAATCAGGAAACAGCCAGGAACATCATACGTGACATTTCCCCTTACTTTCTCGTAAAACTTCGTCTACTTCTTAATACCATGTTATACCTAACTGTGAGCCTTACTATTGTTTCATTTCCACTTCTCCATAAAATGTTAGGGAAAAAGTGAAAGTTTACATACGCAGAAGTTGTATCAACTTAACGTACTATATGAGCAGATATTTAATATGCTGTCTTATTTTAACATCTACGAAATGAATTTAATTTAAGTTTCATTTAGATAATCTCTCGCTTGAAGAGGTTGAATATCCCCGTGGCAGTTTTTCAAGTAAATTGTTCCAACTCCTAACAACTGCCCTTGTTTGTTACTCAATTGTTTTTTGTGCAAACGCTTTCACTTTTTACTCAGAATGCTAGATAGGGCAACATTTTCTGTTAAGCAGTAAAGTTCTTATAAACTTCAACAGTAACAATTTCAACTGCAAAGTTTTAAAATGTGCGTAGTCTCCTTGTCATTAAAGCCACTTCGGAGGAAAGCCCCTATAATAAAGGCAAGATGAAACAACTTTGTGCCATTATACTTATTTTCCCGTCTGAAAGCATTTTCAGCTAAGGCTACTGAAAAATAAATTCTAATACAGTAAGTCTAAAAGCTTTTTAAGTAATGCCAGAAAATTTCGTTTTGAGAGAGATTTGGGGCAATTTATCAGTAACGTTGATATGTATGTATACTATAATCTTAATTATTTTCTTCAGTATTTTTATTTTTTGTAATTTAATGTTTTATAGTACTCTAAAAATTTTAATGATTTATAAATTCATCTTAAATTTACATTAGGCATATAACAAACTTGTAGAGTGTTTAGGCTTACATGTTTTTAATAGCAATGTTAGTGCTTTGTATTAAGTATTAAGTGCTTCATCTGTAATATGTATTTGTGTTATGTAATTGTAATGTAGCTTTTCGACTGGTAGAGCGGAATAGAAGGCCAAATGGTCTTAGCTCTGTCAGAATAAATAAAAATAATAAATAAAATAAAATAAAATAAAATATGCCCTTCTTAGAATGAAATAATATAACAATAGAATTTAAATTTGTACATAATCAAATTTAAACTAATAACTTTATTAAAACAAGCATCGTTGTTAAATCGACTTTATAGTGACCCAATTTCTGTCTGGACATGGGAATTTTGGCTCCTATTTCGAAAGATTTAAAGTGATAAGAGAAAATGGATACTTGTGTATATGTGGCGAACAACAAACTATCGAACATCTTTTATTTAACTGTCCAGTGTTTGAAAGAGAAAGACACATTTTAAAAGGACATCTAGATTATTGTAAACTTCCTTACGCTAAATCATTATTTCATATATTTCTAAGAAAATGCTGTTCTAGACAATTTTATTATTTTCTTTCTTATGTGCATAATCGATTATAGTTTAAAATTACCAGGGTGATTGGGTGTAATGCTCAGCACTGATAGTTATAGAACGGAATGGTATGTCATAGCCAAATAGAGATAGATAAATATGTAAATTACAAATTAAATTTGTTAAAACTATAACCCTAATGTACCTTCGGGTAAAATAGGGTTCATTAAACTGTATATTCAATAAATAAATAAATAAATAAAACAAAAATCGAAAATAAAATACAACTACAAATTATTTAAAGTTGATTAAAAGCTCAGAACGTACTCGCATCATTAATAAAAATAGGTGGAGCCTTACGCTTCAAAATTAGACGCGATAAAATAAAATAAAAAAAATTCTTTACATTAGTAATTTTAATTTAAATAGCTCATTGGTAAACTCAATGGCATATTACTAGAAATGTGAGCAACATTTGTTAACAGTTCCTAATACATCATTTCAAAGCGCACTGAACAAATTACCCTACTACAAAATAATTACCGAAATATTTCCCTATAGGTTCGATTTGAAGAGAGACAAGGGATCAATGTTTCAACAGTCTTATCAGGTTATCACCTTATGATCCCATTAAAATTTCTCTGCTATAACGTTGATGGCGTAAAGGTTCTAGACAATTTAGAGGTCATAGCAGTCATGGAATTAAAAATATGGAAGCTATAAGCCACGAAATAGGCCTACGTAGACTTTATTTTACTTCACATTATTACTGGTAGGCTATGTGTTCTTTGTTTTAACATATGTTTGTACAATTTACACAGAATTGGAAGGGTTGTAGAGTCTCAGACAAACATTTTGAGATAAGGAATTCATGGTGGCACTAAAAGGCTTTCCACTTGCTCACAAAGGGACCCTTTTGCTCTCCTGTGATGAGAGTGTGGTAACAGATTTCCCACATATTATCTGCTTGTTATCTGCTTGTTGTATCTTATTGTGTCCGTCATATATAGAGAAAGTGAATCACTAAGCACAAGATAAGTTATGTTTAGTGGTTCAGTTTCCTCTACAAAATTAGGCGCACTTAACTTTTGCCAAACTTCCCAGGATAGAACTGAAATAATCCTGCAGATTTTCAGAGAAAATGGTTTATGTCATTTGTAATGAATGGAAGGGGAAAAAAAATACTGCCGGGAAGTTTATAGTTTTCTATTGCAGTAGACTGCTTATTATACTAACTGCTGTTTATTTTCAACAAACAATAAGCCTAAATACATCAAAGATATTCCCTTGTTACATCTCTTAATATAGTTTTTAAAATATACGTATTGAATAGATATTTTTGTCCGAAATAATACTGAACACAGGATCTTGATTTGTGATAATGTAGACAAAGAACTATTTTTTTCTTTGACGAATTTCAATAGAATGAACTGTTTTTGTGCAAATGAAATTTTAAAAGACCAAGTTTAATGCATCCGTATAAGTATAGGAGTTATAACATGGTATTAGCTGCAGATAGGTCAACTTGTCAGTAGTACATTTAGGTCCGGAGGGTTGTGAGTTTTCCCGCAAGTTTAGTGTGCATGAACTCTTTGATGTTGTTCACACATCCAAACAGCTGCAGGAGAGTACAGCCTGTTGATAAGAACCTCACCACTGCACTGTGTTGAATGTTGACAATTCAGAATCTACGGTTAATGAAATTAAGTTTGAATGTAGTTATCTTTTTTTAAAAGCGTACCTTAAATGTTAATTGACACTTTGATATTAATACAGGTTGTATTACACTGGATTACAAAGTAGGCCAACATTCGTAAATTATCAAAATATAAACTTCGTCGATCTTCAAACAGTTTTTAAAACAAGATAAACATTAAGAGCGTAATATACTTAATGCAAGATGTGTACGGAGCAAAAGTAAACAACAGCGAAAGTAGGCCTACTCGTATATATTGACTGTGTCGTGTCGTTTCATTGGTCAATCGCACCAGCGCATACTTCACAATAGTGTGACAAGCTCAGCCAAATGTTTACTTCCATTCCGCACACATCGTACGATTATTTAAATCTTATGTAATTGTGAAAACATAAGTTCTGTTAAGTGAGTTGCTTGCTTTCGTATTTATATCATACATGCTTTACAACATATAACTAGCAAACAAGATTTCATTTGTTTTTATCGTTGGCTTAACAAATTTGTTGATTCTGAAGAAACACAAGTGACATAAGTTACTAAATACAAGATGTATTATATAGCATAACTAGCATGTGCCCGCGGCTTCGCCCACGATAATTATTTAAAAAATTAAAAATTAAGAGCATAATAGTTAAATCATTATATTTATTAACACCTAAATCACGTGGACTACATACCACGATTAGATAGCATCGCCTGGTAAAAGCGACCTCAGATTCGAGTTCCTTGGTCCAGAAAACCCCTGTATAGTGAGTTTCGTCCAAATAAAACAATGTTTGACCATATTAGAGCTTACAACATTCAAGCGATCGTGAAAGTTTTATTTCAAGGTAAGACAAAAATAGACAAAGCCAACTGTAATTGTCAAACTTCCATTTAATTTAATTCCAAACCCATCTGAAACCCACTGGCAACAATATGTTTTAATGTCAAATGTGATTCGGATTCGATAATTCTGTGTAAGAAGGGATTAAGTATTCTCAAAAACATTTGATTTTT
This sequence comes from Ectobius pallidus, assembly GCA_964059195.1. Lineage (NCBI taxonomy): Eukaryota > Metazoa > Arthropoda > Insecta > Blattodea > Ectobiidae > Ectobius > Ectobius pallidus. Next base: position 43,204,965 of record CAXKWD010000003.1, read on the forward strand.
GGCATTTAAAATCAAAATTTTTCAAAATCCTTTCTTAGTGGGCACCTACATTATGAAACGAAGGTACTGTCAAAATTCCAAGTCTCTACCTGTTACAGTTTAGGCTCTACGTTGATTCCTGTCAGTCAGTCAGGACAAAGCCTTTTATATATATAGAGATTAATTAATTAGTTGTGTTTTTCATTTACATAATGTGTGATGAAGTACACTACATATTGTAAGTAAAAGTAAAAGGCATAGCCTTTAATAATTTGTATTATTGGATAAAATTGCAAGCCAGAGCCTTCAGAATATACGTCACCAATAAAGAAACGCGCGAGGAAAAGGTTTGTCAAGCGGCGAGAAGATACAGATTGTAAATATATACAAAACATTTAAAGAAAACCCTGAAGTATCTGTGCAAGATGTAGTAGGAGTGAAAGTGCCATCATTCATGGGAGTGGTTTCAAGTACGGTTTTTAAAATCCTAGAAGAATACAGATCTACAGGAGGTGTCAAGTCACCGGTCAAAATTAAACCAAGATGAAATACAAAACCGAATCACTTGGCAGAATTGGGAATCGAACCCGGTACCCTTGGCGTTTAGTATAAAAAAGAAGGTTCAGTTGACTTTACTGTATGTAATCGACTAAACAGTTTGAAAACGAACTCTTGTGAACTGTGCTTTGTACTTTCACATTAGGTTGTTTACTTTTGCTCCGTATACATCTTGGATCAAGTATAGCGGGCTATGCGTTGAGCTACGTTCGTACTTTCCGTACTGACTCCCTCTTCTCGCGGTGCATTGTTTGTTACACAGAATTACGTTTTAAATTATAATGTATAACACAGGCAAACCGGCTGACAACGCCTACTGTACAGATACTGTATCTTACGGTGTTCAAACCGTTTCCGGCAAGCATTCTTTTTACTGTCTTCACGCGGTATTTACAAAAAAAAAATTATATTAAATTAAATGTCAGTTTCATTCTCCACCCCGGCGCCTAATATTTAAACCAGGGTATGTTTCTAAATGTAACTCTGTATGCTGTCTTCAGTTTTCTCTTGTAGAAGATTTCACGGACAGAGCATTTGACTCACTTTTTAATCAGTTCATGTTTGAATCCTGAGTTTGTTTTGAAGTACATTTGGGCTAGTTGTTCTATAGATGTTGCATTTAATAATGATTACTCGCAATAATTTCACTCAGATTTAAAGTAGGGCAAATCCGAAAGGATTCCCTCGGTTTGTAGTGACTTGCTCTTCAATTGTGTGCGGCATTTACACATCGAAATAGCACGACAGAGGCATAGATACTGTACCTTTTATGAAACTTTGTAGTTGCCTGTTCTGTAACTTTCCTAAGACAATGCTTGCCAATATTTTATACTCTATGGAAATTCGTAGTATTATCAGGTACTATAACCGATTGCTAATACATCTAAGTAGAAATGTTATGAAAATATCGTAACTCGCTATTATTAACTTGAGAAATAACACACTCCGTTAAGATATGGAACTTTAAATCTATGAAGATAAAACACTAAATTTATCCTTATTCTATACCAATTTTATAGGAAGCATGAAATTTATTTGTAGCTGGAAGCATGATTATAAATACGGAAGCTTTGCTTTTTCGCTCCCCTTCAACAAGGGCCCCAGGATATTAACCATTTTACATTGAATGCTTGTTTACACAGCTAAGCTTATACAGCATTTGTTATCATAAATTTTAATTTCAACCATGAAAAAGCTCTGCATAAAATGTATACGATATTTCTTAGTAGGAAAAAATTATGCTTTTAACAAGGAGATGGAGTTTTTTTTGGGGGGGGGGAGTAGTAATCCAAGGTGGTTTTTAAATTGGATAACTCTTGTCGAATGAATTTCAAACAAGATAGCTACAAGTATTTTTTCGCTTCACAGATTGCAAAAATGTGTGAATAGATGGGTGTTACTTTCTGCGCATTATGCATAGGCCTACATTCTAGCCACCTAACATATGGCACTCTATTATGGGGTAATTGTACTTCAGCCCTCAATGTTTTTAAATTACAGAAGAAAGCGGTTAATAATTGTTTTTGGTGCTGACAGTAGAGTCCATCGAAAACCAATTTTTATTTTCTACGGGATTCTTAGTTTACTGCTATTTATATTTTATGTTAACGAATGAATCTTAAAACTCGTTCTGCAGTGCATACATATAGTGATATAATGCATATAGTATTATATGCAGTGCATACATATAGTGATATATGTGATAACACTTTATCAGATCATTGGACGTTCTTTTCAACTCAAAATAATTTTATGTAAGCTTACATTCAAGCCAAGACTTTTAATTCTTTGCCAACTGAAACCTGAAATTCGTATTTTAAACATTTTAAAGGCCTAGTATCTAATAAACTAAAACAAATTTGCATTTGCAGGATTGATGAGTATTTCGATCATGACAAAGATTTTAAATCTTAAATGCTGTACATGTATTCCATGTCGAAGGAATAAATAAATACTAAATATGTATGTGGACTCATCACAAGATTTGATTACGCGAAGAAAGTATCTTACAGAAATAAAAATCAAGAATTTAACTTATTTGTTCATTTATTTACTTTAGACAATGTTTCGACAAAAATGGCTGGTTTCAAGAAAACGGCCAAGAAAAAGCTTCTACTTGACCGCAGGCTATCAGCTGCCATCTATCGCAGAAGATCCACGAGAAATTACTAACAGCTGATTGCCGAAGTCAGCCATTTTCGTTTGTATGATGATACTCGTGTGAAAATGAAGATACATATTCATATCTTAATAAACGTCATTATAGCCTATACTCGTTGCATAATGTATTCAGTGATCGACATCTTCAAAAGAATGATTGCAATGTAGCATTTCTTGTGAGGGGACGCCGTGATATTAAGGCCGCCACAGAATGTTCGCCCATAGAAGTCTAATTTTCCTTTTAAGAATCAATAATAGTAAGTATAACTCGATCAGTAAGACCTGAGCCAAACACGCGCGTCCGCCGGTAGCAATGGAGTAAGGGCAGAAGAGAATGTATATACTGTACTATTCATTCCAAACTAAGCGGTTGATAATAGCCCGTAACTATTGAAAACAAAAATAAAGTGAAAAGTATTTGTTTTTTTAGTTATGAAATTTTATTTAAGTAATGTTATGTAACTCACAGAATATCGCTGTTGGGTCTTCACTATTGAATGCTGTGAGGCTAACTAAAATGTTTTTACACGGTCTGTACAGTATGAACTAGCAAAGAACATCACATGCTATGAAGGTCAGGCAGGTCTAGATTACGTCATCGTAGACTATTGCTCAGCTGTTTGTTTGGCTCGAAATATAGGGAGATTATAACATTTGATAAAATTCAATTTAATAGAATTAAGAACCAGTAATTCTTTATGTAAAATGTGTAGGCCCTACGATAAACTCCTGAAAACATTAAATCTTTCTGGTAAGTGTTCTTGTTAAAAATCAGTCCTTTTCATGTAGAAAATATTCTTTCTCTTTCCTTTTCCTTATTGATTTATCACTGGTTCTTAAAGTATTTATAAATGTACATCTATATCTATTATTTATACCTATTATTTAATATTCCTGGTCATTTAAAAGAATTTATAAAGTCTCTTTCGTTGTTAAATTAAGCAGCTTTCGTAAAAAAAAATAATTTAACATGAAAGTTACTTTTAAATCACACGTAACATAGGGGGAACAGACGGAACTGATCGATGAATTTTGAAGATTACGAACGTAATTGAAGCAATCCTTTTCCGTAATCATGTTTACAGGAACGGAACTGACAGGGCCTCATTTTGCAACAATGTGCGTCATGGTTTTTCAAGGAAAGCTGCGATGGTTTGCAGACTGATAAAACATGTTTCAACTCGTAAACTTAAGGGGTAGTACCAGGGGTGCCCATCCCCCTAGCTTCATGACTCCCAATTTCATGAAAGGTATCTCCCCTGAACTTCGTATCAACACAGCCTCATTAAAAGCAACACTCGCCTTACAAACAGTGGAATAACAGTAGGCGTACTATAAAACTTCTTCCCAAAGAAAAGGTATTGCTGAATTTGTAATAAGAACAGTGTCAATTGAAAAAGTATTTTAATGAGGCTGCTCTTTTACATGATACAATTATATAATGTGGATTAGGTTGCAATTGCTTTCTTGTCGCTGATGTGTTTTCTTTTCAAACAGTTTTTTTTGTGTCGAGAGTATTGTAATTTATTTCTGGACCTTCAGGATCTCCCAGTATGCTGAACAGATGTTCTTTTTTAGAATATATATATATATATATATGAGGTATTAAATATCTTTTGAAGTTATAAAACTTTGCGTTTTTATTTTTAATATAAAAAATGCCAACTTTCAACAATTTGAAACCCCTCCAAAATTTCAATTGCACGCTTTGCGTCTTAACCCCCCCCCCCTTGTGGGACTCCAGGATCGTACAAGGTAAAATAATCGGTATAATCGAGCCTTATAAATAGATTAATACATTTTATTTACAGACCCCTCATTATCATTGAAGTATTAATATTAGGCAATATTAATTTAAAACACTATAAGAGAGTGTTATGTAAGGGACTAAATCACCGAATTTAGTATTAAAATGTGTTTTATATAGAACTCTGCTTTATTTGATACGATTTTACGAAAATGAGCACACAAAATAACAGAAGAGAAAACAAAATACTGCTAACAACAAAAGAGAAGCTTCAAAAGCTCTGGTGGGAGCTTCAAAGTCACATAATATTTAGTCTTTTTCGTAACTAAGATATTAGAATGTAAAGAATATTTATTTAGTTATAAAGATTTAAAAAAACACATCAAATTGTGGAATTATTTTATTTAATTAATGACAAAACACAATAGTGTACATACTTTTAGTTTTAAGGGCAAATTTCAAATCTCTTGGAGGTTCTATATGTTCATCTAAAGGCCTAGGCGAATAAAATATTGAATTTTGGGCCAAATATAATTTGCTTTCAGGATTTCTTTTTATGTGTAGAAATCTGCCTATTTAGAATTGCGCTGTAGAAAGCTGTGACCCTCCTCTTTGGCAATGTTACCTTTATGAACGCTCCACTCTTTTTTACTAAAATTCTGAACCAGCACGATGAATTAGAAAGAAAGAAAGAAAGAAAGAAACTACAAAGTGTCCCAGTACCTAAGGGGTACATAAAACAACAACAAGAAGAGACGGGATCGTATTAAACTTTTTACACTTCCCCTTTATTCTTGTACACATCACTACATAGTCAATAAAAGCTGACAGAAATATTGATTTATGATGATTATAGGTTTAGTGAGTGAAATCATTTTATGATGTTTTCCGGCAGTCAATGTGAAAATGCAATAAAATACGTAACACTTGCTCCGACTTCCCACATATTTCATGTTTTATTCAACCGAGATAACCACCATTGGCAAACAAGAACAGAAGAAAGAAGAACCCCAAGACCCACTCCGTTGCCTGGCACCGACCGATAAAGTCCTGGACATCATTTATTTAATTCCTAGTAACAAGAGAGCTTGATGGTGAAGTTACTTCTTGTGATTGCTTGCTCAGAAGCTCCCATTTCTACGAAGGACTTGTCATTACATATAACGATAAAACACATTCGCAAGATTAAAAGCAAAAGAGGACACATGGACTGTACTATTGTTCTCAGATAGCACTGAATGAATAGGAAACTTTTCGTCATAAAATAAATGAATTTATTTACTTTAAATTGCATCATGTGCAACTTCAACAGCGAATTTTAAGTGCTCGGGCTCGGGTGCAGTTCAGTGCAAATTTTTTATTATATAAGAAGTTCATATATATATATATATACATATAACATATACATTATATATATATATATATATATATATATATATATATATATATATATATATATATATATATATATATATAGTGTTCAATTATAAAATTAGAGAAGGATATAGGCCAGCGTTTCTCAACCTTTTTGAGCCCGAGGACCTCAAAAATGTCTAAAAAAATTTACGGACCCCTAATTTTACATCCCATTTTTAAAAGAATGCCTATATTCTTAATATATGGGCTATTAATTATAGGTCATTATGACGAAATATGCGAAAAAAAATTACTTCTTTACTTTCCACTTGCTTTATGATATTTTTACATTATGTCTGAGGACCACCTGCACCATCTTCGCGGACCATAGGTTGAGAAACGCTGATATAGGCTATTACATAATTTATAAATAGACTATTGTTAATTTGAAAAAAATTGAGGTTAATTATACGCTTTCAATTACTGGCGTAAATCAGCTCGTGTACTTTTTTCCTAAATCTTTTTACTGTTTAGTAATTTTAAATCGGAAATTATTTTAATAAAATTATTATTATATAATTTTGGACCGAAGTTGCGGGTATGCCTTAGGCTACACCTGCTCAAGTATTGCATTTCTCTTCAATGAAAAATAATGAAATCGTGTTTTTCCATCTCGATCCTTTGCACCAGGCTCTGAAAGGGTTGAAATGGGGCTGAAAAAATGAACATTAATTTATATTACGTACCTCTCGAAACCTTCGAATATCAGATGGAAATCATAAATATCTATATAAAAAATAAAAACATTTTTTCATATCTGTTCGCGCGTTATCAATTAACAGCACGGCATCATACTATGATATGTAATTTCAGTTATTTATTCACTTAAAGTGTCGATGGTCTTACTGATTTTAAGACCAACATTTTAAGTGAAGAAATAAGAGAAAAGATAACATATACTATGACGCCATGTTGTCAATAGATAACGCATGAATGAACAGAGATGTTTTCATTATTATAATAGTGGTATCAAGAATCCTAATAAAGGATCGCGTGATCTTGTGTTTCTTTTGAAAAGCTGATGGAAGGACTGTCCATTTCCCATGGACCAATCCCACTAGACTTCCTTAATGACCCATACCCTGCTGTTTTACTTGTAGAAGCTCTAACACAGAGTTACATAGAAATCGTCCCTCTCTGTGTTTTATTGATGTTCCGTCTGTAGAACAATGTGTTTGAGGGACGTTGCTACTTCCAGCCTTTAACCCTGCCACACTAGAAGAACATTATCAATCAATCAAATCAGGGCGCACCACAGTCTGGTAGATTTTTGGCTTCAATTCTACTTTCCTCATTCTATACTCTTTTTTCCTTCTATTTCCTTTTAGCTTCTGCCTCCCTCGCCTCTCCAACATGGGCGTCCGCAGAAATGTAGTCAAGGGGGGGCCAATGAACAAATTACTGCCACCACCACCACTATGCTACTACAACCATTTTATTATTATTTTTCCTATTATTATTACTATTAATATTATTAATGTTGTTATTATTATTATTATTATTATTACTATTATTATTATTATTATTATTATTATTATTATTATTATTATTATATAATCAACATCCTTGATTTACTCTAGCTGGACCTATGACTATGGACAATGAAAACATCTGATATTTACACTCACATCTCTTTTTCTGCCCCTCACAATTTCACAGGTAAAAAAAAGAATATAAAATGCAATACTTTCTCGCCTTATCTTCATTATAATAAAATATTAGGCTATAAGTGGTTTCAAGTTTAGGGGAAGTCATTATTCCTACATCCTCATATCTAAGGTTGTCAGCTGTTACAACTCGTTTTCATCCAAACAACGCTAACTACAGTGTGTGGAAACTTAAGCCTCTCTTGACATCAGTTCCTTATAAGCAGGGCCCGGATTCTGATGACCTAAAATTGTTTGAAAAATGACCTATAAAATGACCCTAAAGTTTAAAGAAAATGACTTAATAATTATAAAAAATGACCTAAAAACTGATATTTTATTTATAAAAAATTATTACTGTACACACAAAGTTATAGACTACTTTGTACATAGTTGTAAAAACAGTAAATAACTGCAATGTTGTGAATGTTCTTTTCTCACGGAAATTTATACTGGCACTGAGGCACTGGCGAGTCAAAATTCGGCATTTCCTTTTGTGGTCTGCCGGATTATATTGTTGTTTATTGAGGGTAAACAGTAGTTTTCACTCTCAAATCCAAGCAGGTGGCAGACTCTGGTGCCAAGTCAATCTAATAACAATAGTAATATAATACAAAATTTTGGCGTTTCTTTGATTCTCATTTCCGACTGAGACATGACAACACTTTTCGCCGAATTTTTCCTTCTTGCATTAAACAAACAACACTTCAAAGACAGCACCGCTAGCGACGAATAAAGTACACTCAATGTAAATACATGAAAATGACTAAATAAGGAAGCAAATGACACGAAAATGACAAAATAATGACCTAAAACTGAAATAAATGCCCTAAAAATATAAAATGGCATAAAATGACAAAAAATGACCTAATAAAAATGCATTTCTATAATCTAGAAGCCATGATGAGGATTTATACACCACTTGGCAATGTCTATGCAGCATCAATAAAAAGATGACATGTCATTAGAATCCGGGCCCTGCTTATAAGTCATTTAGTTTAGAGGTTCATGTGTAAATAAAATTTCCAGGGAGGGGCAGCGGCCCTACCCTGCCTCCCCCTTCTGGACGGCCATGCTCTCCACCATATGAAGCATGTAGGAGAACAAGTGTCTTAAGTTACGTCTTCACTTCTTGAGTCTGTAATGGAATAATGGACCTACCGAATGTGAATTCCCAACTTATCCTCTCGCCGAACCCCTTGATTGTTCAGAATTTATTGGAAAATGTATTTCCCAATATTACTATTTAAGTTTTTAATTATGAATTCCACCTTCAAGCACTAGTATTTTACATTGATACTGAAATAATAGGGTGCTGACGGAGAATTTCTAGATAGCGTATAATACCTGTTTTAATACTATTTATTTAGTTCTGTTATAGTAGATGATGGTGATCGACAAATTTAGGGTGCAATTTGTTTGCGTCAGAGTTGCTGTTTTCTCTTCCATCACTAATGCAGGGGAATGCGTTTACGCTAGCGTCGCCCTGCCTTCATGGATAGAATTATTTAAGGTGGATATTACCCAGGAAGACCACAAGAGAGGATAAATAAAATTGTCCGAAATTTAAGAAAAAAGGAAATACAAAACCAGACAATATTGCTTAAAGAAAAATTATATATAAGAAGTACAGTGAAAGTTCAAAATCTCACTCTGATTTTGAAAAGCACATCTCTTATTTAAATAAACCACTTCCTCTTTGGTTTTAACAAGTTTCTAACCCCTTGTAGCTTGTATTGTTAATTCAAATATCGACGATTCTGCGTCTATTAACAATAATTAGGGTTAAAACAACGGGTTTAACCACACCAGATGAGAGTCCGCTGTCTAGAAAAGTGGACTGGAAATTGTGACCAGGATGCCAATCTTTATATATGTTCTTCTGGGTGGCGCTACAGCGAAACTGTCTTCAGTGGCGTTGTAACAAACCCGACGAAATGGCGCAAACGTGTTGACCCGCAAATTTACCAGTTCTAACATAAATGCTAAGAAGCTTACTCATAATCAAATCCTAATGATGGCAGTCAGTTAAATGTATAAAGAAATACAAACGAAGGCTATAAATCTATTTTGATTATCCAATGTTTATGCTCAAACATGGCGGCAATCTCATCTTAAAAGGTTGTTAATCGCTTCAAGGAAATCATTTTTAAACAGAGACCAATATAGCAAGCTGTAGCTATTAATGATGGTTGGGTTTCTAAACCCTTGAGACTTGCGAGAATTCACTGGCGGTAATTGAGAGTTAATGAGAAAGGGAAAGGTTTGAACTGAACCTTGCACGACTGGTAGGTTAACAGCAACTTGGTAACAGTCAAGTACTTACGCCAGGAACGTTACGACTTACTTTTCCCCGAGGCGGAAACACCGAACTTCATAATATGCACTTGAAGTGACAAACGGCACAGCTTACGAATCAAAGCGACATCTATACAAAAAATTATTTCTTGAGCGTATGTACAAACATTCTACAGTTCACTCAAAGTCAAACTGTATTATTTTAGACTAAGAATGAAAAGTATTAAGTCTAATTCAAGGCATTTCAACAAATTAAAGTGCCGGAACATTAACATAATATATTTGCAGACAAAATCTTATAAATTGAGATTACTTGGATACTTTCTTCCTTGTGATTCATACTGTCGTGTTCAATTGTATATACAATACTAACTTCTCATGCTTGACCATCCTACATTGATTTATTTCCTGCTTAGACGATGCTGTGCCTCTAAGTATTGGCGTATGAGAACCGATTCTTTGTCATCATTATTAAGTGCTGGAATGGTACTTCATGAGATCGTGTGGGGGACAGGAAAATGTCTATCCGTGTGTCTGTACGCACGTTAACTAAAATACGCTTTATCGGATTTTCATGAAAATTGATATACGCATTTATAACGTCCATGGGAAGAAGCTGATATTGGACCAAATCCGTTGACCGGTACCGGAGTAATGCCCAATTTAGTGCCTATATTATGGTAATATATTAGAAAGAATTTATCAAATACAAATCAGTTCTCAAGGCAACATATTGTTTTACAATGTTCATATACGGCCTTGGAAGTTGCAATGCAGATAGCTTTGACAAATAACACTACCCACATATTCCTTCACATATGCTTATCAAACTAGGCCTTTGTTCTTTCATAAGCCCTGCTTAATGAATCGATCTGGAGCTTAACTCGAAAATCGATTAAAAAAATAACTTATTTTCTGCATATCATAACTGCAATTATTACTGATTAAACAAAACCATACTGGCACTTTGTTACATCAGTTCACCTGATTTTATTTTTAAAGGACTTCTACTTCTATATTATAAATAGTATTATCGTCAGTAAATGCGCAAAAGCGACCGCCAAGTGATAACTAATTACAAGTAACATACTATTTCAATATATGTGTGTTATCAAGTTACAATATCATACCGTAGGCCTACATATTAACGTGTAAACAAAACAGACCTGTAGCTTATCACAGGCTCAGAGATGGAACTGGAATGATACCAGTTCGATCCGCTGTCCCAAATCATCCCTGCTCCTAGCGTATGTTGAATTATCTGTATGCAAAGACTTTTCAGAGACTCCTACTTATTAGATACATCCCTACCTAATGAAAACCATGAATATCATAGGATTCGGTGTATTAAGTTTGCTTCTGGAGTAAGGCATCTATATTCATAGAATTTTAATAACTTGGTTACATGAACTTTCAATAAAGCTTCCCTTAGATAGAAGATATAGGCTATTCTTTTCTGTTCCTTTCTCTTTGAAAATATATCAGAAGAAGAGTAATCACTTATGTGGCTTCTTATTGAACGCAGGTAGTTTCTAAACTTATGTCTTTGATTCTAGACTTTGATAACATTGATTATGTATATATATTGATAATTAGATGCACTTGAGCAGTATTACTAAACTTGAAACAACTCTGCCGCAGGGGGGGGGGACGCAGGAAGGAAGCAATCCACATATAAACTGTCCTAGATTACAGGGCTAGCGGGATTGATCTACATTTAATATAGTCGATGAGTATTGGAGGATTCAAACAAAGACCACCAGAAGAAAATAAAACTCAAGGATTATTGAAGCACTTTGAATATATGAATCAAAGACGACTCTATTTGAATATTTTATAGGAAAAGCGAAATCCTTTTTTTAATGCGATAAAGTTAATGTTAAAACCATGTATTGTTAAAGCATTCCAACGGGTAAAAGAAAATCCGCTTTTTGTAGTCGCCTATGATTCCACATATTACCTTGGTCTTCGTAACATTAACTGACTATACGAACATAGTGAACTGTAGATGTTGCTTATAAAGTAGAGTCGCGTTTTGACTCGTGGTTAAAGCAACTTTAAATAAATTTAAATATACTTTAATATCCTTAAAATATTGTCTTACCATTGCTATGTAACCTACTGTTTGTATAATATTATTTAATTATTTAATGTTTACTAAGTACCAGTATGGTACTTCATGAGATTGTGTGCGGGACGGGAAAATGTCTGTACGTGTGTCTGCACGCGCGATAACTCAAATACGCTTTAACGGATTTTCATGAAACTTGGTATACGCATTTATAATGTCCATGGAAAGGAGCCTACTTAATTTGGACTAAATCGGTTGACCGGTATCAGAGTAACGACTAATTAAAGGTCACATGCTTTTTAAATGGGAAATCATGACTATACTACGATGCCGCGCTGCTTAATCATTGAGGACCTTGACTCCAATGCAGTCAGATGTTTGTTTCGTTGATAAAGTTGAAATGAGTGCTACATCAATACATCAATACAGGTTAAAACGACAACAAAGATTTGATTATCAGAAGACGCAATATTTGTATTACAACCAAAGAAGGAAAGCAGTAAGAAATGTTTTGAATGATAACCGCAATGTCTGTCGTGTTGATGTTAATAAAATTCATCACCACTTTTCCTCGCTGTTTTCTATACCAAATGAAAGCGAACGAGATGTATATCCATCCAATGTTTCTGACGCTGCTCGAGTCAGTTTGGATGAAACAGAAGATATACTAATTAGCAAGCAAGAGATATCTACAGCAGTCAGAAGAATTGCAGTCGACACAGCACCTGGCCCTGACCATGTTCTTTTGAGAGCTGTAAAAGATGACACTTGCTATGAGATCATAGCACTAATTGCTACAACAATGGCAGCCCGCAATCTTGTTCCGGAATGTTTAAAAAGAGCAAGAACAATACTAATCTTCAAAGGTGGTGATAAGACAGACCTGGCCAATTGGAGACCTATTACCATCTGCTCGATCGTGAGAAGAATCATCGAGCGTGTGCTTGATAGAAGACTTCAAATGTATGTATCGTTTTGTGAACATCAGCGAGGGTTTACTAACTCCCCCGGCACACATATTAACACGTCTATTTTGGAATCTCTTCTCACGTCAGCTAAGAAACGTAAAACAAACCTTGCCTTGATCTTCTTAGACATTAGCAAGGCATTTGATAATATTGGACATGGCCATCTTGAGAAAAGTCTCTCATCACTTAATATACCATCTAAATTATCAAAACTTATAGTTTCTTTGCAAATAAATAACATTACGCAGATATGGACTAACAATCAAAAGACCAAGCCCATTTCAATAAGAGGAGGAGTGTTACAAGGATCGCCTCTGTCACCTACTTTGTACAATCTAGTGACAGACCATATCCTACATGAACTGTCTTCCAATGAAAATGCTGAGGATTTTGGTTATTCTATACTGCCAGGTCTCCCTAATATAACTGTCATGGGATTTGCAGATGATACTTTAATAGTAGGCAATAATGAAGAATCTGCCAAGAAACTTGCCGATATAGCCATTCAAAGGTTTCTTGAAATAGGCTTGGCTATTAATATGCATAAATCAAAATCTATTTCAATTACTAAAGGCACTATAAAGTATGATGATTTCGTTCTAGACTCTGGACAAGTCATTCCTTCAATTGCACCTGATGAGACTATCCGCTATTTGGGTGTCAACTATCATCATGCAACGGTTTTTGACCCAAAAGCAGCGATGAACGATCTTAAAAATAAATTTGATGCCTTAGCTTCCTCCTCTTTATTACAACCATACCAGAAATTTAACATCTTGAGTACTTTTATATGTCCATCATTGATTTATAAATTTCAGACTACACCATTAAATAGAATACCAGTCAAATTTCTTTCTGACGCTGACGTATTAATTCGAACAACATGTAAAGAGATACTTCAACTCCCAACCGACACCCCTGATAGTATGATGTACTCAGCCAAGAGTTATAAGGGATTAGGACTCTTTAAAGCATCGTGGGAGGCATATTTACAATTCATTAATTCCTGCCAAAGTCTCATGAATTCTAATAACATCCACATAAATCACACAAGAGACTTGAACGATGAAGTTAACAGATGTCTCGAAAAACTTAATCTGCCATCAGATGGAAGGCCTGCCTGGCTTAAAGTTCCTTCCATACGGACGCAACTCCGAAATAAGGAATTTGAAACTTGGTGTTCTTTGCCCCAGAAAGGAAAGGGTGTCATCCTTTTTAAAGAATATACGCCATGTAATAAATGGCTTAGTAAGCCCAAAGGATTGACGAGTAGTGAGTGGAAGGATGCAATTAAGATGACAGCGAATGTATGTCCAGTTCGTGCTCTACCAGGCAGGTCCCAAGACGGTCACCATTGCCGTCGTTGCGGCAGTGAGAAAGAAACTCTTGCTCACGTCTTGGGTGCTTGTCCTTATGGTGAAGTGCTGAGGAACAGTCGCCATCACAAGATCCGAACTTTAATTGCAAATGCTCTGCGGGAAAATCATCATCAAGTAGCTGAAGAGGTCTACGGCGTTTCTGAAGGTGGCTCCTCTAGAAGAATTGACATCATCGCCATTCCACCAGGCTCAACCAATGGATATGTAATCGATCCTACAGTCAGGTTTGAAACAAGTAGCACCCAACCTGCAGAAGTTCATGCTGAAAAATGTCGTATCTACGAACCCACCATCGCATACTACAAAGAAAAATACTCCCTTTCTTCTATTACCATCTTTGGCCTGATGGTGGGTGCAAGAGGAACAATTCCTTCATTCTTTGTAGATTTCTGCAGATTCTTCCGTCTGAACAGCATTTTAATAAAAGAAGTGTCTCTGACAGCCCTAAAAGGTTCCCTCTCAATACTCAGGAATCATTTATATTCCTAAATTGTATATATTTGTTTTCAATGTTCTTTTTTTCTTGTTTCATAAGTTTTCTTGATATATGTGAGTTTTTTCTTTATGTTTTATTGTAAATACTTGTAAACACTTCTTTGTGGTGCAAATCATTTTCTTTTATATTACGCTTTGTCTTAGGGCAACCCTTAACTAAGGGAAGCTGAATGTAAATAAACATTAATATATATATACAGAAGGTATATTAATGTAAAACAATTAGACCTACGTACTTTGCCAGTGCATTTTGTGAAATGTTCACATATATTAAGAATTTCTTATATCAGTCTATACGAGTATGAATTAAGTATCAAACTTTAGACCTTTGTTCTTCCGCAAACCCTGCTTAATTAAGCTCTGGAGCTTAACTCTGAGATAGATTACAAAAATAACTTATTTTCTGCATTTCATAATTGCAACTATCACTGATTAAACAAAAGCATTCTGGCACTTTGTTATATCAGTTTATCTGATCTTTTATTTGCTATTTATTATCATCAAATTTGTTATTACATTTATCATTATTATCATCATAATATTACATTATTGTTATTATTATTATTATTATTAAGTGTATTTGTTATGTATCTACATTGTGTAACTCTCGTCAAATTTTGGAATTTTAACATAAATGTGATATAGGGGTTTGAGTAAGTGGAATAATATCAATGGACTATCGTTTTCCATAGAAGAATTTCAATTTTCATACATGTAGCTATTTACCCTTCCGGAAACGACCTGCTCTGGGATATTAGATAAAATAAATATAAATTTTGAAGTGAAAAGAATTCTCATAAAAGCAGAACTACAGCTAAGCCACTGAAACTAATTAGACGCAATATTAAATTAATTTAAATAAAACCGTGAAATGAAAATAATGCTGCTACAAAGAGAAATTCTGTGTAAATTACTTTTGTGTAAACCAACCCTTCAGGCATGAAAATGCTGAGATTAACTGAAGGTGAAGTGAAAGAATTACGTCGGCTGTAATATCACGGTAATAAGAGAGAAGAAATTAAAACAACTGGCAGATTGAACAACATAATTAGCTTTTAATTGTTTATATTTTGTGATCCTTTAAAGACGTATTGTGAACTTTGCTCCTGAAAATGCTTCATCCCGTCATGCGATATAAGTAAATAAACCAAGTTCAGAACTCATGTTAAACTGCACCCGGCCTCATCTCTGAATTTGGTATCTAGGGACCGGCCATTTAAATTACTTGTGCAAGGTTTAAACCAGGCTGACAGATTGTCAAGCTTGTGTTTAACTTTCCATGCTAAATTATTCACACCTTACACATTCAGTCTTCAGTGTTGGATTTATTAATTTTTCATAATGAACAGGAAGGGGGTAAAAAACGGACCGACTAAAATATCTAAGTTGCCGATATGAGCCACTGCGCATGCCTAGGGGCATGCACAGGATAGCAGGGAATGTATTGAAATGAACATTGCTTGAATTGAGAAATCATTCCACGTAATTTGCATTGCTTGTGAAAACAAACGTTTCCATTACATCTCTTACATTTATTTACGTATCACAAGGCTCTGAAGTCAGCTACAAGAGTCGGTCCGCTTTTTTCCCCCAACCTGATGATGTGAATGAGAACTCGCGTTATTAATATTATTATTATTAAGCTGTGGATATATGAGAGCACATTTATTATGGGAGAAAGTTTTGTAAATTTCTTGATAATTTAATTCTAGATAGATTCAGATTGCAATAAATCTACGCACTTTCTGTGCAGTTCCTGCGTATTTTGCCCTCGGTAGGTTATGCTTAATCGTTAATCAGCTTTTAATAGCAGGAAGGAATTCGAAAATATTACAGCCTATTCACAGACTTGGGGGGGGGGGGAGGTACACTTAAGTTTTTGTCATATAAAGTCTATGTATAACCATAAAAATCCAATTCTTTCCCCCTCCGATATTTTCAAGTTGGCGTCTCTGCGTTATGCATATTTGTATTATAGATAGTAAAAAATCTTTACTGCTGTAATCTCTACTCAAGCATTACTATCAGTTAAGATAGACTTTTAAACGCAGTAAAATACTGCATGATGTAATATATTTTGGCATAAAAATTCATGACGCGTGAAACAGGGTACCAATATTGTGTCAGCTGCTATTTTCCCGATCGGATTACTTAAACGCTTTATTCCAAAATACTAGCGTCCTCTCAACTTTTCAAGCTTTTCTTTCTTTTTTTTCTCCTTTTACAGCAATAGCATTCAGTTCCCTTTCTAGTACTAAACGGAGTTTTAAACACTTTAGTTTTTGTCCTGTTTTATTTCTGATTACCATACAAAAAGGAAAGTGAATGGAATAAACAGCGTGGGATCGCTTTTCCGGGAAGTTACTTCTCCTGATTAACAGTATGTCCTAAGGCGTTCTTCGCTTGAGTTAAAATGAGTGGTGTTTTCATAAAATTAACATGTATTCAAGGGAACCATCCCAGCGCACCTACTTAGAATTTAATTGATGATTACGCGAAAAAGAGTTCTTGACTTTCGGACTCCTACAATAAAACTAATTCTGAAACGTTAGACGAACTATTTTACAGTTCCAATGAGTGTTTTTTAGAAGAATGTTGTGTTTTGTCTTTCATTTTGGTATCAAATGTTATTGTTTAATTAGTTCTGTCTTGTTCTAAAGATATTATGTGTATGTTTACCTTGACAATGTCAATAATTCTGTAAGTGTTGTAATTATTAAAGGTAATATCAATTTTAGTATTCATTTAACTACTTTTTTCTCTTTCGTAGTTTTACCTAGCCCTCTTGTAGGGACCTTTATGCGACATGTGCCGCCCAGGCCTTACCGGGCCACGACCTGTCGGGAGAAGAATAAACTACGGATCACAAGACTTTTTTGACCAGACAAGGACATCGAGGGCCTCCCTGGTTGGGTGATCAGCCCAATGCTGGGGCCACCTCCGATACCATACAAACACGTAGGACGAGCCACACACCATTCAAATACACACTCACTCCGAACAAGGCGAGGATGAGATGAAGATGATAATGACGGCCAGATGATATCCAGGGACCACAAGGGCCTAAAGTTACCTGACATTTGTCTCACAGGTGAGGAATAACCCCACCTTGGTAACTTGTCCCGACCAGGAATCGAACACGGACCCGTTGCGTGAAAGGAGTGAACGCATCTCCTCATCCACAGCGGTGGACTTTAACTACAAATAAAAATATTAAAACTAGTATTAAAAATATAGAATGAACCAAAATAAAAATTAGGTTAAGGAATGCATTCTGACTTTGATCGCTATTTTAGAAGAGAAGGGAAGGTAAACGGGTTAAGAAATGTTATATTTTAACTATCATCAGCTTATTTTTTCGGAAGACATAAAAACATTGTTGCTGTATCCAATATTAAAGAAACGTTACATATTATTTGAAATATGGATAATTTCTAGGAATATACAGTTATGTTATATTATATAGGCCTGCATGATTTTATTTTCAATTGTAAGATAGGTTCGTAGGACATTTCTAGTAATAGGCCTATAGTAATAATTCGAATATCAATAAAAATACATGTGTCACACAATACACTGATGCTTTTGTATACAATAATGTGTTGGAAATACTGCATTACTGTATTATATGCTTAAGAATAAAATGAGCAGTAGTTAGTGCAAAATTATAAGTTTTTATTTTTTAAACCCTTTGCTACCAATAAAATAATCGTAATCTATTATGTTGTCGTATTCTACAAAGTACATAGTAGTGATGGATAAGATTTTTTATTCTTTACTAGCAGATCCCCTCGGCTTCGCCCACGATAATTAATTGGAAGATTAAAAATTAAGAGCAAAATAATTACAACATTATATTTATTAACACTTTGCACGCGAAACATTCATAGAACTAAACTAAACGATTCATAATTAATGAAACAGCTAAAAATTAGGCTCTGAAGTGAATTCCAAGATTAGAAAGCGCAGCATGGGGAAAACAACCTCAGATTCGAGTTCTCTGGCCTAGAAAACCCCTGCATAGTGCGTTTCGTCCAAATCGAACCATGTTTGCCCATTTAATCCCAATTCATTATCCCTCTTCCGTCTATGTTGAAAATTTCAGATGCCCGCGTGCCTTGACATTATAAACAAATTAATCGACCAGAGTGGGCTTATAAAATTCAAGCGATCGCGAAGCTTTTATTTCCAAGGTATGACAAAAATAGGCAAAGTCACCTGCAATTAATTTTACAAATGAAATGTATTACTGAAAACTGATGTTTCGAAAGCGCAAAAAAAAAAAACACGTTTTCTGCCCGTTTTTCACTCATAACTCGCGAACGAAAGCGAAAATTTAAAATCAGACTTTGAGGTGCATCCGCCCACCCTTCAGTCCATCTATGATTAAAATTTCAGATCTTTGCTTTCAGTAGATTTCGCTGGGCATCGCGCACAGACAGAAAGATAGAAAGACAAACACTTCCTTTTATTATTAGACCTATAGGTTAACTGCACCGATATTAAAAGAATTCCCCTAAAAATAAGTTGTAATGAATATCTAATACAAATAGTGACAGCAAGCGCTGTTTCTTCTCTGGAAGACACAGTTGTGTTGAATTTAGTTTTTTTTAAAGATTCAGGAAATGTTCTGATACAGAATTAGATCCGTGTTTACACAAACGTCCTTTGTGGATAATCACTCAAATTAACTGGCTTTATGAAAAGGTTTACATATCCCTGGCTCATTAAGCTTCTCTTTACAAGGTCTTGGAGGGGCTTAAATTGGAATGCTCGACTGTTACTAGGAATTCATTAACTCGCTCTTATTAAACTGTTTCATTCATACTATTCTTTAGCCATGTAAAATAAATACTTATTAGAGTTCAAAGATGAAAGACATTTAGGTCCTACAAGAGTAATTTGTATAATCTTTGTATGTTTATGGTTGGAAGTAGGCTGCTTATCTACCACTACTCAATGGCAATAGACAATTCCTCACCAAGCAAAAGGAATATTATCTATTTTATGGAACACGAAGGTTCATTGCCGCGCTTACCTGAGTCCGCCATTCAACCCCATTCTGTGCTAACTCCTTCCAACCATCCCTCGCAAATCCTACTTCCCTTAAATCCATCCTAATATTGTCCTCCCACCATCGTCTAGATCTACCAAGTGGTCTTTATCCTTCGGGTCTCCCAATCAAGACTTTTGATATATGTCTTTCCTCCCCATGCGCGCAACATGTCCAGCCCATTTCATCCTCCGTGATTTTATTATCCTTACTATATCCGGTGAAGAGTACAGGTCATGAAGCTCTTCGTTATGCAGTTTTCTCCAGTCCCCATTCTCATCTCTCTTAGCCCCAAATATTTTCCTAAGCACCCTGTTTTCGAACACTCGCGGATTATGTTCTTTTCGAAGAGTAAGCGACCATGTCTCACATCCATATTATACAACCGGTAGGATAAAAGTAGGTTGCTTATACCTCCAAAAATATGATAATCGTCTTTACAAAGCGGCATAAACAGTGAACGTAAAGTAGTGCACATATGCATGGTTAATATTCAGTTCGGTGTTAATACTGATTCTAATACTATTCCATTGGTCACAAGAATTGCGTTTAAATAATTTTATGCGAATAAATTTATCTCTAGTTCTGTAGCTTATTCTAAAAGGACTGCCTGCGTGGTTAGCGTTGGTGACTAGGGATCCGCAGGTCTGGGTACGATATCCGGTACCTCCTCGGAATTTTCTGAGGTAGGGAGGTCTGGAACAGGGGGGCGATTTATAGATCAGATATGGGCACGGTGAATTTAATTCTTTTCCCCATTTTTATCATGTCCCGATTTTTAACAAAATGTTTCAATTTTTTCAAGTGAAAAATGCAAATTACAGTTTTTTTTCTTCAAAAATACTTTATGGCAACCCTAGGTAAAGAAGAATTAAAAATTATGAAACAAATTACTATTTTCTACGTTCCCTCAACCTGTTCCCTGTGGCAGTCATTTTTCTTGTAATTAGAAGTTACTAATAAAATTCTGAATCCTTAATAATTATATATAATGATTTTCTTTATTTATAAATTTATTCGGATTTATTCTGAATACGATTAAATGTGTTACGGCAGTTTATATCCATTTCCATTATTTTAGTGATCGCAATGCAACTCTGGACTACATATAACTTATGTCAAAGAAAATATAATATTATCATGTTGATAAGAGTAACAGAATCTGAAAAGCCCCCCCCCCCACAATTAACGGAGCCTTTCGTCAGATCGATCAAGCCAGGATTCGCTATAGGCCACTGAAGGTTCTGGAAGAGAAAACTAAGTGTAAATGATTGCAATACTATTTGCTCCGAAACAAGCTGAAACCATTTGGACTTCAAGGATTAATGTCTTCCACCATGAACACTTTGCGAAAGTGACAAAATGATCAATATCACAGTAGTCATGCTAGAGTTCGCTCTTACTCCGACCATTCTCTTTGTCATCTCAGTACAATCAGCAGCGAGTATAGTTATAGCTCCCAGTGTTATTACTGGAAATAACTGGCTTTGAGATCATAAGGGAAGCAGGTTTGATTTATTGGCCTAACCGTAATTGCTTTGCATATATCCAATTAATTGTTCGAGCAGATGAAATCGAGAACTCGCGTACGAGATGTCGGGGGTTTAAATCCATGTGTCCGCCAATATGAATGTGGATTTCTTTTATAGTTTTACATATGAGCAAACGCAAATGCTGGATGGAAAGTCACTTACTTCATACCTCGAACATTCCTTTTTATTGCCATTCTATCTTGCTACTTGTTGCCTCAATAGTTGAAAATTTCCTAAATACGCAGTTATATATACAATAAAAGCCGTTCCATTTTCACCAGGATGCTTGGAATCTGGTTTAAATTAGTCGGAAACCTGAAATAATGCAAAGGGGAAAAATATGACATGTCATAGAAATCCGCCCCCTAGAATAACCAATAAGAAATGAGAATGTGAACAGATGATTAAAAGAACGCTTAAGAAGATCGATGTTCATAAAACAGAGCCATATTGACTTCTTTATGAATCTAAAGCGCGGTAACTACGCCTTGTCAAAATAAGGACTTGCTTGTCTAGATTTTAATAAAGACTATTGTATTGACAAGGCGGAGTTACCACATTTTAGATTCATAAGAAGGCCGAGTAAAAACGAATGTAGCCGAGTGGCTGATCAGAATTTCTGGTTGGTTGGTTAAAGTTTTGCATAATTTGACGTATAAGCTTTGAGTTTGGAAGCTCCTAAGTTAACGTTTAATTTTACGTTAAGTCTAAAGTTAATGATGCACTGTGAAGGTCCTGTTAAGAAAAGACGCGTACGGTTAATTTTCAATGTGAATGAGGCTTGACAGGGAGTTCCTCAGTTCTTGACGAAACTTTGTATGCGATCCGCGTAAGTAAAGCGTAAATCTTCTTTCCGCTCTGCGCGACTGTGCGTGATACTCTGGGTCTGGAAACCCCCAGTTTTAATCCATAATCCTGTATAAAAATCACCAGAAACCACTATGGTAGGCTATACTATGATAGGCCCTATAATTCTCGGGTTAACTAACCTATACTATACACATATTTGAGTTCTTTCGTGCTTGGAGCATTAAATTGGTTTGAAAATTGGAATTTCACTTTAAAAAATTATGCGATTTAAGTGACATTCCTTACATAAGCATGGATTTTGCAGTTTTCTCTATTTATCTACAATTTATCTGAATTTATTTCCACCTAACACACATCTAAACTTTTTCATGACTGTGACAATTGTTTTAACATTTTGGTACCTTCCATTTTAAAAACAGGCGAACGAAGTATTGTGTTTGGCCCTCAAATTCGAGTCGAGTTTTCAACATTAAAACACTTGAAATTTCCAGAATAAATAAATATACAAACAAAACTGTGTTATACATTTTATGTTTTATATCTTACAATATTTCCTTTGCCAAAAACAAAATAGGCTATACTATTCGGCCATAAGTGGAGTAGTCGTAAAGCGTTATGCTCACGGATTCAATTTGGCCCACGTCGAAAGCGTTCATTTGTGCGTAAATTAAAATTTCCATTTCTATATAGGCTATTTACAGAGTACAATTGATATTTACGGAGGATGAGATGGGCTGGATATGTTGCGCGCATGTGGGAGGAAAGACATATCTCAAAAGTATTGACTGGGAGACCCGAAGGAAAAAGACCACTTGGATGACATAGACGTAGGTAGGAAGACAATATTAGGATAGATTTAAGGGAAGTAGGATTTGCGAGGGATGATTGGATAGTGTTAGCAAAGAAGATCGTTGAATGGTGGGCTCAGGTAAGTGCGGCAATGAACCTTCGGATTCCATAAAATAGATAATATTCCTTTAGCTTGCTGAGGAATTGTCTATTGCCATTGAGTAAGTAAGTATATGTTTACAGGCAAGTAAAAGAATTCCCGCTGGACAAAATTCTGGCACATTGGACAACGATTTCAAACCTAATAGCAGTTCACGATTGTGGTGGCACAAATAACTGGATAAAGGTTTACTACACATAAAATTAATTGCAGAAAAGATAAAACAGTTGTTCGTTATTTGAATAAATAGTTATCTGGATATGTTATGTCCGTTAACTTAGTCAGACAATTAATTATAGGTTAATGCTTATTCCCTGGGCCCATGTAGGCCTACTGTATGCTTCTCCGTACCAAACAGTCGCCAGAAGCAGCCATTTGATTATCCACCTTCTCTAAAACGTGACGAAATGTTTTCAAGAACCTTCTTGAACTGGAATCAATGTCTCAGGATGTATATACCATCATGCAAACGCTTTTAACAGTTAATTGGATAGCTACAGATAATGGATTATTGGTTGGTTAATAACGTCATTTTCCAGTTAACCTATTAACTTTTATCTGGATAATCCCAGCATTAGTTCAAAAGCGTCTTGTAAATGTGAGGGTCCATGCGGGTGAAGGAACTACCTGGCCTCAACCGCCTTCCCTGGTTGCTAAGGGTATAATAACCTTAACGAACAAACAAACAAACAAACAAAAAATGCAAACTGTACTAAACAAACTATATACTACATGATAAGCACTTTCAAACTCAGAAAAGAGCATAAAATTGTGTTACCACATTACGACATGACAGTATATCGTAAAAAATGTAACAGTAGATATTAAAGTGTGTGCAATTTTGGTATTAAATTTTTCTTAGAATAGACCTACAGAAGTATTGAAAAAGTCATAGTTTAAACTTCTAAATGCCGTTCTAAGTGTGTTTCAAATTCTGAAATAGTCATCATTCGAATTACTCCATAAAATTATGACGTAGTGTTTTTTCCGCTTGAAATGTTCTTTAATATACAGATCAGTGTTACCAACTTGTCAATCAGAGCGACATGTACACATATTTATTCTAACTGTGCAAATATGCATTGCAATTGTCACAAAATACCCCACCTCTTTCCCTCCCAGCCTTCCGCATGAGTGTAAAATGCACCGAAAGAGTGAAAATTTCCTTAAAAATGACCAAAAGAGAATAAAATGCTGAAAAATGCAGAATAGACTTTACCAACATTACAGAGAAAGCGATCTCATAATTCCTTAACTAGGAGATGATATTTACTTCGCTGAGCCACTACAAATGACTCTGATTCTTTACTGCAATGCTGAATAAGTTTTATCTGCAGTTTTCAATACCTCCAGACAGTTAAATGCGTATTGATTAATCGTCAGACAAAAAAAAAAAAAATTAATAAATATAGTAAACATAATATTAGTAGAAAACATAATAAAAGTAGTAAAACTATCTCCTTTGTTTATTATTATTTGTTATTATACTACTGTATATTCTCTTTTTTAAATACATATGTAGAAATATTAAACTTTTTTTCAATTTTTTATGTCATATTTTCATAAATTTAAGGTCATTTTAAATAATTTTTTAGGCATTCTAGGTCATCAACTTCCGAACCCTACTTATCAATATAAAAACAAATGATAAGGGAACCATCTCTAGCTGATGAATGTACAGAATACAGTAAATATTACAGTAAATATTAATAGTAAGGTAATTAAATATCACGGAGGATTAAATGGGCTGGACATGTTGCGCTCATGGGGGAGGAAAGACATATCTAAAAAAATTGACGGTGAGACCCGAAGGGAAAAGACCACTTGGAAGACCTAGACGCAGGTGGGAGGACAATATTAGGATAGATTTAAAGAAAGTCGGATTTGCGAGGGATGGTTGGATGGAGTTAGCACAGAATAGGGTTGAATGGCGGGCTCGGGTAACCGCGCAATGAACCTTCGGGTTCCATAAAATAGATAATATTCCTTTAACTTACTTAAGAATTGTCTATTACCATTGAGTAAATAAGTGTTGTAGTTGTAGGTGTGAAAGTACTTGTGGTAATAGATGCGAAGAATACTATTGTTATGATAATGCGTAATAAATATATCCAACATCGTTGCTGTGAGGAATTTTCCAACGACTTTATATCGTAGTAAAATATCTTAACTGTAATCAGAAACGTGATTGTAGGGGAAACGTTTTATCCTTCTCTTGTTCCACCAAATGTAGCCCTGTTAAGTAACTACGTTGTAATCTGGCCAGTGTGGTTTGGACTAAATGAACCTGAAGCGAATCTGCAAAATTAAACCTAACATAATGGAATCTCCAATTACTAGGAGTGGTTTCCCATTGCGACGGCATAGTAGTACTATTAAATGTTGAGGTTAAATTAATAAAATGACGCGTAGGAGTAACCACTGAATTCGAAATTACACTTTATTTTGTGAAGCGATTTTTATCTAGTTGCTGAAATTAATTAAAATATCTTTGAGTTGTAATAATTAAATTGCATTCCCTCTAGATGTTTTCCGAAGCAAGCACTTGAATTGATAAAAAAAAAAGTTTTATGCAGATTATTCTGCACACCACTTTATTTACTGCGTTTGTATGTATCTTAATTTACCTATTAAGGATTATTTCTCTCATTCTAATCACTGAAAATTATATCCTTTTTGTAAGATTGTGCTTTGCATATCATTATTTTGTATAGTACTTATTTTGCAATAATGTACTAAATATTCCATTCAAAAGCCGCACATTCGACTTTGACCAATAACGTTTAGCAATGCCTCGGATATTGACCAATCCCGATCCTTTATTTTACAATACGCTTCCAACGGTCGTAAGGATGCAAATTTTATCTGATAAAACGGAAGCTCGTTACTGGACACTTAAGGAATCGATGTGTAGTGATTAATACGTCAGATTCCACCAGTGAACAGAACAAAAACACGTTATTTTATACAACGTAACTTGTTTGAAAATTTAAATAATAGCCTATACATGTCCATTGACTAAAAACACAATTTAGATTCGGTGCAAGCCAGTTAGTGTGCTTTTATAGCGTTCTGATGCTGACACACTTAATCTTGTGGTAGGTTACGCACTATTGGTAGCATTGGTGACTCGAATCGATGCTTGAACTGTTCATTTAGTATGCCGTGATCTCACAGCGTACAGAATAATGACGACAAAGAAAATAATAATAATAATAATAATAATTATTATTATTATTATTATTATTTATAAAATCCTTTGCATTTTATTCATGGAATAGTCTTAATGAATCCTACTGGTAATCTTTCGTGGGATTACCTATGATAATTATATTGGTTGAGTATACGGCCTTACTCTGAAAATTAAAGTAAAATATTTTCAATATATCAACAGTTATATTATATTTATAAGATATTATGTATTGTTATATTGTATTTATTATGCTCTATGCTATTGTGTACTTTAATAATCCACATAATCCATTTTGAATCTAAATCTTTCTTTAAATTTTTAGAAATCAGTTTACTGCTGAACTCATCTTTCCTTTTAGTAGTATTACAGGAAATACATTAGGCCTATGTACCCCGAACGAGAGAATTTGCTCTTGTATTGTTTTGTATTCTGAGTGGTGTTTTTACAAAATCTTATGTAGCCTATGTTGCAAATTGCTTGAAAGCAAATATTGTACAATAATATGAGAATAGATTGTATTCAATTTAGATTCATTTTGATATTTATTTGAGATTGCGTTACCCTGGAGATAAATCCTAATAGCAGAATCCATTAATTACTTTATGGGGAAAAAATCTAATAAAATTGTTGCTTTCGGTGAAATGAAGCCTGAAAAGTGTATTGAGGAATGCATACGAAAAAATATCAAACGGTAATATTAGATTCTTAAAAATTTTGTCGGCTGTGTGGAATAGTCACTTTAACACTGGCTTTCTGTGACCAAATACGCGAGTTCAATCCAGCCCCAGGTCGATGGCATTTATGTGTGAATAAATGCAACAGTCCCAACAGTACTTGTATATAAAATAACTCCTGCAGGACAAAATTTCGGCACGCTAGCGTCGATTTCAGCCCTAGGTAGAAGACCGAGATTAAATACTCATTTTAAAGAAGCAAATTTAAAACATTTTCGAAAAAAAGAAACTGGCGCAACCAGCAATGGTAAGGAGATCTGACCAGTAGAAGGTTACATTCCAAACCGGCATTCAGCTTTCAAAGTGATAAAAGTCCTGACAGTCTCCAAGATCAAATTAGCTTACTCTTTGGTTTGACTCGTTTGAGTGTTCTGATTACGATGGATGATGAAATGACTTAATGTCCCGGCCAACACGGTATGATACAGGGTATAAACAAGATATATGGCTGAGTGGTTAGATCTCTCGCCTTCCACTGCTGGGATCCGGGATCGAATCTCGGTAGATCCATGTGGAATTTATGGTGGACAAAATGGGGTCGGGACAGGTTTTCTCGGGGTACTGCTGTTTCCCCTGCCATATATCATTCCACCAGAACTCCTTTCATCATACTATGAAAATTGGTTGCAATAAAGGAAGTTATTTATAAACAAGATTTATACCATATCCTAGGACACTATAACATAATACAAAAGAAGGGCTAACAAAGTAGGCCCGGCTCGACATGACATTACATTACGACGGGCAGAATTTTTGGGTTAATCCAGAAATTTTTTTAGACATTTGATACACACTTTGATGTTGGATTAACGAGTTTCTGGATTATCGATATTTTTTATGTTGTAAAATATAGGCCTACTGAATCAACGATAATACACTTCTTAGTAAAAAAAAATGTGTTTTAAATTGGGTTTTATATGTTTTGATAGATTAGTTTCTACCTCATTAACATATAGCAATTTTTTCAAGTAGTTAGTGAAAGCAAATAACCGCTGCACTTTGATGTTGAATGAAATACGAAGTTTCATTCCATGCGGTTCATACATCTGTATTGCTTTTAATTACATCTCGACACGATGTTCATAGTGCAGTAATATTAACTTTTGACGTTATAATTACAACCTGTTCGCATGTTTGGCTTTTTAATAACCCTACTGTCAGCTTCAGGGATTTTAAAATTAAATACTCTTATTTATTTTGAAAGCAATTGAAATTCTGAAATAATTTTCACAGTAGTGTTACACACATAACATCGTCGAACTGTAATATGACGGAACGTCCACCTCACAATAAATCGATAGACCTGGATATTCGATATCGTACGATGCTAACATATCTTCAATGCCCACTTTTAGTTTAACTCGTTCCCTGGAGTATGCTTGGGACAGTCACAACAAGTAAGGTCGAATGTACGGTACTTGTCGCTGCTTCAAATAGCAAATAATTATACGTGACGCTGCCAGTAAAACCCGATTATAAGTCGCAAAAATAAATTTGCTCATTTAAATGGATTCAATTTCAGCATAAAATATTGCGTATTCTAAAAGAGGAAATTTTACCTATACCTGAAAAATGTATGTTTTTTATCTTTGAAACTTTTTGTTCGAAGTATGATTTATGGGTATTCACCTTCAAAGATAAGGAACTTTTCCATCTTTTAAACACTATTTTCACAATACTATAATACCATGTTCAAAGTCTGTCTCACAATAACAGAATTTCCCATTATATTACTAATAGAGCGTAGGCTACTGTATACCCCCCATCCCCCCCCCCCGTGGGAATTTCCGACACATATATTTTTTTGTTGGTATTCCCATCTAGTTTCAGTTTTCAGTTGTTTGCCCCTTATCAATTACAGCATTTACCCGGAAACCCCGGAAATCCGGAGAAAATGAGTTTGTTTTAATTTTTCTTTGTTCTTTGCTCCTAATATGCCCAGGGAATTTCTGGTTCACATATTTTTTGTTGGTATTACCATCTAGATTAAGTCTTCAGTTGTTTGCCCCTTATCAATTACCAGCATTTACCCGGAAACCCCGGAAAACCCCGGAAATCTGGAGAAAATGAGTTTGATTTAATTTTTCTTTGTTCTTTGCTCCTAATATGCCCAGGGAATTTCTGACTCACATATTTTTTGTTGGTATTGTCATCTAGTTTAAGTTTTCAGTTGATTGCCCCTTACAAATTACAACATATCCCCGGAAAACCCGAAAAACCACTTTTATACGGAGAAAATGACAATGTTTTATTTTTTAAATCTTTGTTCTTTGCTTCTAATATTCAAAGGGAATTTCTGAATCATATGTTCTTTTGTTGGTATTGCCATCCAGATTAAGGTTTCAGTTGTTTGCCCCTTATCAATTACAGCAAATCCCCAGAAAACTCCGAAAACCACGGAAGCTCGGAGAAAATGACTTCGTTTTAATATTTTAAATCTTAGTTCTTTGCTCCTAGTATTCAGAGGGAATTGGTGACTCATATGGTTTTGTGTTGGTATTGCCATGTAGATTAAGGTTTCAGTTGTTTGCCCCTTATCAATTACAGAAAATCCCCAGAAAACTCCAAAAACCACGGAAGCCCGGAGAAAATGACTTTGTTTTAATTTTTTAAATCTTAGTTCTTTGCTCCTAGTATTCAAAGGGAATTGGTGACTCATATGGTTTTGTGTTGGTATTGCCATGTAGATTAAGGTTTCAGTTGTTTGCCCCTAATTAATTACAGCATATCCCCGGAAAACTCCGGAAACCTAAAAAATCCGAAGAAAATGAGTTCGTTTTAATTTTTTAAAAACCTTTGTTCTTTGACCCTAATATTTCCCAGGGAACTTCTGACTTACATATTTTTGTTGTTGTTGTTGGCATTGTAATCTAGATTAAGGTTTCAGCTGTTTGCCCATTATCAATTACAACATATCCCCGGAAACCCCGGAAAACCACGGAAATCCATAGAATTTCTAGAACTCGGAACTTGTGATCTACGGTCACTGAAACCGTTATTGCGAAGTAATTCTTCTGCTTCAAGTGTGTCCCTTGCAGGTTCAAAAGGGTGAGTATATGGACTACGAGATATCTGCCATAATTGTGATGGTCACATGCAAAGAAAAGGGGAATCATATCTTCTAAACATGCCAAGTGTAAGTCAAAGTTGTTTTCTTTAGTTGCTCGCTGAAATCTCAAAATCAATGACACTTTGTCCATATTACCATTCCAAAATTGTGCTGTTTTACCGAATGTCCCTTCTCTAACTGCAGTCAAGAAAGTTTGGTAGTGACTGTGGAAGGTTTGGTAAGTTAAATTAATTATCATTCACAGATGTCAAATTAGAATATGAAGTGTGTTCTGTCAGGTTTCCAATCGCCTTCATTCCTTCAGCATCAGGATTTTTCCCAGTATTCTTTGTCATGCTGTAATTGGTAAGGGGAAAACAACTGAAACCTTAAACTATATGGCAATAGCAACAAAAATTATGTGATTCAGAAATTCCCTGGGATTATTAGTATCGAAGAGCAAATATTTTTAAAAAATTAAAACAATCTCATTTTCTGCGGATTTTTGTGGTTTTCAGGGTTTACGTGGATATGCTGTAATTGATAAGGGGAAAACAACTTAAACCTTAAACTAGATGGCAATACCAACAAAAAAACATATGAGTCAGAAATTCCCTGGGAATATTAGGAGCAAAGAACAAAGATTTCAAAGAAATTTTTAAAAAGTCAATTCCTCCGGATTTCCGTGGTTTTCGGAGTTTTCTGGAGATATGCTATAATTCATAAGGGGGCAAACAACTGAAACCTTAATCTAGATGGCAATACCAACAAAAAAACATACGAATCAGAAACTCCCTTTGAATATTAGGAGCAAAGAACAAAGATTTAAAAAATAATACATAGTAATTTTCTCCGTATATACGTGGTTTTCCGGGGTTTCCCGGGATATGCTGTAATTGGTAAGGAGCAAATAACTGGAGCCTTAATCTATATGGGAATACCAAAACAAAAACATATGGTTCGCCAATTCCCTTTGAATACTAGGAGCAAAGAACTAAGATTTTTAAAAAATAAAACGAAGTCCCTTTCTCCGGATTTCCGTGGTTTTCGGTGTTTTCCGGGGATATACTGTAATTGATAAGGGGCAAACAACTGAAACCTTAATCTAGATGGTAATGCCAACAAAAAAAACATGTAAGTCAGAAATTCCCTTTGAATATTAGGTGCAAAGAACAAAGATTAAAAAAATTAAACATAGTAATTTTCTCCGTATATACGTGGTTTTCCGGGCTTTCCGGGGATATGTTGTAATTTGTAAGGGGCAAACAACTGGAGCATTAAACTAGATGCCAATACCAACAAAAATGTGTGAGTCAGAAATTCCCTGGGAATATTAGGAGCAAAGAACAATGAAAAATTAAAACAAATTCATTTTCTGCGAATTTCCGGGGTTTTCCGGGGTTTCCGGGTAAATGCTGTAATTGATAAGGGGCAAACAACTAAAATCTTAAACTAGAAGACAATACCAACAAAAAAATATATGTGTCGGAAATTCCCACGGGGGGGGGGGGGAGGGTTTCATATTGGCAGCCCATGGTCTATAAAGCATAGCAATTGTTTCTCCTGCCCGTTTTTAATGTGTTTATTTCAACGAAAAGTAACAGAGAAAAGTTAGGGACCAAGTTAAATTGCGACTTACGAATGGGTTTCTAAAAGTGCAGACCTATATTCAAACTAAAAATACTATGGTTGGCAATGCTGTCTTTATGTTGGTTGTGATCAGTGAATATAATACAAGAATGAAACCAATAGATGGCGGCAAAATCTAAAAATAGACTTGTACGCTCTGACATCTGGTTTCTACTGTTATGCGGACTTAGGTCCTGTTTCCCTGGCACGGTCACATATTGTGATGTCCAGTTGAGTTGTATAATCCCGCATATGTACTTTTCCAATACAGTGTGGAAGTTATACACATGTTCAGATCAAAGAGGGCAGTACACCCCATTATAATGATTCATATAAAGCTTATTTTGTGTTAATGAGATTACATTAATAGCTAGTACCAGCAGATTGGCAACAGCGCACTGCCACATCTTTATTTTTCACTGAATCCTTATCAATTTACCTTACCGTATGAATTTTTACTTAATAATAAAGACAACACCTACTTGCATTGTTCTATAGCCTATCACATAAATTTATCATACAGAAGATCTAAGCTTTGAACTGAATTTGGAAATGATTGTAATTTTCTGTTCAGATGAAGTGGATTCTTAAGTTTAATTATGTAATTTAAGATGAAATGTGATTATTCTATGAAAAAAAGGCCTTAACGTATGTAAGCGCACCGAATCGTATCGAATGTCGACTTAATCGCCATGACAAAAACTGTCGGCCACTATCAACTGTCTGGTTGCTACTATAATATAGGCTACATCATATGATTTATATATTTCTACTAGCTTAAAAGGCCCGGCGTTGCCCGGGTCTTTATTTGTAATTTCAAATTAAGTCCAGAATTTAGCTTCAATAAAATACAAAAATAAATTATATTATTTCACATACAACTTACGTCTCAACAGCACTGAATATGGTAAATAGCGCCTTGCGGATTGTGTTTAGATAACACGCAGTACACGGCTGTCGGAGAAGAAGCCTGTATCGTCATTGATTATATCTTTACATGCTAGCGGCCGTAATTTTGAAGATATTTGAACCAAATTTTATTATGTTATTTCTAGACCCAATAGTTCGGACGAGTTCGTTAATGAGCAAAATTGGCCCAAGGGTGAAGGTCGGGGGTTGAAATTTTGAAAAATTCATATTTCGGCCCCTATGAAGTAAGTTATAAAGGGAAACTTTGTTTGAATAAATTAGAGTACTCCCTATGGAGTTCACAGTGACACCAACGATTCGGGGGTTTTGGGGTACGAGTGGGGGTGGGGGATGGTAATTCGAAATTTTTGAAAACACGTCTTGTGGGGTATCGTTAAAAAGCTCTTGATGAGTACTCTACAAATCAATAACTAGTTTCTCGATAGTGTTACAGTCTTTTGAGAATTATAAAGAACTAATCTTCCTCTACTTGCTCTTTATAAAATACTAGCTTAAAAGGCCCGGCGTCACCCGGGTTTTTATTTTGTAATGTGAAATTAACAAGATGAAGAACTTTCGATTTTCAAACTCTATGGCCTTGTATAATATGTACGTAGAACTTGAAATGAGGAAGAACGACTTATCACACTTACCATTCCCTCAGAAAACGCTAGATATAGCTTGTTATGGCTCATAGAGAATGTCGAATGTTGCATTCCGTTGCTTCTACACACCATGCCTTGGAGGGGTTGAAATAAGAAGAAACATAAATTCCTACTACATAAAATTGTATTGTCTTTATGGAAAAATTTATTTCTCACTCTCATGTTACCATACAACCGTTTCGGAGCTGAAATTTAAAAAAAATCAATATCACTCTCATACCTTCCTCCCCCAAAACCTGGGACATAATATACTGTGGGCATAGGACTGAAAATGTTCCTCCCTATTTTGTCTTCTTGTAGATGTTTAGGGCCTATGATAAACATCCTACAGCTATGAGTGACGTATCAGTGGATAGGATTTTTACAGACTTCTGATATAGCATACTCACTGGCACACACTTAAGCTGTCCCTGCAATAGGCCTACGACCGCTTATTCTACATCAAAATGTGAAGAAAGAAAATGATATTTTCCATGTCCAGGGTAGAGAAAGTTATGTGACTGCTTCACATTGTGCTTTATTTTCTTGGATTTCATTCTTCAAGAAATATTTTCACAAATGTATTAATTACATCGATAGCATCAGAATTTATTAAAGCCCAGTATTATGTAGTTCCCAAATCCCTATGTGAACACTGTAAACAATACATTTTTGTCATAACTGAATTGCATTTCATTTTTCAGTATAATATTTTCAGAAATTATATAAATTTTCAACGGAAGAAGTGGTTTGATTGAATTTTAGTGTTCACCGCGTTACTTCCCGGGTTTAACTGGGTATGTGTGCAAAGTTTCGTGCAAATTGGTCAAGAAATGTAGATTTGTATAGGGAACATACATACCCACATACATACATACACTTTTGTTCTGGGTTGGTTGACTCACACTTTTTTTTATATTTTTGTTATGAAAAAATGTGAAAGCGGAACTCTCAAACTGTGAATATGTCACACTTCTTTTGTCACACTTCAATTTTTTAATCTTTTTTATGTAAACAATTGACAACAGAACTCTCTAACTGTGCCTCATTTCACTTTTCCGACTTTTATCGTGGATTTTCCAAAAAAATCTTTCATACAAACCTTGTCCTGACAATTACGAAAAAAAAAAAAAAAAAAAAAAAAAAAAAAAAAAAAAAAAAAACAGCCAAATCGGTCGAGCCGTTCTCAAGTGATGCGGCAACATACATTTTGGAATTTTTATTAATATAGACATAGTATTTAATTATTTATGTAATACTTATTTTTATTTTGTTCATGAGATCATAACCATTATAAATGCAACTCTACGGTACTTTTTAACTTCCCCCATTGTCCGAACGAGCCGTTTCTTTAGTCTTGAAGTTGTGGTGCAGGAGACTGTAGGTTCGAGTCCCACCGTGTTTTGTACGTTAGTAAGAAAAAATAGGCTATAACAGATAACAAGATCAACAGAAAACTACAGAAAATGGTTTCGGAAAATTGGCCATTGATCGGTTAAATTTTGAAAGACTCAATTCCATAAAATCCGTTCGAGTAATTATGATAAATTTGATAGTGCGAAAGCGAATGATACTAATCACACTGATTCCAGTGATGGGCATTCCACTTTAACGTTCAGGTGATTTCAGAATTGTGGGTGAATTTCAGAGACCTGTAAAATGATTTCCCTAGCTCTGACGCACTGCCTAAAGTAAATTGACATTAATTAAAGAGATGTATCAGCACTTTGTACTAGGTCGTATTTCAAACCAAATACTGTCTTTTGAAATGTAATCTATTTCTCTACATCACGCGCAATACGAGAGCCTTCCTCAAACGGAAACAGGCGTTTTAAGCGTATTCTCTCACAAGCACGCCCTCCAGTCAGAAGAGGCAAAAACAAGACTTCGTATTGTGTTCGCGATAAGGGTTTCATTTCTGTTAGCTCAGTGACGAAGTGAAACCATAATCCACTGGAGGTTTTGCAAGATTAATGCCAATGCTCGTTATCCCAAGTGAAACATGGCAATAATAAGCAATACAGATAAGATTATTTATGCAACAAGTCAATGGATTCAATTTAGAGATTCCACCAGAAATATATTTTCTGGAGCTCAATGAGAATATGTCTGAACACCAGGCCACAATAATACGGAATTTGATAGGAGAGCTAAAAATAGTTTCTCTACGTAACTTTTTTAATAAAAAAAAGATCTGTGAACATTTTTTACATAGTAATATATAGTATATTGCGATACTAGTTCCGTATGCACTCCGTATGCGGTGCATACGGAGCGAGGAAAGAGTTTTTTTTTCATTTTCCGAGATCCGTTATGCGCTTACGGAACGAGTATTGAACGCTATTTTTTGCACGATGATTATTTATATCAATTTAATTACATTAATTGAGATATCAGCTGAAAATATTATGTACATACATTATTGAAGATAGATGTTATATTTTAGAAAGTGATTCGCATGTGTTGGTTATGGGGATGGAATATTTGTCCTGTTAAAGCCGCCACAAACTGGGGGGCCTTATTTCCGGCCTTCGATAAAGGCTTGTATTATGATGGTTTTACTTACGGCACTAGTGCTTTTGTAATTTTTACAGCACTGAGATTTATTTTGTTTTCACAACAACCAGATTGCGTGTGGGAATGTCAAGTTACGATACACGGCAACAATATTCGTAAGTACCACTAATTAGTTACGTCGCGCAAAAAATACTTTGCATCTTTTTAATATCAAAATATCCGCTTCCACAATCCGATATAGCCGTCTCAGCCGAGCCGCACCAAGTGTACAATGTCGCCAATATTACAAATTTGAACAATCTTATTACTTAGTGATTTTCTCGAAAACGTCGTCGCCAATTTCTTTAATATCTGTGCAATAACTAATTTGAAAACCACGTTACACATATTAATGGGTCACTGATTTTCATGTGGTGAATTAAGAATTATTGTTACTAATTTTAATATATTTACTGTTATACTTATTTGTAGGCCTATATTTATTATTGCGATTACTACTGATGCAGGTGAATTTTGGTGCATTCATATAGCAGCAAGTTGACTGCGTAAAAGCTCCAGGTAGCTAAATTCACCCCTGTACGCTATATGAGAAAATATGTGAAGCTGGCACATTCATTATTTCATAAACAGTTATAATTATGAGGAATCTGTTTAGGCACAATATTAGTAAATAGTAGCAGCACTGTTTACATTGTTCATATATATATAAACTTTGTTGTTTGCATTGTTTATATATAAACAATATATAAACAATGTTGTTTACATTGTTTATATATATAAACAATGTAAACAATAAAGTGCTGCTACTATTTATTAATAGTAGCAGTATATATATATATATATATATACATATATATATACATATATATATATATAAACAATGTAAACAAGGTGCTGCTTCTATTTATTAATATTATGCCCAAACAGATTCCTCATAATTATAACTGATTATGAAATAATGAATGTGCCACTAATATATATAATAGCCAATATTACAAGTTTAAGAAAATAATAAAAAGGCTATGATATTCGTTTAAATGGAAATATTTACAAAGTTAGAAATAATAACAGCACAGATGCAATATATTATATTGTACAGTGTAAAAATAGTTGTCGAAAAGAAACAATTTTAGAGTTCTTTCAAATTAAATTTATGATTTCTGTGCTGTGATAAAAGGTGAGAAAGAGTTGAATATGAATTAAGGAGATGATTCAAAGAGTTACATAGTGTGCTGCTTAAAGTTATACTGCTGTTTCTTCAGTGTGTTATGGGAATGATAATCACCATTAATTTTGAAAAGATTTCTGTGTGAATAGGCAAAAAGTACAGTTTGAATAATGATAATGATCACCAGGGCCCGGATTCTGATGACCTAAAATTGTTTGAAAAATGAACTACAAAATGAACCTAATTTTAAAGAAAATGACTTCATAATTATAAAAAAGTACCTAAAAACTGATATTTTATTTATAAAAAAATTATTATTGTACTCACAAAATTATAGCCTAGTTTGTACATAATTGTAAAAACTGTAAATATCTGTAATGTTGTGAATGTTCTTTTCTCACGAAAATTTATACTGGCACTGAGGCACTAGTGAGTCAAAATTCGGCATTTCCTTCTGTGGTCTGCCGAGTTATATTGTTGTTTATTGAGGATAAACAGTAGTTTGCACTCTGAAATCCAAACAGGTGGCAGACTCTGGTGCCAAGTCAATCTAATAACAACGGTAATGTAGTACAAAATTTTGGCGTTTCTTTCATTCTCATTTCCGACTGAGACATGTCAACACTTTAACGCTGAATGTTTCCTTCTTGCGTTAAACAAACAACACTTCAAAGACATCACCGCTAGCGACGAAAAAAGTTAATACACTCAATGTAAATACATGAAAATGACTAAATAAGGAAGCAAATGACACGAAAATGACAAAATAATGACCTAAAATTGAAATAAATGCCCTAAAAATATAAAATTCCATAAAATGACAAAAAATGACCTAATAAAAATGTATTTCTATAATCTAGAGGCCATGATTAGGATTTATCTACAAATTGGCAATGTCTATGCAGCATCAATAAAAAGATGACATGTCATTAGAATCCGGTCCCTGATGATCACTATAATTCCTAGGTGAAGGCTGAAAGCACACAGTGAAGGACCCATAAGACGAATTAGAATTTTTTACAAGTAGAAATATTATGAATAATAACAACTGGCAGCAATCCAGTTCTTATGTTGAAAGTGTTTCCTGGTAGAATATTTTTTTGTGAAAGGATGAAATATTTCTAAAGTGATGCAGTGCCATCAGTATTCGATTTTCCGTCCCATTTGCTAGAGGCAACTTATATACGTGATAAACCAGTACTGGCTTTCAGAATTTGTTACTCTAGTTTTTACACACGAGTGAGATATTGTGTGTCTCTGTAATGCCTTAAATCTCTTCTGATAAATGCTATACATGCTCGTAAGGGAGGAATATTACTTTTCTGGTTGAATAGTCGTAGCATATACCTATCAAAATGGTTTTGAAATCTGCAAATTTATTGACACAAGGAGACATGAAGTCTGTCTGTCTTATTTAACCATGACTATTCCACTTATTTGCCGCGTGTTTGATAGTGATCAATAACGTTTAGCAATTCTTCGGATATAGACCAATCACAATCGTTTATCTTATAAAATGCCTGCTATTAAGATGAGGATGCTGTTTTATCTGATAAAATGGTCATCTCGTTACTGGACACGTAAGCATCAGTGTGCAGTGATTAATACGTCACATGCTGCAATTAACCAGCACGAAAATATATTATTTTATACAACATAATTTGTTCGGAAATTGAAATAATAGAAATGTACATTTATTAAAAACACAATTTCGATTCGGTGCAAGCCAGTTGGTGTGCTTTTATTCTATTCTGCTGTTAGCTTACCTGAATGAAGTTAACTATGTCTTTTATGCACCACTGGTAGCACTTGTCACAACATGGTAACTCGAATCGATTCACAGTATGCCGTGATCTCGCAGCTGTTAGTTTTGTTTTTATATAACAAAGTAGGAAAGTAATTATTATTTGTATAATCCGTAACATTTTTATTCATGGAATAGTCTTAGTAAATCCAACTCAAGTTGACGAGATTCATCAGATAAATCTATCGATAAACTCGTCAAGTCTCGTGGGATTACCTATGATAAACTGCACATGATATCTGTAAATCGATTAACACAAGGAGACCTGAAGTCCGTCTGTCTTATTTTACCACGATAAACTCGAAAAGAGCAAATTTCTATGAAATTATGTTCTTAATCTAAATTCCCTACGGAATTTGTTAATAGTTCATACCCCAGAAAACGAATCTTACTATAAGAATACATTGTGAATTAGTATTTAGTTGTTTTGTGTTGTAATATTAAGCAAGATATTTTAAACGTTTTCAACTTAACGACAATTACGTACTGATGACCAAGACTCATGACTAGACTTCGGATTTTAGGTAAAAACCTATTTTAATCCTTAAGTGATATATGGACGAAAACTTGTACATGCATGTTTCTTAAGTGACTATGCCTAAAACTGATACTTTTATAGGACCTAAAGCAGCCTATTTTTACGTTAGAGCCTAATGTTGCCTTTTTGCTTGTTTTTCCTCTAAAGTTCAAAATAAGTTTTTTGTTTTGTTATAAATTCTAGCTTTTATTTTCAGCTCGTACTAAATTTTTAGCTCAGAATGTGCAGTACATGACACATTTATGACGTGGTTAAATAGTAAGGAATGTTTCGTCTTCAGTAAAAAGCGTGTGTAGCTTCTGGGCGCAGGGATTAGATTTTCACTGTTACGGTAATAATACAGGCCCTAGTAATAGGCCTATACCTCTGTTTTATCATGATTATTGATTAATGGTGACTTCAATAAATATAATATTCTGCATTACAATTGAGGTATTTCAGAAAATTGGCAACTTAGCGATTTTATAAGAGACTATTTCACGATTTTTGGAACCTATTTTCCAATTTTTAGAGCCTATTTTAGGTACCTAAAACAGCATTTCTAGCTACCTAAAAGTCCGAAGTCTACTCATGACTTACGTGCAAGGAGATTACTATTTCTTCAGGCCTATTGCCATATTCCATGCGTTCTTTTTAGCGAAAAACCGGAAACTATCATGGTGCATTTTTGAGTCACAGAAAGGAAATAATAACCGGCCTGGGAAGGGAATATCATTGCTATAGCAAAGTCAGGTTGTTAACCTGTCACTAACTTACAT
The DNA here is from genome assembly GCA_964059195.1 of Ectobius pallidus. Taxonomy (NCBI): domain Eukaryota; kingdom Metazoa; phylum Arthropoda; class Insecta; order Blattodea; family Ectobiidae; genus Ectobius; species Ectobius pallidus. The sequence continues at coordinate 43,244,969 of CAXKWD010000003.1, forward strand.
GAAGATAAATCCACCGCTATTATTATTGTGTAAATTATGAGAACTGGACTGTTCAAAATTGTTTCATATGTCTGAATATAGGATGATTGGATCATGACTCGAATGACTATTTATTTAATTTCAATTTTTTTCCATTTTCTTCGCTTTCCCAATGCCAAGAGCTATTGATGTTTTATTTTAATAACAGGACTAGTGGAATGATCTACCAATTTAGTCAAGAATTAATAATTATTGTTGGTATATCAATTATAATTACAGGAAATGCTTGTTTTTATGCAGTTCAGAAACTCTCATCTCGTTTTCTGTCCAGAAATCTAAAAATAAAGATTTATTAAGACTAATATCCTGCCGGTTGTATTATATGGATGTGAGACATGGTCCCTTACTCTTTGGGAAGAACATAATTTGAGAGTATTCAGGGTGCTTAGAAAAATATTTGGGCCCAAGAGAGATGAAAATGGGGACTGTAGAAAATTGCATAACGACGAGCTTCAGGACCTGTACTCTTCACCGGATATAGTAAGGGTAATTAAATCGCGAATGATGAAATGGGCCGGTCGTGTTGCACGCATGGGGGAGGAAAGACATATCTCAAAAGTATTGACTGGGAGACCCGAAGGGAAAAGACCACATGGAAGACCTAGACGTAGGTGACAGGACAACATTAGGATAGATTTAAGGAAAGTAGGATTTGCGAGGGACCATTGGATGGAGTTAGCACAGAATGGGGTTGAATGGCGGGCTCAGGTAAGCGCGGCAATGAACCTTCGGGTTCCATAAAATATATAATATTCCTTTAGCTTGCTGAGGAATTGTCTATTGCCATTGACGCAAGTAAGTATATAAATTATAATTTATAAGTATCATGTTTGTATGTATCATGTTATACAATTAAAATCCCTGCAGTCCTCATCATTTATAGACCTGTCACTTGTTATAGTATGTTTTGTTTAGTGTTTCTTCTAAATACAATATACGTTCTTTCCAATTCAGAATGTAAACAATAATGATACTCAGGAGTCTTGTTGAATAATTTTAAACATTTGTTTTACACGTACACTCTCAGCAATGTGAAATTTAACTATATAAAATGTATCCTAATGGCTGATGATGGCATAACGTATGCCGAAATGCATACGCTGCAGGTAATAGAACGAAACTATAACGATTTTATACTTTTAATTATCATAGTATTTTCACATACCTGACGCATAAGGTAATTTTACTGTTGACATTGCTTACTACATTAATACATAGTATTTTACTACTATGTTCGACATATTATATGTATGTAATAAGTTTTGTATAACGTAAAGATAAACTGGGTTTTATTGATTAAGACAGTTTTTATGTCTGTTCGAGAGTATGAGGTTGTATATGAAAACAATAGTAGTGCCAAGCCTCTACTGCACTGAAGTACATTAATGATTATTTATCATTAAAATTGTGTGGCCATGAGCAAAATAGAAACACGAGCCACTTTCATTTGTGCTTCATAAGTTCGCTCATTAAAACATTCAGGTAGTTCTAAATAATTGCTCTTGAAAATACTTTTTGTTAGATTACGTTCATTTTATTATTCAACCTGTAAAATTCAACCTAAAGTCGAAGTTTGTATTTTAAATATTTACAGTCATCCATCTATACAGAAATTAAACCTAGCGTTCTAGATGCAAGAAGAATAATAATAATAAATCGAGCTTACAAACTCTAATATAATGCAGAATGAGGAAACTTTCAAGCAAATAAGACCACTTTTTGTATATTCGGCGAACCCTACAGCTGTTGACAAGAGATAGCATTTCGCTTTGCTAACTTTACTATTTCATTCTGCTGTGACAACTAAAGATAATTATTAGAACAATGCTTACCCCTTGTGCATATGAACGATTATGAAACAATGTGCAGAATATTTACCCTTCGACCGTGAAACGAACTGAAGCTTAAGGACCTATTGTTATTACTATTATTGTTATTATTAATTTACTATTGAAGTTTAAACATGATAGTTAAAGGCCGAGGAGTATTTTTGTGAAGTTTTGAATGCACACCAGAAGACGAACAAATTTAAATTGAGAAATGATTTTAATAGTCCACTAATGAGGTTGTTTCAATTGAAATGGTCACTGATTTTAATGGGATTTCGTTCAAAACATGTTATTAACAAGATTATTCGGAAGACATTAGGCCTACATGACAAAATTTAAAGAGACATTTCAAGATAAACTGAAACAAGAAGTATGAATATTTTAAGAGCATGCTATTTTCTTTAAATATTCTATTAAAATTGTTTTAATTGTAACAATTATATCACAAATAAATACGGCATTCAAATATTTTGCTACATAACGAAATTATATTAATTAATGATTAATCTTTGCTTGAAAAATAAATTTTATTAAGGATAATACTGTTACTTATGAAAATATATTAATACTTTTATCGTGCAAATTTTTATCGTGCATTATTTTAATTTTTCATATATCTAGATACGGTGACCTCGGTATCTCCTCAGAATTTTCGTAAGTATTGAAATCTGGAACGGGGTCCACTCAGCCTCGTGACACTGAGGAACTACTTGATAAAGAAGTAGCGATTCCGATTCAGAAAGTAATCATTAACGGCCGTGGGATCAGCATGCTGACCACTTGCACCTGTCATCTGCATATGATAGATGACGCAGCTGTCGGATGGCAGGCATAATTCCCTCAAGGGGTGCAATGCCATGGAGTTTAGTTTTAGTTTTGGATACAGTACTTTAAGGCTGAAGCCATTTATCTTTGAGGGCTGCCGATCCTTTACAGTCCATATAGGCCTACTTTTGTTGCCCTTATTATTTATTTACTTACTCATTGGCAATAGTAAATTCCTAAGCAAGGAATGTTATATATTTTATGGAACCTGGAGATTCACTTCCGCACTTACCTGAGCCCGCCATTCAACTCTGTTCTGTGCAAACTCCATCCACCCATCCCTCGCAAATCCTACTTCCCTTAAATCTATTCTAATATTGTCCTCCCACCTACATCTAGGTCTTCCAAGTGGTCTCTTCCCTTCGGGATCTCCTAGTCAATATTTTTATATAGGCCAATGTCTCTCCTCCCCCATGCTTGCAACATGTACAACCCATTTCATCCTCCGTGATTTAATTATCCTTACTATAACCGGTGAAGAGTACAGGTTATGAAGTTCGACGTTATGGAGTTTTCTCCAGTCCCCATTTTCATCTCTTCTACGCACCCTGTTTTTGAACACCCTCAGATTATGTTCTCCCTGAAGAGTAAGTGACCATGTTTCACATCCATATAATACAACCGACAGGATAATTGTTTTATAAATTTTTATTTTTTAATTCTGGACAGAATAAGAGTTTCTGAACTGCAAAAAACAAGCATTTCCTGATTTCAGTCGACACTCTACTTCTACCTTAATATTGCTTGTATCTGTAATTATTGTTCTCAGATATTTGAATTTTTCCACTTGTTCAAATGATTTACCGGTTATTCTGATAATTCGTCGCGCATTATTTTGACGTTTCATGACCATATACTTCCTGCAGGCTTCGAAAAGACTTTCTGAATTTCTCCCAGTTTCTGCTGAACGAACAAACATCTGCAATAAGCTAAAATCGGGTGATTGCCATTTAATGCCAGGCCTAGGCCTACCTTGTTTTGTTGAACTTTCCTAATGGCATATTCCAAAGCGAAATTAAAAAAGGCGATAATGCATCTCCCTGCTTCAAGCCACTTTTAATGGCAAACGTATCTGAAATAGATTTCCCTACCCTGAATCTGCTGTACGTTTCATTTAGACACTTTTTGATCAGCCTAACTAACTTCTTCGGTATCCCAAACTCAATGAGAATATTGTACAATTTGAAATCATAATTATGCCTTTTAAAAATCGATGTATAGCTGGTGAACAGACTTATTATATTCCCAAATTTTCTTCAATATTTGGCGAATACAAAATATTTTATCAATGGCTGATCTATTTCGGCTAAATCCACATTGGTGATCTCCAATGAATTTGTCAGCCTATGGGGTTCATCTTGACAGAAGTATATTAGACAAAATTTTGCATGATGTCGACAAAAGATAAATTCCTCGATAGTTATTACATCCTGCACTATCTCCCTTTTTATGGATCTGTATAATAACAGAGTCCTTCCATTCCTTCGGCAATTCTTCCTTTCTCCAAATCTTAAGAATGAGTTTATGAATCTCTGAGTTTAATATGTCTCCACCTTCTTTAATTAATTCTATTGGAATTGGCCTGGAGATTGTGATTTAGTTAGTTTACATATAGTTGTTTCTACTTCTGTAAGAGTCGGCTCTTCTGTGAATATTTCACTTTATACACTTTGGGCATCTCCACGTACATTTAATTGATTAAAGCAGGGCTGTCCAACATGACGACCTCACTTTTTTCGGCCTCTAAATGTATAAATTACCCTCAAATACGAAATTTATATAGTCAAAATATAGATGTTCTCTCTCTGATAAGTCACCTACTCAGTTGCTTCGTTTATCAACAACAAATGTTAAAGTTAATATTGATGCATTAATTAGTTAAAACCAACAACTTCAAATTTCCCACTAATATTTTTGTAATTTGTTATTTTTTGAATAAATTAAAATAATGATACAAACGCGTTTTTTTCTTTGTATACCATACCTATTAAAACTCACTGATAAAAGTTACATATGAAGTATTTTATAATGCGGCCCTCCAAACTGCAAATTCTTTAAAGCGGCCCTTGGGACATTTGCAGTTGGACAGCCCTGGATTAAAGAAATGTTTCCATGTATTGAAAATATTTTTTGGAACCGCCAGTGTAATGCCATCATTGTCCTTATTTATGTTTGTCCTAGGCTGAAAACCTTTCTTGAACTCGTTTATTCCCTTGTAGAGGTCCCTAACATTTTTGTCTACTATTTCCCTCTAATTAATTTGCTTTGTCTTTGAGATAGTTTCTTTTCTTTGTTCTAATGGTTCTAGAGGTATCTCGTTTAGCATTGAAGAATTCTCACCATTTAATTACCTATTATATTAAACATAACTGATAGCATTTGCAATTATAATTGTAATTATTACACTCCTGTAACCAGATAAGGTACTTTGCTCAAAGTCTTTTAATATAGACTTGGGATATCTTAAAAAGCCTGACATTACAGATTCGTCCCTCTTGAAGATCTCATGCTGAAGTTTGTATCGTCCCGAAAATGGTTGCCTTCTTGCCTTAATGTGAACGAGCAACCCTCGTGCTGTGAGGATAGTACACAGTCATTTTCCGATAGTTACCAGATTGTACTTGTAATGTTTCGTATTTAACCCACCATTTTCCACACGTTCACCTTCATCATGCTAAGAACCATTCTGAAGCACACACAGTGTATGGATGTAGTTACATTGTTAGAAAAAAGTAATATAAAGAATTCTGTTTTGGACTTTCTAAGGTATAAACTGGTGTGGACTTCTAAAAAGACTGGAAGAAGAAAGGCTACCAAGATGGGTATGGGAATGGTGCCCACCTAGAAGAAAAACCAGAGGCAGGCCTCGAAACTCACGGATGCAGAAGATCACTACAGAAATGAAAGAAAGAGAATTGCAAGATAAGGACTGAATTTACAGAGACGAATGGAGGAAAAAAATTAAATTTTAGGCACAGAAAGATGTTGTTAACATTGTGCCCTTTTCACAAATGAATAATACAATAATTATTACTGTCGCGAATCAGGGCATAGAGAACTATGCAGAATACTAATAAGAGGTTTCTTCCCTTTGTGTTCATATTTATTATTGTTAATATTATTATTATTGTACTTGCTAAGAATAATCTATAATACGAGGGTGGATCGAAAAGTACAGCACAATATTTTTTTTTTTTTTTACAAAAAGTTTAATAGGTACAAATGCACACATGAAGGGACATCTTTTATCTATTTTTCTATCCAGTCGCCCAGTTTCTCAACACATTTCTCCCATCGTGATATTAAAATAATGTTCATAGAAGTACGTTCGGTTGGAGTATAGCCATCTGCGGACTGCTGTTTTCACTTCTGCATCTGACGCAAAGCATTTACCGGCCAGGAATTTCTTCATGGAAGCAAACAAATGAAAGTATGGAGGATGCAGGAGCACTTCCCAACAAACTTTGTTGATTTTCTCAGGAACAGCAGCAACATGGGGGCGAGCATTGTCGTGAAGAAGTATGACACCATCAAAATGAATGTTACAGTCCAAACCTGGCACCGTCGGGCTTTCATTTGTTTGGTCCCATGAAGAAATTCCTAGCCGGTAAACGCTTTGCATCAGATGCAGAAGTGAAAACAGCAGTCCGCAGATGGCTATACTCCAACCGAACGGACTTCTATGAATAGGGCATTTTGAAACTAGTATCACGATGGGAGAAATGTGTTGAGAAACTTGGCGACTATAAAGAAAATGACAAAAGACTTCCCTTCATGTGTGCATTTGTTTGTAATTGTACCTATTAAACTTTTTGTAATATATATATACATATATACACCATCAACATGAATGTTACAGTCCAGAACTGTATATATATATATATATCGTGCGTTACTTTTCGATCCACCCTCGTAAATAAGTGAACTGGTAGAATTGAATTGCTGTTATTATAGTTATTATTCATTATTGTTATTATTACTTTCACTAATTTCCCATCTATCTTATATGATCTACCTATACTAAACATACTGTTTATATATATTCACAGGAGAAAAAGTTATTGAATATGGCTTCGTGTTTATATAGAATGTGTAGCAGCCATGTTGCTTTGTATTACAAGAGAGTGTTGATGCCAGTCGACAACGTTACCAATCTGCTTTGTATGGAATTCAGTGCATGTTATACAGTTACATTCGTAATGTAACTCTATATTGACATGTTTGTTCTCCATAGGATGGTAGCTGAATCTGAATCACAGCCACATACCGAAGAAGCGACATTCAGTTCCGTCCGATATTTGTTACTGTTCAGATATCGAACACTTGTCAACTACAGACCCCAACAAAACAAAAATGAAATGAAAATAAAATCAGGTAAACTGATGTAAAAAAGTGCCAGTATGTTTTTTTTAATCAGTTATGACTACAAATTATGATATGCAGAATATGTTTTTTTAATTGATTTACAAGTTAAGCTCCAGATTTATTCATTAAGCAGGGCTTAGGGAAGAACAAAGGTCTAGTTTTCTTTTTAATCAGATTAAAATCTTCCAGCATCAGCTGAACTGTACAGATTTTTGATATCTTGACAATCGCACACTCACATAAAAATACGAAAAAGAAAGTGAAATTGGTTGGTTTCGGGATTTGAACCATGGAACTCCATAACGTGAGGCCAAAACGTTACCATCTCGGTCACCTGGGTCAGTTTAACGGTCTAGTTGTAAGTTATAAGCGCATGTAAAACAATAGTGATTTTGGTCATAGCTATCTCTATTTTAATTTCCAAAGCCGTAAAATATCACAGTAAAACAATTGACTATGTTGTCATGATAAATGATTTGCTTTTTTTTATATAAATTCTTTCGAATACGTATATTATCATAAAATAGGCACCAAATTGAGCATTACTCCGAAACAGGTGAACCGATTTCATCCAGTATCAGTAGACCTCTTCCCATGAACACTATAAATGTGTATACCAAATTCCATAAAAATCCGGTAAAGCGTATTTGAGTTACCGCGTTTTTAAAATAGACACTAAATTGGGTTTTACTCCGGTACCGGACAATCGATTTGGTCCAATATCGGTAGACGTCTTCCCATGTACATTATAAATGGGTATACAAAGTTTCAGGAAAATCCAATAAAGCATATTTGAGTTATCGCGACTTCTCATATATTAACATAAAAGGCAATAAATTGGGCATTATTCCGGTACTGGCCAACCGATTTGGTTGAACATCAACAGACGTCTTTCCATGGATAGTATAAATGCGTATACGAAGTTTCATAAATATCCGATAAGGCGTATTTGAGCTATTGCGCCTTTAAAATATACACTAAATTGGGTTTTACTCCGGTACCGGTCAACAGATTAGGTTCAAATTTAACAGAGTACTTTTCATGGATGTCATAAATGCGTATACCAAGTTTAATGGAAATCCAATACAGCGTATTTGAATTATGGCGCCTTTCTATTAGAAAGGCGCCAAAATCTATTAAAATAGGCACTAAATTGGGCATTACTCCGGTACCGGTGAACCGATTTGGTTCAATATCAATAGGGTTCTTCCCATTGACATTATAAATGTGTTTTCCAAGTTTCATGAAAATCCGAAAAAGCGTATTTGAGTTAGAGCGCGTACAGACACACGGACGGACGGACGGACAGACAGACAGACAGACGGACAGACATTTTTCGTCCCCCACACAATCTCATAAAGTACCATACTGGCACTTAATAATGACCAAGACAATGGAAACACAAACAAATAAAATAAATAAAATCAGGTAAACCGATGTAACAAAGCGCCAGAATGCTTTTGTTTAACAGTGATAATAATTGCAATTATGATATGCAGAAAATAAGTTATTTTTGTAATTGTTTCAGAGTTAAGCTCCAGATCGATTCATTAAGCAGGACTTACGGAAAAACAAAGATTTAAAGTTTGATATGCATATGTGAAGGAATGTGTGGGTAGTGTTATTTGTCAAAGCTACCTGTATTGCAACTTCCAAAGCCGTATATGAACACTGATATGCATTTGATGAATTCTTCCTAATATATTACCATAAAATAGGCACTAAATTGGACATTACTCCGGTACCGTCAACCGATTTGGTCCAAAATCAATAGGCTTCTTTCATGGCAGCAGATGATGGAAAATACTTGTATCTCTATGGCACCAAATAAAATTACCAAAATAACAAGAATTTTGTATCCTTATCTCGTATTTTTTAAAATGTATCACTTAGATCACTATGGTTTTGATGCCCTTGATTTATTTACCCTTAGCCTATAATGTTTTTGAAAGAAAGAAAAAACAAACGTAATACAAATACCTACCTATTTATTTGGTGACTGGCAGCTTTAGAAGCTTATCACTTGATTTCAAGTACTTTATTTTTAAAACAATTTGTTAAGGATAAAATTAAATTTAACGTTAATAAATTAGGTCATTGCTGGTCCCCTAGGACTTCTTGGCGAGGATGAGGGCCCAATTATGTTAGCATCAACTCTGGTTACCCTAATAATTAAGGAATCGCGCACAATGTGCATTATCTTAACCTAAGACTCAACCTACCCAGTCCTGAACCCGGGAAAGGGATTTTTCACTACTGAAAAATCCCCTACCCGGCCGGGAATCGAACCCGGGCCGCCGGAGTGGAAGGCAGGCGCGCTACCGACTCACCCATGGTTACCCTAATAATAGAATCATCAAGGAAATGTGCTTGTGTTACTGGCTGCTCAGTAATCAAATTTACATAATTATGCATATTCTGCAATCATCACCAATGTCATAGCGGCTATACTCTATACTTATGTTATCACGATACGCGTGCTTGCTTCAACAACAATCGCTAGATGCAAATTACTGTCTGTTGCGCAACTATGTAAATAAAGTTTCATTAACAATAATATTGGTCATAGTTTCCATTACTTAACCGGAACAGTTCATTAATGAAAGGAACCAGATTGTGGGTTCAAATGGTGTAAGATGGTCGTTTAACTCCTTTTTAGGTTTTGTAATCAAATTCTTCAATTTGTACTGAACATGTTTAGTACAGATGGTTCACGATTTTTGTGCCAACTTTATTTTCACGAAAAAATGTCGGGTAGGCTGTATCGGGGACGCAGCTTCAGGATACCTGAAACTCCGTGCTGTCTTAATCTATCGCGCTCCGTATGTTTCGTGTTTACAATAAGTAGAAAAGACAGCATATGAGTGGTCTATTAGCAAACCCGGCATTCTCCATTTTGACAAAAGATAGATATGGTATCTTCTCATGAAAGTTTAATGCATTTCCTGGTACATATTTAATGTGTGTGTTGTAAATCTGAGTTCCTCTCTTATGTGGGAAGGCTGGTTTGCATCACATACACTAATTATTAGCATAAAGTGCATTAAACTTCTATTAGAAGTTAGCATCTCTATCTTTCTTCAAAATGGAGATTGCCGGGTTTGCTAATAGAGCAATCATACATAGGCTACTCATTTCTCATATTATAACCTACAAGTTAGTTTATGTTTCAAATTTCAAGCTTTTTTTCTGTTAAATTTTTAGAGGCAGAATGTATCTTCGCTTCTCGTTTATATGCTACTATTTAGTTGATATAACTATAACTTTCAAATGCATTCCCTGTTAAATTTGTACATCTAAAGTTTGGCATGATACAACAAATTTACAAACATCTGACTGCATTGTAGTCAAGAGCCTTTTTATTCAATATCAAACAAGGAATAAGCCTACTGAGGCTGTTTTTTCTACAATCATTCGTTCACATTCGTATTTCCGTTATATGCTGTTTTAGCAAGAGACCCCTTCATAAAACCGAGGCATAGGCGACGACTTTGGGGAGGGGTACTTTCTGCCCCCTCTCCAATATTTAGGAGTAGGGTCCTCTCCCCTAATATTTAAATGTCATATATGATGAATTTATATGCAAGAATGGACTTAAGAGGAGCGTGTTTGCCAGCAAAGTTTAGGCATAAATCCTTAGATTCATTTATTTATTTATTTATTAGCATGTTTATTTTTGTTTGTTTGCAGGCCTATGTCTAACTGTCAACAATTCTATACTGTATTATAATAGTTTCCCCCTCCAATAATATTTTCAAGTGGGATCCTCTGATTTCTGGGTCTCTCCAACTGCAAGTTTAAGGATATGAAGATGACATATTTACTTGCCGTCATGGGAACAATGAAGCCGACTCTGTGGTTTACAATGTATAATACGTGCACTTGAGAATAAGATGTGAAAGGAAGTGGCACTTGCAGCTAGGAGAACCTGAACTCGGATGTCCGGGGACCTAGTAGAATATACGAGCTTAAGGCAGTAATACTTCAAGTAAACATACAATTAACCGCTGTATTCACTTATACACATAATGGAGAGCACTAGACTTTCCCTTAATTTTAATTACCTCCTAGACAGATTACCCCTCAAGTGTCTCTGAAGTACCAAATATTCCTGAGTGAAGTTTAAGAAGAAGTTTATTACTCTATAAATAAAGGTCAGGAGGGCATGGACAGTTAGGTAGGTAATAGGCTATCTCAACAAAAGTTGACATTAGTATAAAACAAAACAAAAAAATATTTTGTATACTATTTCTTTTTGATTCAGCTTTATTTATCCTCGTTTTAACATCAAGATTATAACACGAGTCAGGCCATTCTGTAGGCCTATATATATCAATAGGCCATGCAATGATTGATGTGAATATGTTTTCTACTGTTGATGGTTTATAGCTTTTTGTTAATTTCAACTGATATTCAATTTTAATGATTATGGTAATGGATGAAATAACGGCGATGAGTTATGGTAAGTAAATACCTAATTCGGCATTTGCCTTTAAGATTGCGGAAACCATGAAAAAAAACTCAAATCAGATTAGGTGTCCACGGGATTTGAGCCCGGTAACTCCCGAATGAGAGTCCAAGATATTACCATCTCGGCCACCTAACTCGGTCTGTAAGCTATTGTTAAAATTAAGTTCCTGCATAGGTCAACGCGGCGTCGTACTAGGTACTCACTGCTATTAGTTCAGTAACAGATAAGAGAATGGTCTGCTGTTTTTAATATATATATATAAGGTCAATCCTCGACATAATGCCCCTCTTTACAGTGCCACTGCGCCAATAACAGCAAGTGAACGGATATTCCCCCATAATACATCTCTCTCTCTAATCCTGTGCTCCCTTGTTGGGGCATAGGGCCTCCAAGCGGAGGTTTCTGTACCTATGTGAATTTTGTTACGCTTATTTTCCTAGAGAGGGCAGAGGGACAGGTGGTAAGCCCATCGCCCCTCAACCCCTCAACCCCTCTCCGGAAACTAAGGTATTACTTGGACGTGAAAAGGCCGAGAAATTTTTGTCCAGAGGCTCTAATTTAAGCTTGGAGTTCTTTTACGTGCCGTAAATCTACGACACGGGCCCCCCAGCTTAAAGTCCCTCCCGGAGGACTCCGTGCCCAGGATTTTTACGTCCTGAAAAACCCATCGATTGCGGCCGGGTTTGATCCCGCGACCCCATAATACATAATACATAAGAAACCTCGTTACTGTGCCAATTCATTTAGATAAGATTTTTACAAAATATACCTTGCAGTGATTTTTTTCAGTTGCAGAATTCTACTAAAACTGGCGTGAACGTTAGGAAGATTATTACATACTGTACTGTATTTCCAAGAAGTAAGTGTAAATGTAGTGCGTTGGAATGAGGAAGCTATGTTAAGAAGTCGCTCAGAGAGCCTATATGAGGGTGCAGCAGGTAGAAAGACATTCCAAACTTTCACTGCTTTTAATACAGTGTCCATTCAGCCTAAACACTACACTAAAGTTACTCAGTTGCAGTTAATCACTTACATGATTTTCAAACCCTTTGTGCACTGTAGAACTGGACATCTACAGTACTTTTCAAATGAGAAGCCATTTCCTTCACCGCCAATCACGTGTACGGGCTAAAGAGGCGCCGCTAGCAATAAGAGTCTTCCCTCAGTCTCGCCGTCTCTGATTGGACCGCGTATCTATGCAGGAGAAGGACAAAAGGCTTGTCATCTGCAAAACACTGTACTGTAATAAATTGAGTTACTGTACAGTACAGTTGTATTTTATTTTGTGCTGAAGTTCTCTATTTGCTTTTTATTTAATTTTTATTTCTTAATACAGTACAGTAAAATAATACAGCACTGCATTATGCAATTTTTATTTTAAAAATTAAATTTCGTTTTAGTGCCATCCTCGCTTAGTGCCACTAAATGTTAGAGAACGGATGGTGACGTTATATCGAGGGTTGACTCTTAAATAAAATCCAAAACCCACCGACTGACTGACTGATCACAATATCTATTTAAAAAAAAAAAAAAAAAAAAAAAAAAAAAAAAAAAAAAAAAAAAAAAAAAAAAAAAAAAAAAAAAAAAAAAAAAAAAAAACTGTACAGCCTAGGGACGTGAAACTTGGTACATATATTGCTCATAGGCTCTGCAGGTGCACTAAGGTTTTCAAAATCTTTGGCCTCTAGGGGCCAAAATAGGGTTGTAAAATCATGCAATTTCGGAGAATAACATTCGTTAATACGCGGATAAAATTCCTGATATTACAACATAAAGCTTTTCTCTATTAATCATAACTTATATATCTGATATTGTTTTACGGTGACACATTTAAATATCAGTAGCGTGAAAATGTTTTACACTCCCGATTTTCCTAGTAGAACCTAAGTTACAAGCACATGCATGAAATATGAGGACTCAATTTTTTAAAAGTAACTAACTTCAAAACCAAGTAGCATAGACGCCTCCGTGGGACAATGATAGCATTGATGATTGCGTATCTGAAGGCCTAGGTTCGTCCCCGCTTCGACCACGGTGTTCTGTGAGAAGTACGTTGTGCATTCAATTTGTCGAGAAGAACAGAAGGAAAGCTCCAGACAAGAAAACGCTATTAAAGGTAATGGGATTCATTATCTGAAACATTTCAATCCCGCCGTCTAACTAAAACTCTTCACTATCCGTCTGAATTAAACAGTTCCGAATTTAACGTACATAGCGTCACATCTGAAGGTCTAAAACACAGCTCTAGTTTTGATCCCAGATTATTGAAGCCCATTGTAAAAAAATAACCTATTATTTTATTATTCATGTACTGCATTTCTGTAAATGAATGTACTCGATTGTATTTATATTTCAAATAACCTAATTTGTATTTTTAATATTATGCATTTATGTCCATTTCTGAAATGCCCACGAGCATGTATTCAATCGCGTGGCATGTTAATGAAAAAATGTGAAAATTGAATACAAATCTTTCATATGCAACATTCAGGACAATAAAACAACTTTCAACTAAAAAGTCAGCAGATGGAGATATAGATGAAGTAGTGGATGCAGCGTAGTAACTGCCCTTCCACTGAAGAGAAAGAAAAGTTTAAAAGATCACAAGTTCTCTGTTATAAAATTATTGCATGGACCGTTCCATAATGATTATTATTATTATTGAATATACAATTTAACGAAACCCTATTTGACCCGTAGGTATATTAGGGTTATAGTTGTTACAAAATTACAGTGTTTTCTTAATTATCCTTGTCATTTAACCTAAGATATACCATCTGCTCTATACTAGCAAAGCCTGTGTATCATTGATCACATAATGCCTTTAACCTATAATTGATTATATACATGAGAAAGAAAATAGTAAAATTGTCTAGAACAGCATTTTTTAAACAAAATATGAAATAATGGTTTGGTGTAAGTAAGTTTACAATAGTCTAAGTGTCCTATTAAAATATATCTTTCTCTTTCAAATACTGGGCAATGAAATAAAAGGTGATCCACAGTTTGTTGTTCACCACATTTGCATAGGTATCCACTTTCCCTTATCACTTTGAACCTTTCAAAGTAGGAGCCAAAGTTACCATGTCCAGAAAGAAATTGGGTCACTATAAAGTCTGGTTTAACAACACATCTGAGACGAGCTTCAACCGTCGGAAAGAAAGTCTCCCTGGTGACTAATCCTTTTGTGGTACTGAGCCAGTTATTGTTCCATTTAACAAGAATATGTTCTTTAATACGCTTTTTAACATATGAGAGAGGACACAGACTGTAGTTGAAATCTAGATCAGAGGCAGCAGCACTTTTGGCTAATTCGTCAGCTCTTTCATTACCATATTGACCACTGTGTCCTTTAACCCAGGTCAGACAAATATGTTTTTGATATATTCGAAGATTTGTTCTGATTGTTTCCGCTATAGGGTTTAAATTAAATTTATTATTGATAGATTTAAGGGCTGTCTGTGAGTCACTGTGGATGATGCCACTGTTCAAAGTGTTAGTCGTTATCCAAGCCATTGCTTCTTTAATGCCCAGTAATTCAGCCTGCACTATAGAGCATTCCGGTGATAATCTGAACATTTGATAATGAATTTCGACATCATTGCGAAAAACCACAAAGGCACATCCTACCTGATTTGCACTACCTTCTTTAATGATTTTTGAACCGTCTGTGTAAATCTCAACTTCATGAAATTCATCGCAGATGTTTGTGTCACCTAATTCTTGATAGAAGGCCGGATGTCCAGTCCTACTGAAATGCACAGGCTTTTCCACTTGCAATTCTGTGAAATTTCCCTCCTGTTGGTCTCCTCTCTTTATTAAAGTAAGTTCGGCTTTAGCTATTGCAGTAAGGAACAAAGGTTCGATGCCCGCAATAATCAGTGCGGCATCCGTTGATATAGTCCGATATGCCTTTATTATTCTAAGAATAAAACCTCTTTGTATTTGAGTTAGCTTAATTTGATACCATATCTTATTGAAACAGTGAGCAAAGACAGGGGCACAGTACAGTATGAGAGGTACAACAGCCCCTCTGTATATAATTTTCAATGCATCTGAATTTATCCCCCAAGTTGGCCTCGATGCCGATGTCAAGCCGGCAAGGAGTTTGTTGCATTTAGCTGCTATATGATCAAAGTGCAGTCTAAATGTCATGTGATTATCCAAAATGACGCCCAAGTACGAAAATTTTTTAACTAATTTGACTTTCTCTTTATTCATTCGAATGTTTGGTTCTGCGAGATTCCGTTTTCTTGACACTATCATTGCAGTTGTTTTACTAGGATTGAATTGTAGTTTATTACTCCTGCCCCATTGATATATCTTTTCCAATGCTGAATTAGCATTGCTATTGAGAATAGGTACAGTTTTAGCAGTACACATCAATAATGCATCATCTGCGTAGGCTATTATTTTACTTCCTTCTGAGAGTGGTAGTTCCAGCATATCATTATATAATATATTCCAAAAAAGTGGGCTAATGGCTGATCCTTGAGGACAACCCACGCTCACTTCCTTAACAACAGTTGCATTACCAATCTGTAAATGAACTTTGCGTTCCTTAAAATAGCTTTGTATTAAGACATAAAGATTACGAGGACACTGCATCTTCTTTAATTGGTATAAGATACCAGGCCACCAAGCATGGTCAAAGGCACCTGTAATGTCCAATGATATAAGTATGCCTATTTCTTTATTATTAAACACCTCTTGTGCCCATTGTGTAACGAAAAATACAGCATCTTCAGTGGACTTACCGGGCGTGAAACCGAACTGGTTGCTGTTAAGAAGGTGATTATTATATAAATGAAATTTTAATCTGTCATTAAGTAGTTTTTCCAGTATCTTCCCCATAACTGGTAGTAGAGATATTGGTCTAAATGCCTTCACGCTCGTTTTATCCACACTATTTGGCTTGGGTATAAGTTTTACCATAGCCACTTTCCAAACTGTAGGAAAGGTCGCTAGTTCCAGACATTTGTTATACATATTCAAAAGGATCGTGGAGGCACACTTATAAACATTTTTAACAATGTTCGCCGAAATGGCATCCATTCCCGGTGCCCTGTTGTCATTTTGTGCTGTGATAACATTTTCAAGTTCCTCTTTAGAAAATTTCACATCCTCGTCACTATATGGGGGAAAAATTACATCTCTTCGTGTTTGCATTTGAAGTTCGTCATCCTGCAACTCATTAGGAAAGAAGTTCTCTGTAAAGACGGTGGCGGTTTCCAGCGCCGTTCTTGTATGTCCATTTATAGTACTGATTGAAGTGATAATTTTATTAAAGTTTTGATAATTGCGACAAATTTTATATACTATGCCCCATGGGTTTCTGCTAGATTCCAGTGCGCAAAACTTTTTCCAACACTCCAGCTTGGCTTCCTTCATCTTTGTTTTATATTCTTTTAAAAGAGTTGTGTAGACATGTTCATATCTTGCAGCAAGAACTTGACACTTACATCTATTGAATCGTCTTTGTGATGCCAAGACTCTTTTCCGTAATAGATCAATGTCCTTATTCCACCAGTAGTTCTTAGTTGGTTTTGGTGATAGTTTAGGTAGATGTCGATCGCAGATATTGAGTATACTATCCATAACTAGAGAAACATAATTATTTAACATATAACTGTTTCTAACTTCTGTAATATCTTGGAACTTTGAAAATTCTCTTCTAATAGCGTTATGGAAGTGAGCCCATTTAATGTTGCGCGTTTTATATTTACGCGTTAGATAGTTTTCTGCTGTTAAGTTAGTATTCCTAGTGTCATTTTTTAGTGTAATAGTTATTAATGCATGATCCGAAAACGTGGGTTCATCACTAGCCTGCCACTGTTCAAAGTACATCAACAAAGAGGGACTACAAACACTAACATCCAGGAAACTTTCAGCATTGCGGCGTCTATACGTTGGGTGTATACCGTCATTTAAAATAAATAAGTTATTTGAGCAAAAGAAGTCATGAAATTTTTCCCCTCGAGCATCATTTCTGGGGCTACCCCAGGCACTGTGTTTCGAATTAAGATCTCCAGTTATAAGTAACGGCTTGCCTTTTAAGTCCTCACATATATTTTGTAGGGCAACAAGCTCCTCGGTCAAATCGTAAGCTGAGTCACAGTAAATGCTGCAAATAAATATTTCCAAATCAAGCCACTGAACACAGACCACTGACCTATCTGGTGAACTGTACTGCAATAAGAACACTACATTAGAATGCTTAGTAACTATAGCTGCCCTAGGTCTCAAGGCTTCATTTTCATTCCCTATGTGAGTGTGAACATATATGTTGCATCCATGTCCAAACCCAGTAATACCATATTGAGTTACATTGGGTTCCTGTAAACACATAATTTTCATATCATTAACATTAGGGGCTGCATGGAAGTTGGACGACATTATTAATTCCTGAACTGGAAGTAACGACCTGTGTACATTTTGATTGTATATAGTCAGTCTAGCCATAATTTATTTTAGATGTTATGATTTCAAGAATTTTCTTATACGCCGGGCATTTAACATCAGTAGCTGCATGGTGTACATCACATGGTTTGTAATGATTTCTACTGGCCATTCTATTATTAAACTTAACACAGTTGCTGCAGGTCACCTCATTCTGTGTGCACTCCTCAGGGTTGTGATCATGCGAGCATCTTGGACAACATCGTCCATACGTGCAGTCTTTGCTTATATGTCCATATCCCTGACAATTATAACAGCGTGTAACAGGAATATGTGTTTTCACTGGGCATCTGTTATATCCGATATACAGCTTTTCTCCACGCAGCATGGCATGATAGATCATCGGCGTGACTCGGAGCACCGCGAATTGGGTGACATGATCCTTCTTCCATAATGATTAAACATAGTTCTAATTGTTTTTGAAACGCTCTCTATTTATATGATTGCATATCGTGATTGCTATATGATCTTGTGTGCCCATACGTTCCTAGTTAAATTGATAACTAGAAACTCGTTAAATCGGTAATAGGATATCTGTTGTACGGATAATTTATTTCGTGAAATCCCAAATGGCCTCTGCCATAATTGGCAAGCATTACTGTAGATTCGATACGGCACATACATTTCTAGATTCCAGGTACTGCTGGTCAAAAATCACTTAGTAAATCTGCTCAAAACGTAAGTTTTCTCATTTCAAAGGCTCTGTGGAAAGATATGTTTCATTTCATGTCTTACTGCAGCCTAGCCTAGTGGGCGTTTCTTTTTTCAATTTTATCTTGAAATCCTTTCTGATCCAGCAGAAGTAATCTACCCCCTACGAACCTTTTGTCTACTTTTTATTTTTATTTTACCGCTTCTGTAAGGTACCTTACAAAACTAAATACGACTGCTCAGCACTTTTCATTGCAGATAATTTACGAGATAAAGTGTCTGTGCTCTAGCCCAGCGTTTCTCAACCTTTTTGAACCCGAGGACCTCTAAAATGTTTTACGGACCCCTAATTTTACATCCCATTTTTAAAAGAAGGCCTATATTCTTAATATTGGGGGTTTAATTATAGGTCATTATAACGAAATATGTGAAAAATTTTACTTCTTTAATTTCCACTTGCTTTATGATATTTTTAGTTATGTCTGAGGTCCATCTGCACCATCTTCGCGGACCAAGTGGTCCGGTCCGCGGACCATAGGTTGAGAAACGCTGCTCTAGCCGATTCCGGAGGTGGTGGAAGAAGGAAAATCTCCCGCTGATAAATCTAGGACTGACCCCGCTCCATTCCCTGACCCCGCTCCATTCCTCTTTATCAATCCGGCCATACTGAATTTAAAAGGATGTTCATTGAAATACAAAATCAGATAAGTTTAAATATATAAAAGTACAAGGATTGAGTTAATTTCTTCATTACAGAAGTTGTTTCTGGAATTGTATAAGCTTTTATAACATTTTCGAAATGCGCATTTCGCTCTCTGTGTAAGTTTGTTTATTTTTTTATGTTTATTTAACCGCGGTTGTGTAAGCTGTCGTTGATGTTCCAGAACGTTGTCCCACAGGAATTCTTTTATATCTCTGCATATCTGCAGAGATAGGACTGTCTATTTACTCACATATTAACTTCGACATGGGACGGGATCAATTCTGTGAACTGGGTATAGAAAGCCAGTGCCCCACCAACTGTTCCAACTGTTCCACAACTGTTCCAACTGTTCCACAGTTACTTTTGTAACATTTCAGTTCTGTCAGGGGACGAAAACTGTTTCCGTTCATTTAATGCAGCAATAAGTGTTTCAGGATAAATTAAAAACCTGAGTCTGTAACAATGTAATAACTGAGGCATATTTTGGTCTTTATTATCTTCAGAAGAAAAAAAATCATCGTATGAAGAGTGGAAGTTCATTTTACTCGCAGAAAATGTTCATTGTTGGAACACATACTGTAGGTACCATTATACACATGAAGTGTATTCTACTCTGTAATTTAACGTTGAGTTTTAGGGATTATATGCGTATTGGGTCCCTTGGGGAAAAGTATTTTATGCAAAGCCGGTGAACTCTTTAGACAATTGCTCCCTTGACAAGTAATTTGTGCCGTAGCAATTTGCTGAATAGACCAACTTGACTGTGTGGAGTGTGTGGGTAGACTGCTAGCGAATCAGCAGCAGACTTCTTGTGAAACAATGACATATCAAAGCCACATTGTTAACGAACTGCGTACACACTGACAAATCATTTAGAATAGGAGTTCAATTCTCTATTTTAATGATATTTTACTATACAATGGAATTTATAAATTATGTACGC
The DNA here is from genome assembly GCA_964059195.1 of Ectobius pallidus. Classification (NCBI taxonomy): domain Eukaryota; kingdom Metazoa; phylum Arthropoda; class Insecta; order Blattodea; family Ectobiidae; genus Ectobius; species Ectobius pallidus. Next base: position 43,265,254 of record CAXKWD010000003.1, read on the forward strand.
AGACGGCAGAACTTAGGGCATTGGTCACCATACCTTCTCCCATGGCCGTTATTGATGGTTTCCGAAACCAGAGTCGCTACATCTTTATCAAGTTGTTTTTCAGTTGGTGTTATGAGGCCGAGTGCACCTCATTCCAGACCTCCCGACTTCAGAAAAGTCAGAGGAGATGCCGGGGATCGAGTCCAGACTTACGGATCCACGTTCAGACTATACAAGATTAATTGGTTCGGCACTTTGGTATTAGCCGGCCCTCTCTAACTTTCGTGTTGCCCGGACCTCACTCTTTTAACTTAAAACCTGCGTTGTACGAAAATCTCTTATAGACTGAAAATACTTTTACACCCTCTAACCCTCAATTCAACATGCGGTAAGTGAAACGGGACAAGGCTGTTTTGAGGTCTCTACCTTAATTTAAACCACCCGGCGGAGACAATTCCTTTCGTACAAAAGAACTCAACATTCCTTTCTTTTCGCATTGTAGACCTGGCTTCCAGCTCATTTTACGATTGTGACAAGTCTGTGCCAAAGATTTTAACTATCTTATCGTTTACAACACCTTGTTTATAACTATGGTATTCCGGCAATATTTATTATAATTTTAATTTTTTGGTATACTTCGAACCATTAGACGCACGCAACTTCAAAGGCTCTGGTTTCAAGGTAAAAAAATCGTCTTATGGTCCGTAAAATACGCGTAATTATAAAAACAAATTATTATTGATTTAATAAAGTACAAACATTAAATCTAGTCACGGAAACCGCCATTAACGGCCGTGGATATCGGCATACTGACCACATGCCCCCAATTCTGCCATCTTCCTATGGTAGATGACGCAGCGATCGGAAGGTAGGCATAGTCCCTCCAGGGATGTAGCCCCACGGAGTTTAATTTACAAAAATTAACTGCGTTACTGGGGTTTAAGGGGTTAAGGTGTTAGACTCTTTAAAAAGGTTATACTTTATAGTTTTATTTAGTAGGGTTAGTTTACTTATCTGATGCCCTCAATCTTTTCTCATTCTGGCGATACTCTTGAGATATTCTGATATCCGAGAAAAATATTTATGGATGAGATAGGCTACTGCATTATTAGTCTCTTTAAAGTTTCAAATATCTCCATTTTCAGCTGCTTAATTCCACAAAGCTATTTCGACACTTTTCATTCGAGGTGCCGGGAATATTTTATCATTTTCAATTTCAAGGGTTTTAAGAAATCCATTTTAAAGAACAATAGGATGGCTTTGATAGCAAATGCTTTGCTAAACAATCTGCCATCCTTTTATCGTCTAAACTTATTATTTCAGCTGTCCTTTCGAGCGTCATTCGTTCTAAGATAATTTAAATAGAGGCTTCAATCCTCCACTCAAGCGAAGGCAGCCCATCAGAATACCAAACCCGATTATATCCTCTTGCACATAGTCCTTAATAGCAAATTCTTCAATTAAAGTATTCTAAAACCCGATAGATACACCCATACATGTCAAAGAATGTTTTATAGTTACATTAACACCATTTTAGATGGCCTTGGCCGATGTTGCATGAGATGTAACCCGCTTACATCGTGTCAAATGGCATTCGGTTACAATTTCGGAAGTAATCAAGGTTCGATCTTCATTAAATATACCCGAACAAGCTGAATTCATGTGAATAATTCGCCAGTCTCTGTTGAAATCCAATCTCCACCAGTTTACTTGCATGTTAATTAGTAATGTTCTCCAGCATAATAAAGAGGGCTCTGTCGAGAAATTTGGAACTACTGGTTAATTCATTTAAAAATACATAGCTTGAGCGCCAGTGTTCGAAGGTAGAAAAAATAGAGGTGGTATGTTCTCAACAATTCTATACAGGCATCCCTGCCATAAGAAAATGCATCGAAACAGTTTAACACGACTGAAAACATGTATTTTATGATATGTAATTTTGTTTCATAATTGCACCTAGAATTGAAATATAATTCACCAGTTGAAAATCTATTAAAAAAAATATCCCATGTTGGCTTCATTCCTGGAGGTGCATCATTTTGTGTTTTACTTTTCATGTTTCTTTATCATCTGCACACTGGCCTAGCCATAATATATTCTCCATCTTGAATTTATTTATAGGAGGTTCTGTAAGCTTCAAGAATAGCAGGTTGATTATTGTTAATTAAGTTGATTTCTTTAAGGTGATAGAACAATGTTCATTTCACTAAATTATCTTTCATATTCTGCAGTTGATATAATTACGAACTAATATGATGCGATGCTGGTTAGGCTGCACTGCACTCAATAGTATTCCATTCAGTAAATGGTATTTGAACTTCTAGCGTGACTAGTGTCAAAATATCAAATCAAAAACAAAAATATCTAAAAATGGAGCATTTAATAGTCAGCTTGGCAAAATATTAGCCAAAAAGTGTACAACTGTGCCATCCGAAAACATTTCCAGCACAATCTTATGATTCCATCTATAATAATAAGAGGAAGTGTTTGTCTTTCTGTCCGTCTGTCTGTCTGTCTGTACGCGATGACCAGCAAAATCTACTGAACGCAGAGATCTGAAATTTTAAACATAGATGAATGGCCGAATGCACCTCGAAGCCGGACTTTTAATTTTCGCTTTCGTTTGCGAGTTATGAGTGAAAAACTGGCAGAAAATGTGATTTTTTTCGCTATCGAAGCATCAGTTTTTGGTAATATATTTCAATTGCCAAATCAATTGCAATGCCTTCTTTGGTCATAAGTTGGATATAAAATCATCGCGATATTATCAATATATCACATGGAATTATCGATTGCTTCGATTCTGTGAGCTCATCCAGGTCGATTCCTTTGTTTATAATATCAAGGCACGCAGACGTCTGAAATGTTCAACCTAGACGGAAAACGGATAATGAATATAGGCCTAAGTGGGCAAACGTTCGATTTGGACGGAACTCACTATGCAGGGGTTTTCTGGGCCAGGGAACTCGAATCTGAGGTCGTTTTCCCAGGCGGCGTTTTCTAATCGTGGAATGCACTCCAAAGTTGGATTTTTAGCTGTTTCATTATAATTTATTAATAGTTTAGTTTATGAATTATTCGCACGTTTGTGTTAATAAATATAACGTTTTAATTATGTTGCTCTTAATTTTTAATTTCTGAATTAATTATAGCGGGCGAAGCTGCGGACACCTGCTAGTTACAAATAAAGAGCACAATATAGAGTCAATACATTACGTGTATATTGCCTGTGCGATGACCAGTGCAAATGTTAACACCAGGATTATGAAATTTAAGCTCTAAAAGCTATTGTAATATGCATGCAACCATGCCCTTAAAATGTGTGACATACGAATTGAAAATTTATAAATTTAGAAATGTACTCATAAAAACTTACTTAAAAAACTCTCACTTTCACAAACGTATCTCTCTGTTTTCTGTATTCTTCCTTCTTGTGCAATTTATTCCACCAAGGCGGGAAATTCCCCACTTTACGCGGTAAAACCAACATCACATGCCTCTTAGCATTTTTAGAGCTGAACTTTTACGTCAAATAAGCATTCATCGAATGAAATCGTCAGTGGTCGTTAAATTTGAAATCAATGTGGAAAATTTCAATGAAATAGGCCTAGTTATGTTTTACGAATGATAGTTAATTTTAACACGTAGATAAATATATTCATATTTTTAAGATAAAGCATTACAGCCTTACTAATAAAAGCTGCTTATATCTGCGTCGAACGGTTGTTTGGTTGTTCACCGTGCAAGTTCTGCATAAGCCGCATTACCAATAAACGGAGTGTAACTGCCGAGTTTACACCGGGTTTGTACGTCCAACGTCATCAAATAAGTCACTCTAGTTGTGACGTTACTAGCCCCTGGCTATGAAGGGACTGCTGAACGCCATCTATCGGTGCAGCGGGCAAACAATGATGGGTCGTCTGCAGACAGTAATTCTAGTTTCAATATTTCATTATATTGTTTTCAGAAAGCTGTAATCATGGGTACAAGTATGGAAATATGTCCCGCAAACAAGGAACATGTTTATAATTCCGCAAAAGCAGCTCAGAATATGCGTAGCCTCATAATTCAATCTCAGACATCTACGAAACGACCGGCTGTTACGGATATCGGCCATCTTGATTATTTACGTCAAGTTTATACAAGGGGGCCAGGCTGTGAAAAGGTTGCACACATTCAGCCTTATGCAAGGATTATTAGTACACTTTTTCTCCTCAGCTGTGTATATTCCTGGTATAAATGTTACAACTGGATTATTAGTAAGACTGTAACAGCCTTACTAATAAAAGCTGCTTATACCTGCGTTGAACGGTTGTTTGGTTGTTCACCGTGCAAGTTCTGCACAAGCAGCATTACCAATAATCGGTGTGTAACTGCCGAGTTTACATCGGGTTTGTACGTCCAACGTCATCAAATACGTCACGCTTTTCATGACGTTACTAGCCTCAGGCTATGAAGGGACTGCTGAACGCCATCTATCAATGGGATCAACGATCAGTTATTATTAGCCGAGTCATACTGATATCATGATGATGTGGAATCCTATTTTTATTATCTGTTTCAATTGAGAGTAAATGTAATAACAAATTAAAATGTACTTTTACAGCCTTACTAATAAAAGCTGCTTATATCTGCGTTGAACGGTTGTTTGGTTGTTCACCGTGTAAGTTCTGCATAAGCCGCATTACCAATAACGAGTGTGTAACTGCCGAGTTTACATCGGGTTTGTACGTCCAACGTCATCAAATACGTCACTCTATTTGTGACGTTACTAGCTCCTGGCTATGAAGGGACTGCTGAACGCCATCTATCGGTGCAGCGGCAAACAACGGTGGATCGTCTGCAGACTAATTGTAGTTTCAGTATTTCATTATATTGTTTACAGAAAGCTGTAATCATGGGTACAAGTATGGAAATATGTCCCGCAAACAAGGAACAATGTTTATAATTCCGCAAAAGTAGCCCAGAATGTTTCATAACAAGTTACCTTAAGAATGGATGCATAACCTCAAAATTCAATCTCAGACATCTACGAAGCGACCGGCTGTTACGCAGATCGGCCATCTTGATTATTTACGTCAAGTTTAAACAAGGGGGCTAGGCTGTGTAAAGGTTGCACACATTCAGCATTATGCAACGATTATTAGTACTCTTTCTTTCCTCAGCTGTGTATATTCCTGGTATAAATGTTACAACTGGATTATTAGTAAGACTGTTATAGTGCAATTTTGTTTATCTTGGTAAACTTTGTGGACGGCCATTTAGCAGGTGGTATTTCCGCATCATCAGCAGGGTATCAACTCTCCATCTGCTGAAGATGCTGGAAACCACCCACGAAAAGTTTACAAAGGTAAATAAAATTGCATTACAAAAGTATATTTAATTTAGTGATAATGTTTTCTTTTTTGCATTTGAGTGTTAAAATATGCCAAATAAGCATATTTTACTAAAATATAATGAAATAATTTAAAAGGGTACACATACCGTAAAGACTGACATATACCATACACAAACGCTTCTAGGAAAACATAGAGCGGTGTCCATATAGAAAATGCTGCTGTTCACTTGGGAGTACAGATATGGGAAAATATTGAGAAACTTCTTCATGAATACTGTATTATTACTTTTCTGCAGCTTTGTGATGTCTACCATATCAATACCCGCATCCCCAGCGAAAATCAAATCCCTCAGAAGTCCATATCACTATTCGATTTCTCAAACCTCCAAGGAACCTAAGGCTTGAAGTTTACAAGAAGATTTTATGCTGTTTCATACATAAGGCTGTCGATTATAGTACTACTATTAGTATAACTCGATCTAGATGCGAAAAACACGAAACGCATTAGATAAATGTTTGTTCTTTCCTGGATTAAAATTGATAGTCTGTGTCCTACCCCTAATAATATGTGACTATTTGATTAATAGTAGAATATCATTAAGCAAAGTCATGTTTATTCAGGATTTCAAACTAAGTTTGTAGGTGGATGGCACCCTTCAAAGTATTTCTACGAAGAAACTATTTAATTAAAATTTTTAGGTCTTATTGATAAGTTATGTAAAATATTCATGTTTCCGCGAATTGTTATACGAGTAGATCTGTTGACACTACACGAAAACAGTGGAAACATTTCTCTTACAACGGGAACTTTTTCGCAATTCTTAAACTACATGTCTTTATCCAATGAATTCAAAGAAGTTATCATTTTTCACATATAATATACGAGGGAGAATCAAATGAAAACTGCAATTAATTTTTCCCCACTATTTTACAACAGGAAGAATGTTTGCTTGTACATTATTTTTCTACTTAGTCCCCTCCTAGTTCAACGCACTTAAGCCATCGGATAGGATGTGCTTCTATTCCGCGTGAGAAAAATTATTTTGGTTGACGCTGTAGCCACTCGTGCCCCGCCGATTGGACGTCTTCATCAGATTTGAACATCTGCCCTCCAAGGTTATCCTTTAATGGGCCAAAGATGTGGAAATCCTTTAAAGCGAAGGAGATTGTTGAGTGCAGGTGTTTTGCTTCAACATGATAACGCCCGTCCTCATGCTCCTTGTGCAACAATGAAAATCGAAGACGACAACCGCCATAATCGCCAGATCTGGGACCATCAGATTTCCACGTCTTTGGTTCATTAAAGGATCACCTTGGAGGGCAGAAGTTCAAATCTGATGAAGACGTCCAATCGGCTGTGCACGAGTGGCTACAGCGTCAACCAAAATAACTTTTCTCACGCGGTATCGAAGCACTTCCTATCCGATGGCGTAAGTGCGTTGAACTCGGAGGGGAGTAAGTAGAAAAATAATGTACAAGCAAACATTCTTCCTACAGTAAAATAGTGGGTAAAAATTAATTGCAGTTTTCATTTGATTCTCCCTTCTATATTAGATATCCCATATCGTATTAATTACTTTTGCATAGGATACAAATTTTCACGAAAATTTTAATTTATTATTTGCCCTAAATCATAATTTCGCTTCATTTCAAAGGGTTCGACAGTGGCAGCATACAATATATCAGTCTCGCATACATTATTTAATGATCTGTCCACGGAAAAGAGGATTACACGTCTTCGTAGAACTTTCTATACGTATCACATAATTCCAGCTCCCAAAGGAAATTCTGAATTGCAGTAAGAATAGTCCCTTTTCCTCTTAAGCTCTCTGATGGCAAAGTACAAGTTTTGATTTTAGTATCTTTTTGTGTACCCGAAGAGTATTACACTTTCAGAATTTCTAGTACTTTTTATAAGCTATGATTTTAAAAAGACTGCAAATTATTTCAATCAGTTTCAGAAGTGGTTGATGGGACAGTAATCCAAGCGAGAAAACCACCTGCTCCGTTATTGCGTCGATTCCAAGAACCCAATTAAAGAAGCAGGCTATTGTCAGCACGGGAATTCTGCATTACATCTCATCCTCTCGGTATGAAAACAAATACAGTGCACGCCGCTTATTGTGATCACTTCGGGACCATATAATCTGATAATATTAATAGATTGATAATAGTAGCCGAAAGAATTAAACGAAGGTTATTTATTTATAAGATAATACGCAACTGTGAATCATTAAACCACTCATAGGCTAATACAGTAACAGACTTGCAAGCAACTATTTTTTTTTAACCACTAACAGCCTTACTAATAAAAGCTGCTTATACCTGCGTTGAACGGTTGTTTGGTTGTTCACCGTGCAAGTTCTGCATAAGCCGCATTACCAATAATAGGTGTGTAACTGCCGAGTTTACACAGTGTTTGTACGTCCAACGTCATCAAATACGTCACGCTTTTCATGACGTTCCTAGCCTCAGGCTATGAAAGGACTGCTGAACGCCATCTATCGGTGTAGCGGGCAAACAACGATGGATCGTCTGCAGACTAATTGTAGTTTCAGTATTTCATTATATTGTTTTCAGAAAGCTGTAATCATGGGTACAAGTATGAAAATATGGCCCGCCAACAAGGAACAATGTTTATAATTCCGCAAAAGTAGCCCAGAATGTTTCATAACAAGTTACCTTAAGAATGGATGCATAACCTCAAAATTCAATCTCAGACATCTACGAAGCGACCGGCTGTTACGCATATCGGCCATCTTGATTATTTACGTCAAGTTTAAACAAGGGGGCCAGGCTGTGTAAAGGTTGCACACATTCAGCCTTATGCAACAATTATTAGTACACTTTCTTTCCTCAGCTGTGTATATTCCTGGTATAAATGTTACAACTGGATTATTAGTAAGACTGTAACAGTTGTTTTTACTTTCCTATTGGGGACCATTAACCAATACTCCATACTCAGTTATGAGTTACGAGTGTTTTCGGAAGTCTATACTGATCTGTGGTGAACACCGCGTAGCGAAACATCTAACACCTGTTCCAAGGGTTTTGATTTTACACTAACCATCACTGTATATCAATACTGATATCTTCATAAATCAAAAGCCGTAGCTTAACTGAGGGGTGAAACATGTTTTGTTGCTTAAAAGAGAAAGTTAGAGGATGCCACCCCCTCGAACTGGTCATCCTTTGAGCTGCGAACTGTACTGCTATTATTGTTGGACTCAGCTAAGCTCCTCTGGAATGCGGGGAAATATAAGGGGATGTATTGGTCTTTCCCCGCATTCCAGAGGAGCTCAGCTGAGTCCAACACTATACCTCTAGTAGAACAGAATAAAGTTGAGTTAGAAACGAAACCCTTATAAACGAAATTTTAAATGACGTACAGCACTTGGAAATAAAGCCGCAAAAAGGAAAATGTGATAATATACACAGAATTTTTTTTTCAAAATAAACATCAATTTTTCAATGTATACTATTAATCCGTACGGGACTTCATGAAAGTGATAACATTATCCGCGATTACATTAAGCGGCGTTCACTGTATATTCAATAGTAAGAAAAATTAGTAAGAAAAATTACGTATCCTTCGTTAATAAGAATTTCTTTCTTCCTGTGTTAAGCTGGATAGCACAATATTATAATAATTAACTATTCAACCAAGAAACTGAGGTTCGAATGCAGAGGTGTGTGTTGAAAAGATAACTAATAAAACATTGCTTCACGAGTTAATGCTGGATAATGTTAACAAATTCACATGCTTGATTTCTGATAATGTAGCATCAGTCTTGGATAAATTTCAATGTTCTTTTGTATTTCAATATTCCTTGTATTTCATAATTCCATACATCTTATTATAGCTGGTATTCATTTTTTCTCAAACTTCTGCGTATAGGAAAATTCATTATATCCCAATATCATTTTATCTCATAATGTTTTTCTTTGCACATCAGTATCCCTAGAATTTCAATATTCCTCGTATCTCATTATCCCTCTTATCTCTATATTCTTTGTATAGATCCCGCACGAAATCTGTGCCGATTGTCTACGTCATTGCATTATGTTTTCGTGGGGACTGTAGCGTCGACTAGCCTGCTACCTATCACTCTCGCACAACAGTACCTCCCTTTCTATTTGTAAAAGTCAAGAAACCTCTCTCTCTCGCACAATAACATGTCTCTCTCTACCGAGTAACGGTCGTCATCGGCACAGATTTCATGCGAGATCTTTATATCATCTCTTCTTGTATCTCAATATGCGTACTTTGTAATCCGTAACTTACATGCCATTATTCCTGTTATTGCAATAGTCCTTATGTCATAATCCTTTGTATCTCGTAGGCCTATTACCGTGAATCTCAATGCAAACTTGTATTCCTTGTAACTTATCTCAATATTCCAATGTATCAAAATTCTTTGTATATCAAAATAGCTTGTAATGCTCGCATTTCAACGTTCCTTGTTTCTCAGTATTTAATATTCAGTGTGACCGAGCGATGTGGCTGAGATATCTCGGACTCGCATTCAGGAGGTCACAGGTTCCAGTGGCCAGCCAAATTGACATGGGTTTTTTCATGGTTTCCCTAACCGTAAAGGCAAATGCCGAATTGGATAATTACTTACCATGACTCATCTTCGCTATTTCATCATGTACATCCTGTACTAAATTCATTTAAATTAATAACAGTTGAAATTTACTAGCATAAAATAAACCAACAGTAGGAAATAGTTTCAATAATTGCATGACCTACTGAATAGACACAGATCCTGAACTTCTGATATTGCCTCTACGCTGAAAGGAGTATAAATACAGCTGAATTAGAAACAATATATTCAGTGTAACTCAGTCAAGATAGGCCTAGAATAAAATCACCCGATCTTAGGTTATGCACATGATAAATTTATTTTTTTATTCCGATGATCTGATTTTCTGAGGACAAGTTTTTATGTAATTTAAAAATATATATTTTTTGCACATAGCCAAAAAACATTCGTTTTACAATTTGAAAACTTTCTACGGTAGTTTTCTTTTATTATGTAACGTGATATAACTTCCTCCACAACAAAGTATTTGTGGAAAACATAAGCGGAGATAAAATATCGAGTTGTGACTTCATCCTACAGCAAAAACAAACTCTATGATCTGGAAAAATTCTCATTCACGCACTTCACAGAATTCAAACTTTAGCAATATGTGAAAAAGAAAAGAGTGTTCTCTGATATTATTATGAAGGCCTTCTATTCTATGAATTTTCCCCTTCAGATGAATAGCATACATAGCGAATGCCCGAAGCTATCAACGAAATAAGAAAATAATACAACCGTTACTAGAATGGATGTTTCAACTTGTGACAACTTGTGATTTGCAAGTTATGGCAATTGTCACTTACATGCTTTCATGTGGTAAAAACCTATAAAGTTTCTGCTTACAATAGTTCTGATAAAATTATCAGCCTTATGTTACCAACAACCTAGTAGGTACATTTAGTATAGTTAGGACAATATTAGGATAGATTTAAGGGAAGTAGGATTTGCAAGGGAGGGTTGGATGGAGTTAGCACAGAATGGGGTTGAAAAGCGGGCACAAGTAAGCGCGGCAATGAATCTCCGGGTTCGATCAAATAGATAATATTCCTTTAGCATGCTTAGGAATTGTCTATTTCATTGAGATGTACATAGATTTAAGAATAGAATAAGACATAAAATAGAATAAGATATAACACGAACACGAACAATTGCTCTTTCGGATTCACATTTATAATTATAATCGACATATTGCGTACTTAAATTTAAACCGTATTTTCTAGGAAGTAATATGTATTTTACAAGTATGTTTCTGTTTCTGTATAAAGAGATAAATTATATTCTTTTTAAAATTCAAACGAATGATAAAATTGCTTTCTTCGATTGTACAACCGTTTTCTTACAAGAAATTCTTAGAATTACAATAATAAAAGAACTCATTATACACAAGAATGCTAATCGGCCTATTAGTACATGATTTATTCACTCTATGTAGGCTATTAAATTGACCCAGCTAGGAAGTAAGCGACAGTTCTGAGAAAATGAAAAAAAAATCTTATTTGAATGGATTTGAAAGAAAGGCGAAGAATTCAAACTCTTAAAGGGGTTCCACGCAAACAGCCTTTCTGAATATGAAGCAATTTTACTACTCTTCCAAGAACGAAAGTAAAAAATGTGGAAAGACTGCATTTCGAAACTAATCGATACAACATTACGAATGTTGAATGCGTAAAAGCCGTCGGACCTAATATAATTTGTTGTGTTATGTTACATCATATCTATGCCTATTAATGTATGTGTGAGTGTGCTGGCATATGTGCATTTTATACAGTATATGAATACAGGATATTTCACAATTCAACAAAACAAATTTAAAAGATTCTACAGGTCAAAGACCAAACTTTTGAGATAATTTCAAAATTATGATCCTTTTTTTTGAAATTGTGTGTTGATACTGACAAGTCAATATTAAAGGAATGCGTGTGTGTGTGACTTGTCTTCAAAATGCTTCATGCTTGTTCTAGAGCTTGATTAAAGTCGCAACAAATATTGTAACTTGTTGGCAGGGAAAAAAAACCTCAAATTGTTCATATTTCTGTCATTAGTCTGATTCTCGAAACCTAAACTTTACCGGTCTTGATATGATAAAGAATGAAACATTAAATACTGTATTATATTAATAACTGCAACAGTGATTTCAATCAACAGAAATATACTATGAATAGAACACTGAGAGGCTTTCTGTCTTATCTCATTGAAAATATTAATTTGTATTATAATCGTGTGTCTAGTCAATAACCTCGGTACGTTTCCCATCCATGATAAATTTTCCTCTACAGAATTCACAAGAACTATGAACCTATAGGCCTTGACTACTGTCTACTAAGTCCCCTCTACTAGCCCTAGAAGCTTGTAATATGAATTTCCGAACACCGGTATTAATGATAACTCCAATTCATGTTATAGTTTCCGACTAAACTTCAAATTACTGGTATATTATAATACATAAGTATTTATTGAGCTTATTAATAAGTGAGATGATATCACAACCTATTTCACGTCCCTTCCCAAGCACTGTCCAATCAGATTTAATGATTTTTGTCTTATTGAATGCGCTGGAAAGATGTTACTACTTTTACATGCAGAATAGAGATTTGTTCTGTGTGCTGATTCGCCAATTTGTTCAAAAAACTTATGCACATTAATATCAAATATGTATGTGCTAATATTATCTTACTATTTCATGCCATAATTCTTTTATGGTGACCAGAAATAATTAATATAACACATACCTTTTTAATTGCGGAATAAATATGGCTATTGTTTAAACTGGTTAGCCACACAAATAAATATAAATAAACAAGTTAAACCAACAGTACAAATTCCCAATAGACTCCCAGAACATATTAAACTGAGATCGGATTCAGATCGATTTCAATCTCGCATGTAAACGTCGTAGTTCTCCTCTACCTTATAGATTCTTTCCCTTTTTTTCCATTACTGTTTCCGATTTCGCAATAAACAAAATAATGAGATTCTGCGGTATTAGGGGTACTGAGAAATGAGATACGTTTGCTTATATGTAGAAATTGATTGAGTTAACATTTTATACATGTACAGGTATGTATACCAAACATAACGCCATTAAATAATCCTTGCATATTATCCATGCAGAACGTGTTGTCTATTGTCACAACAATAAAACTCTGAATAACTAATTTCAAGTGCTTTAAATCCATATCGCCTAACAGACTATAAACACCCTACTATAATAAATGTAATTAACTCAGTGGCGGATCCAGGGAAGGGGCCGTCCCCCTGGTTTCTCTTTTACGTTGATTTGACTTTTTTATTCGTCGAAAATAATTACCTAATAAAATAACATTCAAATTTAATTGAATACAAAACAGAAATAAAAGCATTTACATACTCGCCCTATTTCAACTAAAGGATTATAAAATGCAAATTGAATACTATTTATATTCTAAACGCATTGTGGCAAATACGTAGGCCCTATACCAGCAGTGACGACCCACAAGGCAGCAGTTGTTTGAGTTCCTTGTCTTTAATTATTAGTATACTTAGGCTACTTACTCAATGGCAATAGACAATTCCTAATGGCCGGTTGCAGAAAATCTCTTCTTGATCGCCAATCAGTTGATCTATGATTAGTTTGATTGTCAATCATTTCAGTGTTGAGTTGCAGAATGGCTAATCTTCGATCAAGGCACTACGGTCAACTGATTCTCGATTTGACGGAAAAACATATGTGGCAACAACGCTAAACCAGGTCGCAGTGCACCATTCAGTTGTTTCAGCGGCCATTTTCCCTGTGTTGCGCATAATTATACGTATTGACCACCGCCGTCTCGAGAATTATACACGAGTAATATAGTTTAGAAGGCAGTGGTATTGACATTCTGTGCTTTAATTATTTTACTTTCCTTGCGTATGTGAAAATGTCTGACCAATAAGGATATCAAGGGGCCCAAATTTGAGCTGGAATGAGAAAGCATTGTTGCTGAATATTTAAGAAGGTTACACGAGCATCAATGAAAATAAAAGACCGATGCAGTTTGGGCAAAGCAGAAAGATAATGCCTGGCAAAACATTGCTTCAGATTTCAGTAGATGCAGTCCAGAAAGGCCTAGAACCTAAGAAGTATATGCCTAGAGAGATTTGGATAACATACAGAGTTGTTATGCACAACTGAAATTATGATGGAAAAGTAGGCTATTGTGGTTTTTATCTTTACTTACGTATTGCATACCATGTTTAGGTAAGGAGTCTTTGCTTACAGTGCTGTGTGTAACTTATTCCCCTTGCACATGAATTCTGTAAGAATCGCGTGTATAACACGATCTTTTGGCGAAAGGAATATTATATACCGTAGGCGTATTTTTCTATTCAATTAAACATAAGCATTGACCTCTAACCTCACATATAAACAGATTTCATAGGCCTATCTCTGTTTACAAACACAATACCAGCAGAGTTGATTGGAGAATCATTATTTGACCAGCAAAATATGGGTGATCAATTCTGACCAGAGATCTGATCGCCGATTAGCACTGATTGTCGTTTGTGCAACCCGATTGTAACTGATCGCCGATCTAACTCTGGTCAAACTCCCATCAATCTCTGATCAAAATTGATTTGCTTTTCTGCAACTGGCCATAAGCAAGCTAAAGGAATATTATCTATTTTATGGAACCCGAAGGTTCATTGGCGCGCTTACCTGAGCCAGCCATTCGACCCTATTCTGTGCTAACTCCATCCAACCATCCCTCTCAAATCCTACTTCACTTAAACCTATTCTAATATTTTCAACCCACCTACGTCTGGGTCTTCCAAGTGGTATTTTACCTTCTGGTCTCCCAGTCAATATTTTTATATATGTCTTTCCTCCCCCATGCGCGCAACATGTCCAGCCCAAATTATTACTATAACTGATTTATTTCTTGTGAACTATTTCAGATCAGTACTTACTTAAAGTTAAAGGTAAAAACTTAGATATTTGACTAATGGTTTTAATTTGTATGTAATAGGCGTATGTAAAACCGACAAATTTCTCAACAGAACTAAAACCCAGGGCAAGAAGAGGTTTAGTATGCTGATAAATTGTAAAATTTATCCAGAGGACTTGCAATTTATCATTTTTCACTTCACTTTTTTACAAATCTTCCGGGGGATGACCCCGGGTCTCTCTCTCTCTTTTTTTTTTTTAATGATATTCCACACCCCCAGTAATAAGTTAGCATTATGCGGACCCCTTCTTCAATAAGTTCTGGATCAGCCCCTGAATTAACTAACACTGAAATTCAAATAACTTTGAAAACCCGGCCATCCTTTCTCAAGACTTATTTATGCAAATTGCTGCTGCAGCCTGAAACTTGACTTGAATATAATGTGTTAAGTGGCAGAATGTCAACAGGAGTACAGTGACAGTGTACTTGATGCATCCTGAAACGAGGAAAGGTAACGTTATCACGGAAAGAGGTTGAAATTAAGTTGTGGATCTGCAGGGAGTGTTTCGAAACGTTGGAAATGGGGCCGGAATGTGGCAAGGAAAGGTTTCATGCTTCGCGAATCCGGTTCACTTGTAGGGTGCGGAAACCCTGATGAAATAGTGAGCATTGTCGCGTCTTTCCATTGGATTTAGTTTGTTTTGTGGTGGGAAACTCGCATCTCGAGTGCACATTCGTTTTTATTACATTCCACATCAAACCTCTCCCTTTTTCAGACACAGAAAGGGGCACCAATGTTATGTGAAAACTTTCCAAAATATAAAAGAGAGCAAGTTTCTGGAAGTTCAAAGAATAGAAAAAAGTATCTATGAATATAAACACACACATTTTACGCAGTAAGTTAGGGAAAATAGGTTTCTAGAAGTGAAATTTATTGGTTGATACAGTCGTCAGCTTTCAAATCATTCCGAATGAATGAAGCATTTTGAACACGTTGCAAGCTACTATTCTCTCATCTGTTTTTTATTTATGTCTAATATAAACTTGCTCGTCCTCTCACTCTTGTTTTCCAATCGTTGTAACCCTTCTTTTAATAAACCTAAATAATGTTTCTATAAATAATTTGAATAACGGCATCAGTACATTAAATAACTGAGTACTTGAATATCTTAACTGTATCAGCGTTCTGGATTTCTTTTAGTTGAGAACCCATACTATTCACCTGGTTATTATGAATTCTTATAACAATGATCAGTAATAGGCTGATATAATAATTATTATTATTAGTATTTCATTCCTGTGTTAACTCTAACCCGACAGTAAGTAAATATAGGCCTATAAAGTTGTAGGCGTAGAGCTTGGATATTAAGATATTTTTTAATGGCGTATCTATTACGTTTACTATTAAGAGTGTAACAATGCAAGCAAAAACCAATAAATGTATAACATTTTAAAAATTAAATTCAAGTAAGAATTAAATAAATAATTGTGCAAAAAATTAATAAAATCTATCAACTATATTGTTATTTCAGGTTATTTTGTCTAAGCATACATTTCATTTATCGACTTTTGAATAAACTTGAGAAAATTCTGCTCTAATTCGACATAGGAAACATTAAGTCCCACTATATTTTACTTGGGTATTTCTTTTTCTTTCTCTGAATTTTACCACCCCCGTTTATTCGGCCCATGCAGCCCGGGCCTTACAGGAACACGACATGTCGGGGGAGTATTTTATTATTATTATTATTATTATTCAATTGTTTCCGAAACTTTGCTTATCAATCAAGTAATGGAAAGTTGATTGGAGTTAACAACATAGGCATCAATTCTAGTGTGAAATTGAACAAGACTGATACGTTGAGTTCCTGTCACTTAGCAAATGGGTTTCCATAGATAAACTGAAAACTGGTGCCTAGTTTCAGTATGCATAGTTTTAGGAGATATATTGCAGCTGCTCAAGTCGGATATACATATCAAGACTGGTATTAAATAAGTTAATATCTAAAACCTTTTTCGACTAAGCAACAATCTTTTATCCGCATGTAACAATTATAATTAAAATGAGAAAATAATACTTACTTACTCAATGGCAATAGACAAATCCTCAGCAAGCTAAAGGAATATTAGGCTATCTATTTTATGGAACCCGAAGGTTCATTGCCGCGCTTACCTATTTTGTGCTAACTCTACCCAATCATCCCACGCAAATCCTACTTCCCTTAAATCTATCCTAATATTGTCCTCCCACCTACGAGGTCTTCCACGTGGTCTTTTCCCTTCGGGTCTCCCATTCAATACTTTTGAGATATGTCTTTCCTCCCCCCATGCGCGCAACATGTCCAGCTCATTTCATCCTCTGTGATTTATTTACCCTTACTATATCCGGTGAAGAGTACAGGTAATGAAGCTCGTCGTTATGCAGTTTTCTCCAATCTCCATTTTCATCTCTCTTAGGGCCAAATATTTTCCTAAGCACCCTGTTTTCGAACACTCTCAGATTATGTTCTTCCCAAAGAGTAAGCGACCATACCTCACATCCATATAATACAACCGGCAGGATAATAGTCTTATATATCTTTATTTTTAGATTTCCGGACAGAAGACGAGAAGATAAGAGTTTCTGAACTGCATAGAAACAAGCATTTCCTGATTTTAGTCGAGACTAACTTCTGCCTTAATAATATATGTGTCTGTAATTACTGCTCCCATATATTTGAATTTTTCCACTTGTTCGAACGATCTACCGGCTATTCTAATATTTTGTGATGAAATAGTAACAATAATAATATTATAATTATTATTTTATTAAACTTCATTTTGCCTGGGAAACTTGACAATTTGTTTAGATTAAACATAGAATTATTCAATAAACAGAGGTAGAATATGTCTGCTTTCGTAATCCACAAAAAAATCATAATTGGAATAAAACGGCAATTGATTTATTAAAAAGGCATGCCTTTCATTGGATAGATTAATTTGCATGGTCCTAATATACAGTAATACCACTGAGTGACATATTCCCCATAAAAAATTTCCGACAGTTTTATTTCCACAATCGCAAGACAAGAAGTAGATATTGGTCCTGTCAGTTCTTATAAAGATATGAACTTCTGTAGGAGGGAAAAATATGTTGTATTCTGTTTCTGAGGTGGATTACGATAAATTGTCATACAGAAAATTTCTAAATACAGCCCGTTGAGCGCAACCCCTATGCTAGGTTTTCTTATCTCTGTAGCATTATTATATCCTTTCCCCTTAATTCTCTGAGCTCGTTTCCTATTAGTGAGGCAGCTTTGATCTAGTGGTAGAGGAACATATAACGAGTCAACCTATAGGCCAAGGCTTAACATTTTAATGGCGTTCGTATGCAGCTGACATGTCTGCAGTTCTGTAAATAATTCGAGCTTAATTGCTTTATTATGAAAGATAGAATGCCTTCCGAATAGAATAATCCCGTTTCATCTCTTAACTTTCCTGTTTAGAGATCTTACGTCAACTACTCTGATGAAAGTGAAGATTGTATAATAATTGCTGTATATCCGTGGAAATGCTGTAAATCCGTAGAATAACAACTAGCATCACTGACGATAAAATCCTTGAATTTCAACTGTTTTCTTGTGAGTCAAACCGAGTAAACTAGTTTGGGAAAGTCATCTTACTAGAAGCGATACTTGAACTTTGATTCTGTTTTGTCATGTAAAGTTCCACCCCACCCACCATAAACACGTAGTATTCGCGTCTTAAAGAAGACGCCTTAATGTTTCTCTTGCAAAGTATACACATATCTATTGATACGAAAATAAGGCTTGCTAATTGCTCATAAACAGTTATTCTATTCTGGTGAAAATTAGATTTTTCAAATTATTTTAAAACACGGGTTAGATTTAATTAAATTTCTTATACAAGCTTTATACGATTTCTTGTCTGAAAAAAATTATATAACGCGGTTTTCTTTACTGAGAAGCATATCTTCTTTAATAACTAATTGCTGAAACCTTTTGAAAAATGAGTAATCTAAATTAACCGATGGCTTTCATTTATTTGGTACATAACATGCATGCTGTGAAACTGTCTCCTGATATTAGCCTAAAGTAAGACCTCTAACTTTATTGAAAAGAATAAACGGTGACGCTATTGTCGTATAGAACACAGAAGTGCTGTTTTTAAATTCATACTGATATTGTGGAAAAATAGTGACTTCAGGCAGTCACAACCCGTCACCGACTACCTAAATTATTAAACAGTTACATTAATTAATTATTAAACAGTTAAGAACGGAAACTAAAGTAAGCAAAAACCAGCACATTCCTCCTTTGACCTAAGAGTGTGAAAGAGGTACATCTTTTTGGGTAAAATTGGACCTAAGAAGGTGTGCAGATGTAAAGTTTTAATCATACATATTACTAAACTAAACTAAAGTCCGTGGCGCTACATCCTGAAGGGACTTGGCCTACCACCGACCGCTGCCTATGGCAGGATTGGGGGCATGTGGTCAGCATGCCGACACCCACGACCGTTAAGGTGGTTTCCGTGACCGGAGCCACTACTTCTCTATCATTTAGCTCCTAGTTTGTATCACGAGGCTGAGTGCAGCCCGTTCCAGACCTCCCTACCTCATAAAAATCCAAGGAGGTACCGGGGATCAAACCCGGGCCTACGGATCCGTAGCCAGCGTCGCTAACCACGCAGGCGGTCAATCATACATAATGGCACACTATATTTTATCTTTGGTGCATTGTCTGGTATGGTAGCAGTGAGTCAGCTAGCGAGGTGCAAATTTAATATTTGTATCATGTAATAACTGTCAGCGGTTTATGAAACAGCTTCGTTGTTAGATTTTCGTGGTTTGGTGGTAATTGTTGGTATGAATAGTACAGAATCCACACACTCTCAAAGAGAACACTATGTGACGAGCCGACCACATAACGTTACCATACACGCCCGAGGTATCATAAATAGGGTTATTACATAACATATGCCAAATATCTTGAAATCCACAAGAATTTTGTAAAACCCACCATTATTTGATATGTGAAATAAAAGCGTATGTGTGCGATAACTGTTTTGTACTAAAAATCACTTTTAACTAACTATTATAATTTCTGTACTAAACACTGTTTTTCGTAGCTTCATATGCATTACTGCACCTGGTAAAAGGAATGAAGTTAAGAAAGTATCCTTATTGATCTCTGAATTGTTTACGTAAGTTATATTGGATAATTAATTATTTCGTAGAAATGACAAATTTTGCACGGTTATGGCTGTTGTGTGTGTCAATATTCCTGCCAAATGTTACGATTCTATCTGTCATATAGGCCTAACTGTGTAAAAAATTACATAATGTGAGGAAAATATACAAAATTTACTTTAAAAAAATCTAACTCTATATATAATCGTCATCCCGACTCATAAAATCGTTGTGCATGCAAATTGTAATTTGATTGGTTAGTGATTCCTAATTGCCACTACATTGATAGTTGATCCTGGTTGGAAGATTAATGTAACATAGATTTAATCGTTCCTATTTGAGAGACCAATGGAATTGGTTGGTTACCGTGGCTTCTCATTGAATTATTGACTCATAAATTATGTGCTCTTGATTCGATGGTTAGGTGATCCTATGCACAGTGAATTCTAATGACAAGTCTCTATCTTATTCGACATCAATGAACAGGTACACAATAGGTCTCTTGGTATATCCACTACAATATACAGGATAAGTGTACCCAGGGCCGTATTTCTAAATAGGCTAAGTAGGCTGCAGCCTAGAGCGGCAAATTTTCAGAGGCGGCAGTTTGGCAATTTATTCAAAAGCTAAAATGAAGTATTTCAGACGTTAATAATATTTTCCGTACGAATTTAAGAATACACGTTACTTAAAAATACGTTTTAGTCCTTCTACATAGCCTACTTTCTAAAACTATAACAATACAAATTCACAGCACGTAATCTTGTATTATATTTCACCGTATGGGACAACTTAATTCAAATTGAACACAGTGTCTAATTACGCAAAAGATAGCCATTAGCATAAATATATTAAAATATGTTTAAAATAGTGATCCCTGATCTCCAAGATCAAATTAGTTAATTAATTTTGAAACCAAATTCATTTTTAACGAATATTAAAAGAAGTAAAAAAAAAAAAGTAGATAACTAATTTGATTATATAATTTATTATGAAAACCATTAAAATTGTAGTTGTATCTAAACTAACTGAACTTGATGTTTAAAAAAGATGAAAACACCAATGAACTCTATCCTTTTGTTGTATATTAAGCAAATATGAATTATAGAGGGGGCGGAAAATGAACTTTAGCCTATAGGCGGCATACTCTTAAATCCGGCCCTGAGTGTACCAGCCTATTACAAATTACTTTTACTACAATATTTTATTAAATACTTCTATTGGACCATCTCAATTGGCGTAATCTGTCTGGCTGAACTTAAACCGAAGAGACCTATAATAGAGGGTAAAAACGGCTGGAGCATACTTGATAGGATTCCCTGAAAATCCAGTTAATCATAAAGAGTTCTCCCTTCCCTAATCATGATGTTTTTATACTATAATTTTGTTGTGAACTAGATGTTAATATTATTCTGCTGTTACTAAAGAGTCCATTCTGCTGCAGCTTTAAACGTGGAGGATTTTGTTAAGTATATCACTTTTATTTCGCTTGCATTCTTGTATTGGAGCAACTTTAAGAAAAGTTGTGTTCGTATCCATATGGTCCATTAAATCGATATATATCGGCAGGTAAACAGTAAAGACATATTACACATCATAAATAACTCATAGTTACTCATATTTTTATTTATTTTCTTGTATAAAAAAGCTATAAAGTTTTCCTGCCGATGTAGATTTACATTGTCTTGGTTAAGCTGCCTCTCTACCTTAGAATTTCCTAAAGAAGTAACTCGAATCTGTAGCAGAAAAGTTTTAAAATTTAAGTAAAATGTTCCCAAAGGGAATCCCATCCACTTTAAGGCAGTGTAAGGTAAAACGTTCCATCTAAACCTTTTCGCATATCAATGACTGCATTTCATTCGTTGCATATTCATTAAAGATCAACAGCTTGGTCGAAATCTCTCGAGAAAAATACACCAACAGCAAGCACTTCACATTCGAGAGAAAAGGGGAGATGCATGTTTAGCATAGTTTCCAACTTTCATCATGTAGAAAGCATTTAATTGGTATTGGAATTGGATAAATTCTATTCAATGGGAAAATTTTCGTACGGATTGCGGATTTAAAAGGACTTGGTTTTTTTGCAAGTATTTTAAGTCTTTGGGAGGTAATAGCCAATTAAAATGCATGAGGGTCATTTCCGTATCGAAGTTTCCGATCTGGGGAAACTCTATTCTTATTATTTTCTTTACAAAATATGGATATCGTATATCTTTTGAATTTTTTGGAGCGAAATACTGAGAACTCTAACCCTTAACAACGTTTCTTTCTTAAACTTGTTTTCAAGGAGGAGACAATTTTAGTTGTATCGTACCTGTCATTTTAGAATTCAGTCTCTTCAGTCAGATGCTTAAACAAACTCCTCCATATTTATCGATATTTCATTCGTTATTTTCTAATACATTTTTATTTAAATCATATATATCTCGTTATTTATATATGAGTTCACAGAGAAATATGGAGGAAATTTCATAAACGTTTAACATTCACCACATACTGCATTATTAAAACACGCGCACTAAAATAGGCAGGTTGTAGCTCGAATCGGAAATAGTATAGTACTAAACTCTACAAATTTTAAAGACAACTCTAGAAGGAAGCTATAGAAATGTCTTGACATACATGGGAACAATATTAAGACCTATATATGGGAAAGACTGGAATGGCACGAGCAGTTTAGACAGAAGAAACTAAGGACAGAGATGGGTAGAGATGTTAGTTGCTGTTTTGAACGCTCTAGTTTAGTTTAGGTAAAATGAAGCAAGTTTTCAACGTCCGATATTCATAGAGTTATAACAAGGGTTTGGATGTTTATGACGTGTCATATTTTTATCCTGACGTCCGTTCTCACCGCAAACACAAATTAAACACGAATTGCACACTTGTTATCTTAATCTATTTTGCATATAAAGTCATATTTTCGTCATGTTTGTGGTCTTGGTCATATTTTGTCCATATTTGTAATTTAACGTCATATTTCAGTTATAAATTCGGTAAAGGAACACAATTTTATAGTGTATGTACACAGTGTATGTACTCGAGTTAAATTTGAAATTTATTTTATTAATTTAATGTTTATGCCGAATTAATATTTAACTTAAAAATTAAAATTAATGTTGTTAAATGTTGTTATAGGGACACGTAAGGTCTACAAAATGTTAAAGGTATTTGGAGCTGATTAAGCGAGCAACCAGGAGAAAATTCTTTAAAAATTCATTACAAGTAAAACTGTAAATCATTAAAATTGTTTAAAAAAAGTTATTATCTGATTGAATTCAAGTGATGTAAGAATTTAGAGTCTTTAAACGTTTTAAATTGGTACAATTATTTTTTGAAATTACGTTATTTTATTATGTCATATTTAGCCATTTTTAAAGGCATATTTGAAGTCATATTTTCCACTTTTTAGGTCATAAACATCCGAACTCTACAGTTATAACTAGAGCTGGGATTTCTATGTAATTACATATTTTGTTCCTTGCTATTTAGATGCTGGAAAAAGAGATATCTTCACAAACCACTATGTTAGGGTTACTGTAACTGAATTTCATTTTACATATTTTTACATATTTTTAAATATATTACATATTCTTGTGATGTTACATAAAATTACATATTTCAATATTTTCTTGTTTCCACATGTGTAAATTTCTCTATAAATTCTATACTGAAGCTATGTGGATATTGTCACTTGCCAAAATAGGAAGATTAAGATCACTGACGGGTAAGAAAGGGATGACACATGATTGACAGCCACTTAAGAGCATGATCACTACATGAAAAGAAACCTATTAGCCCTAATGGTTTTGCGAATTATTCCATAAAATTGTTGTGAATTCTGCACTCAATACTTCTACTATATACTTTACATATCCCTTTTAACAATGCCTAATTTTTCTTTTCAAAGAGGTAGGCTACAGTTGTTTGGATTTTCCAGTAATATTTTTTAATTTGTTCTTTTGTTGGGAATTCCAGTTAACCTTAAATCCCAAACTGTTTTTAGTTTCATTTGTAATCAAAGTGGGTAAGTGAACAGTTTACTTCAGTTCTTTGTAGTGCGAATATGGCACCAGTGTCATCTTCGCTGTCATCAAAATTAAAATCATGGACTGCAATTGACGAGTGTTTTACGACTGACGGCAAAATAGTGATTTGTCAAGATTGCAACAAACAAATAGGATGCTCTATGAAATCCCAGCTTGAACAGCATTTAAGAAGTGCACTACATAGAAAAAATTAACAATTACGTCAACCGACAAAGCAAATGCTTTTAACACAGATGAAAAATTCAACTTCAATTAACCCTTTCTATAAAGATTTGTGCAGTGCAATGATTGCTGCTAACATTCCATGATACAAGATTCAAGTACCTGAATTCAGATCTTTCTTGGAAAAACACTGCAAGCAACATATACCTGACCATTCAACACTACGCAAAAACTATCTACACATCTGCTACGATGAGGTAATGGACAGCATAAGAGAGTACATTGGAGATTCTTTCATATGGGTTTCAGTCGATGAAACAACTGATTCTAAGAGACGTAACATAGCAAATCTCATGGTAGGAAAGTGCAACCTGACAGCGCTTCTAACCCGTGTTTAATCTACTGCAAAGAGCTGGACCGTACTAATCATTCAACTATTGCAAAATTTGTGAATGATGGACTAAAAGTGTTGTGGCCTACCGGAATTCAAGAAGAGAAAGTGTTAGTGCTATATTCTGATGCAGCACCATACATACTTAAAGCTGCAACTTCTCTGAAGGTATTTTACCCGAACATGCTCCATTTGACGTGCTTTGCTCAAGGTTTGCAACGTGTTGCCGAGGACATAAGAGTTAAATTTTCAGAAGTCAACACATTAATTTCGGCAACAAAAAAAGTGTTTCTAAAAGCCCCTCAGCGAGTGAACTCATACAAAGAGCTACTACCAGGAACACCATTGCCTCCAGAACCAGTTTTAACTAGGTGGGGAACATGGATTGAAGCAGTGAACTTTTATGGTGAACATTTCTATGACATAAAGACTGTTGTGGATTCTTTTGATCCTGAAAATGCTGCATGTATTCGTGAATCTCAGCGTGCCTTCAGCGATTCCAAAGTGGTTTGTGCTGTCTCCTACATTAGGAGCAACTTTAGCTGGCTACCGGAGAGCATCACACGCTTGGAAACTTCAGGACTTCCAATTCAAGATTCTATTGGTGTTGTGGAAGATGCAGTTGAAAAACTAAGTGTAGTGCATGGGGAGAGTGGTGAGAGTGCATTGAATAAACTAAAAACCGTTTTGAGAAAAACCCCTGGATTTTCAACATTCGCAGTGTGTGTCAAATTCTAAAAGGGGACATTATAGATTGTCCTGAGGACATCTCACCGGAAAATATTCCTTTGCTAAAATTTGCCCCAGTGACATCATGCGATGTTGAGCGATCATTTTGCGCTTATAAGAACATTCTATCTGACAAACGGCTATCATTCACCCCAGAGAACTTAGAAAAATATTTCATTGTTCACTGTGCTGCAAAATTTAATGAATGAATGTCTCTATAGCCTATTGGAATTTGTGTGTTTACTCATATTATAATATTTTTACTTGATAGGACTGAGAGCTAATATTCGAAATCAGATTAATACAATGTGGTTTCTAAATTACATTTTCATCAAATAATAACTGTTCACTGTACTCAAAAATGTAATGTTAACGTATGAATGTCTTTTGAGCATAATGTTAAGAAATTGAAATGAAATATCTAATATTTTATATTGCATATTTTGAAGATTTTACATATTTTTCTACATATTTCCCCAATTTTCGCTACATATTTATGTACATATGTTCCAATTGATACTACATAAAAATCCCAGCTCTAGTTATAACATTTCGTGACTTAGCCGTGATCTATCGGATGATGTTCCTAACTCTTAGTCTACATCTGGAGTAAACATCATCAATGGTGCGATCTTGGGAGTAGTATCCTTGGCGAATTCCCAATGCAACGAAATGTTCGTAACAACGTGCGACAGATCCTGGCTTTATAGTCCGAAAATTTGTAACACTATTTGGTTTAGAAAGTAAGATTATTTTATTTAGGCCTGATTGCATTACTTACTTAGTCACTTTATTTGGTTATACAGTCAAACCTCTTTATTACGAATATCGATATAACGATAAACCCGCATGTAGCAATATTTTATTTGGTCCAGGGGAATTTCCTATCTTTATAACGTTAGTAGTAATAGGCCCGATTTGAAGCGGTGAAAGTTTGGCAACTTCCCGTTGCCCCTACCCGACGCCCGGCGTCGTAGTTAGGTCCTATTGCCAACGACGCCTGGAAGAGACGCCTGGATACGCACTCTTACGCAAGGTTTTACCAATGTTGTTACGCCCTTATGCCATGGACGTCTGGATACGCACTCTTATGCAAGGTTTTTACCAATGTTATTACGCCCTTCCAGACGTCCATGGCATAAGGGCGTAACAACATTGATTAAAACCCTTGAGTAAGAGTGCGTATCCAGACGTCCGTGGCATAAGGGCGTAACAACATTGGTAAAAACCTTGCGTAAGAGTGCGTATCTAGGCGTCTCTTACAGGCGTCGTTGGCAATAGGACCTAACTGCGACGCCGGGCGTCGGGTAGGGGCAACGGGAAGTTGCCAAACTTTCACCGCTTCAAATCGGACCTAAACGTTAAATGTAACTCACTATAATGATGAAGCTATTTTAGGAACACCCTTTTATAACGATATTTTGACGTTTAATTGTTACAGCAAATCAGTAGCTTAGCCCTATGGATAATAGCTGGTATCAGAACAGTATCCTTCCCAGCCATCAATTATTTTTTTTGTTAAAGAAATTTCACAAAAGAAAAGTTTATGAGGGTGGAAAATAGGATCACTGATGCTAAAATCACTCGTTATGTGGGCAGAAACATACTGTGAGTTAGCTTGTTACTTCAACATGTAGGCTACATAATGTACAATTAAAACACCATAAGGAGCTGTTTTAGTTTTTCCATAGCTATGTCGTGAATTTACTGTCTTTTTCTTCCCTCTTCCCACCATCTACGAGTTTTACATTTCTGACATATGGCTAGGCCCAAAGAGAGCCATGATCCGTGATGTTATACCAGAATGAATAGTATTTTTTAATGTGCGGGTGTAAAGTAGCTATGGATACAATTCAACGGAAGTCAATAAGTTGAGTAACAAAATTAGGTATTCATTATTTTCCACTTTTTCGCATGTCCGTTCCATTTTTCTGCATGCAGTCTTTCTAATGTGTGGTAAATCACAACCCATCAATATAACAATAACCCTCATATAACATTGCAATCTGCTAGAGCCCATAAATATCGTTATACTTAGGTTTCACTGTATTACCCGTAGTGTTAGTTGGCTAGTTAATCGGTTAGTTGGTTAGTTACACACGTGTAATGCAAGAGTGAAACAGTCTTCGTAATAGGAAGCAGTGGTGATAATTGCAATTTTTTGTTTTCGCTTTGCTTTTTAAACCCTTATTTACTATGAACTACATACTGTGTTTTGTTGGAGTTTTTCAATTGGCCTAATCCTTCTGGTGGCACTATGGCCCTGGGATCGACTCAGCCTCTAACAGAAATGAGTACCAGGAGAATCCTGGGGATAAAGGCGGCCGGTACGTAAGGTCTTCATGTGCCGAATGTCTAAAATCTGGGAGCCTCAGCCCCCTGGAACCCTCTGGGTCTCCATGGCCTATATAGGGATCACTTTACTTACATACTGTGTTACTAACCATATCGTTGTTAACCAAAACCAGTTAAATATTTAGCGTATGTTTATTTAATGTCAACCTCACATGCTCTCTCTATTGTGAATCTATGCGATGACAACTTTACCCTATTCGGTTGTGCCCTGCACAGCAGAAAAAAATATCCCATCCCTTTGAACAAATAGTAACCCACATCCTGAAATTGAAATATCATGCTTATTTTTAGTGCAAGTATGTAGCACAATATGCCTATTGTTTTCATAAACCCAACTGTCAGTCATTTCTCAGTCCGATAACCGTAACCGAACGGTAAACATCATTCTGGTCGATTACTGATTGCCATTCGCATTCTGTAGGTATATGCAGGTGTAACTGAAAAGATAAAATACAAAGAGCGGGAAATAAAAACTGGTTGTTCAAACTTCCCGTAGAGAATCAATCATATCCATTGCGTTACGAACGTTACAACTTTTAAAGGGATATGAAAGGAAGTGAAGCCAAAGAAATGATTTCTATAGAATATTGTATTTGCTTCAGCAAAATAAAAACAGTATTTTACAACATATTTCAGAGCTATACAACCGTATAGATCTCGTGCACAAGTCCAGAGTGATATAACTTCAAGGATATTTTATTCCGAAATGGTACCTACATACCTGAGTTGCGGATGTTATTTATAAACTTTATAAAAATTGGCAAGTAGCTTCCAAGCGGTATTAAAGCGTTTATAATTTTTGAGGATCTACAGGAAAATCAAAACTTTGAGAAGAATAAAACTTTTAAAATAAAGATATGTTTGAAATTTTTAAAATCAAATTAATATTAAGTGAGACATTTCAATATTTATCCACCAATTTCTCTTATAAACCCCAATAATTCACTGCCATACAAACGGATTATAGTTTTAAACATTCCCGGAGGTTGTATAACATCTTTATTTAACAAAACAAAAATCCTAAAACATAAATTGTTTTAAAAAGTAAGCATATTTAGATATTCTGCTAACTCTTGTACCGAAGTAACTTCTGGAATAGATTCGCTCCTCTCATGCAGTGGACCCAGGTTCGAATTCGGACAAGTTACCTAGATGGGGGTTTTTCCGGGATTTTTCCTCGCCTATGAGACAAATTTTGAGACTCTTCTGGCCCCCGGATATCATCTGGCCGTAATTATCATCTTCATTCCATCCTCGTCTTGTTTAGAGTGACTGTGTGTAAGAATATTGCGTCTTGTCCTATGTGTTCGTGCTGTCTCGGAGGTAGCCCCGGCGTAAAGCCGATCCCTCGCCCAGGGAGGCCCTCGATGTCCTTGTGTGGTCTAAAAAAGTATGTATATGTGATCAACAGATAATCCCGCTTCCGACAGGTCGCTGCCCTGTAGCCTACATGAGTGTGTAATTTCTAAAAGGGGAGAGGTAAAACTATCAGTAAGGAAGGAGAGAAACAGCCAAGAAAAGTCAACCGCTTGCTATTGCTATTACGTGCCTTTGTTGTTAAAGTTGATGATGATTATGATTTTGTAAAGGCTGTTCTTTGTATTCTTCGCTTGTCTTTTATATATTAATGTGATATGAAATGTGTAGGGAAATTGGTACTGCTATCAGTCTACATTACTACCGAATTTGCCCCTACTGTATATGACATTTTGTGAACAGTACAACACACAGTTCAATAGTTATTTGTACTGAACCTCTTGCACTGACACATCAAGACCTAAATGCTTATGTAAGGTCGCTTAAAACTTGATTAAGAGTATCCGTTCAGACTTACGGCTCACTGAAATTTTTCACAATATGGGAAGAGACAAACCAGAACGTATGGCATAACATTTTGCACTGTTTTGATGTTATAATAGCTAGCTCAAACAAAAACCAGTATTTATATGATTTTAAATCATCATGAAAAAAAACTCTAATATAGCTACCGGCACCATTTTACCATACGAGTAATTAATATCATTAGAAAACTTAATTGCTTTCACCGCTTCTCTCATAGTTGTTAGTCGAGAACGTTCGAGAAAATCAAGACCTCGAGTTATATTCATTGTGATTATTTCATTTTCTCCGGGCTGTTGAATTGTATGTTCTTACCTTATTCCACTTGCTTACTGGTAGTTGGGGAAAAGTTTGAAAAATTGCTTATTAGGAGTTAGATTATAGCCTATTCGGACAGACTGTAAACTAAATAGGCCGTATTCTACATTTAAATTCTCAACGAAGAAAAGATACGAGGTCATTTGAACGCAGTTGCTTTTGCAGTGGATTACTCTTTATCAATTTGTTAACTAAGACCATGTATCGTTAAATATTTTTTTTCAAAATAAGTTAATAGTTTCTGAGATAGCGTATAGGCTAAATTGCAGCAATTTTTGTAGATATAGATAAAGACAGTTGCAGATATGATATACATGTTACATCAGTCAGACATTTAATATGTTTTCCTTAAGTTTGAAGTGAGTCAAATGAAATGAGTAGTATATAACTTATTCAAGTTTACATTTTATACTCAAAATTTTTAATAAATTGACTGATACTGATCAGTTCTTGTATCACTAATATCACGTGAAGAAAAGGGACAGACACAACACAATTTTGTATGCAGTTTTTCTTATATGATTGTAACACACAGAAGAGTTTGGTTTCTGTCCCTCAGGTATAAACTTCGAACCGTTGAAAACTTGAACGTTAAAGTGGCAATGAATGTTGCTTAGGTTTGAAACTAGAAAAGAAAAACTAAAAGTTAGAATCCAAAACGTGTAGCAACTTTATCATTAAATATTACTGGTTACATTGCCTACGACTTACGACTGGGTTTCATGAATACAATAGATTTATGAAATTTTCATAGTGAAAAATTATGAACTTTGAAATAACGTAAGCACATCTCCGCCCGCTTCTATCATTTCTGGGAACGTGAAAACTTCTGTTATCGCTATTGCAAACGCTTATAAATTAAATTACTACTCTCATCCACAAATTGCCGGTTCTCCCAATAAAAGCACTCCATTCCATGAAGGACTCATCCTCTAGAGAGTAATAATGAATACCTTCAGCGTTCAGAAAGTACATCCTCCCAATCGAATTATTACAATTATAAACAATGTATTCCTACAAGCGAACAATAAACCGAACTTCCTGGAGTGCTTTACTCTGGTTATTACGAGAAAGAGAATTCCAAAATACTTTAATATCAGCTACTCCTGTTCCTAATCAATGCTTTATAGAATATAGTTTGGAATTTTACAAACACTTACGCATACAGAAGGTAGTTTGAAGAATAAATTAAATTAACTTTAAATAAAAACAGGTAAACTGATAAAACAAAGTGCCAGAATGCTTTTGTTTAATCAGTAATAATTTCAATTATGATATGCAGAAAATGAGTTTTGTAATCTATCTCCACGTTAAGCTCCAGATCAATTCATTAAGCAGGGCTTACGGAAGAACAAAGGTCTAAAGTTTGATACTTAACCTTAATTCAAACTCGTATACACTGATATAAGAAATTCTTTAAAAAATGTCAACATTTCAAAAAAAATATACTGTCAAAGAACTTCGCTTAATGTAAGTATGCCTAATTATTTCACAGTAATGTACATTCTGCATATAATAGTATTCATGTAATACTCATTTCAACTTAATCAACGAAATAAACAAACATCTGACTAGTTTGACACATGTCAAGGAATATGTCATGGCTAACTGTATTGCAACTTCCAAAGCCGTATATGAACAGTGTAAAACAATATGTTGTCATGATAATTTATTTGCATTTGATAAATTCTTTCTAATTGGGCATTACTCCGGTACCGGTCAACCGATTTGGTCCAATGTAAATAGGCTTCTTCAAATGGATGTTATAAATCCGTATAGGCCTACCAGGTTTCATGAAAATCCGATAAAGCTTAGCCTATTTGAGTTATCGCGCATACAGAACACACGGACGGACGGACGGACAGACATTTTCCCGTCCCCCACACTCTCTTATAAAGTACCATTCTGGCACTTAATAAAGCAAAACAGAAAAGGCTACAAAGAAACCTATTTTTGAAAATAATTTTTAAAATGTGGATTACCTTTTTCATTACATTTGACGCGAAAATCATTTAAATATCTGCATTTTTTTAAATTATTAATTTAAACGGTATAAGCAGGCAAGCTACCACTGTTACTTTCTGTATTTCAAAAACTCATGAACAGAACTGTATGACGCGAACAAACAATTTTTCATGAGATCGGTATTCTTGGATTCCGTAATATTTTATGCAAAAATTCAACGAATTTCAGGGTCGAATATTCTGCTTGAAGTAGGTCTTGTACGGTAGGTTAGATAAAATAAGGAAAAATTACATGGTAGCATCATTTGGTTTACATGGGATACTCTCCCTCCTTTCTTCCTGTTTTGTAGTTACAGCATCATCGCATGTTGTTCCAAACACAACGGAGGCTTGTTAATGAAGTAACTCTAATCTCCTTGGAGTCAATCACAATTCTTACGTGTCAGCTTCACTACGGGGTCTGGGAAGATTAAAGTCATCTTACACTTTGGTAACTCCGAGTGACAAAACCACAGGACACATTACAAGGCAAAAGCAGAAATTACAAGTCCTGTTTCCGTGAATCGATACTGCAATGTAGCCTACGTTATATCAAGCAGTACAACGTGTAATTTCGTGACAGATTTTACCATTTGAGCCTCAAGTAAAAATGTATTCGAATCAGTAACTGGATGGATAGGCGGCTGAATGTCTATGTATATATGTGGACAGATGGACGGTGGGTTGGTAGAATTGTGTATCACTAGATTAGCAGATCTTTTAGACCTGTAGAAAGGTAGGTTATTACATTGTTAAAATAATAGGATGATCCTTTAGTAGTCTGACAGATTGTTAAATATAGGCCTAAGTAAATTGGTAAATTGTGAGAAAGGTAAATTTATAGATATATTGATTAATAGATAAGTGGATTGGTAGATAATTTAATCTGTAGGTAGGTAGGTAAATCTGTGGATTGGTGGGTTGTTAATAGGTAGATTAATGGACGGACGGACGGTTGGAAGATTCAATATGGAAGGAAATGAGTGGACGGACGGACAACGGTTTGGGGGATTAATGGACTAAATACCGACTAATAGTCTAGATAGCAGATTAGTAAATCTGGAAGTTCTGTAGATAGGTAGGTTAGTACATTGTTAGAATGATAAGATTATGGTAGATTAGTAGACTGAGAAATAGATTATTAGATTAACTGAAAGGTGAATTGATAGATATTTGGATTGGTGTACAACTAAATTGGTATATAAAAAGACTAAATAGATTGATAAATATAGACTGGCAGATTGATCTAAAGGTGGTTTGGTATATGGGTAGATTGACGAGATAAGTATATTGGAGGATGCCTGCGATAACATAAGTATCCTAATTCATTTTATGCCCTGTTCAGAGTAGACAGTGATATTATCCTTGAATATAAAAATTATTTCGTCAGAAAAATTAATATCGTAATTGTTCCCTTCTTGTATATCACAAACCTCTTATGTAGTACAGTTTCATCGTATAAACAAAAAAATAAAATAAGAATGCATATAAAGAAGTGGGTTGAATTAAATCTAAAAAATTCTTTATTCTAAGTTTAGCGGATTTTTCAATGTATCCGGAACACTGAAATTTGTTAGACAGGAACGGGCTGCTTATTTATTAGACTCCACCTCTTACGACATGCAGCAGTTTTTGTCTTTAATTTAAAAACAAGTAATTCATAGGTTTACTGGGTATAGTTTTAGTTTATTTAAATCAACACAAACATGTGACAATGTTTTATAGCTTCTCTTTACTTTTTGTAGAAAGCAGAGTTTTGTTTTACAGAAATGGAAAATCTTACAGCATTTATCACTGACTACGATTTATTTTTCTAATGGTCATTAGGTTTCGAAATTATTTTTAAGATTTAAGGTATAGATTGTAAATTGAGGGACATAAGACAAATCTGGGTACTTCTAGGAACAAATTATGTCCAAGGATAGAAAGATAAATCCGGGAACTGTCCCCGAGAATTCCCCACTGGTAATCTCAATTTACAATCACGTATTATTAAAATATACAATAACATACTCTGTACTACAACCCCGTCGACAGAGCCACTCATTACACTACTTCTGAATGGTGACTTAATAAAAAATGGGATACTGTCCCCGGGATAACCGGAAAAGTCGTACTACTACTGAACGGAAATAAGCAAGCAAAGGAGAAAACTTTATGAGGAAGTCTTGAAAACTAAAAGTATGATGAAACCTACACAATCGAATGAATCTGGCGTTACTAAGGGTTTTCGGATGTGTTAATAACTTTTAAAAGGCAGATACAATTGTATAAGCCAGGGATTTAATGGGGCCATTATTTAAGAAATAGTTAAAATGTGGCAAATTATGTATCGTAAATATGATTCCTTAATTATTTTAAATTATGTTGAAATTACATTATACTATTGTTATAACAAAATCTTGAAAAATGGTAATATATGTACTGTACATTATTAATGAAGTTCACTTGTGTGTTAAATATATATTTATTATTATTATAATTATTTATTTATATTTATTATTATAATTATTTATTAATATTTATTATTATAAATAAAGTGAAAATATTCTGTTTGGGGTTCCGCGGTTGCAATGTGGATTTAAAGAGATTCGTGATGAAAAAAAGTTTGAGAATCACTGGGCTAGAGGATTACAGCGGAGTATTTTTCTAGGTTAAAGTTCTAGCGAATTCAAAAAGGATGAAATCAACGTATTTAATAGACGAGCATTTTTGCTGACTCCATCACACAGCATCACAAGAAGTCACTAAAAAAACACACTCGGGAAATATTGCACATAAGACCTATCCGCACGTAGGTCTATCCTACGCCAAAATACAAAGACACAAGTACACAGCCCAAACACGTCACACCATCAATATCCCCTACGGATGTACATAAGGGCACAATAGGTATACACACATCACATATGGTTACCAAAATTTGGTTTGACCGGAGGTTTAGGCTTAATTGCTTGGCACTCCGGGGGCAAGGGTGGGCACACAAAAAATCACACAGCATCACACTTAACAAACAACTAATGCCGAGGACTATTAATTTAAAGGTTGTATTTTTACATTTTATTTGTAATAATAAATTTATACATAGCTTCAAAATTGTTTTTACATATAACCAGCTTTCATTTTATGTACGAGAGTTGCCCAGAAAGTAATGCACCACTTTTTTCTTCAACAATTATTTATTGAACACAATGAAACTAGCACACAAGAAAGAATGATGTTTCTTCTACACTTCCTGTTTAGTGATGTGTTCCGAAGTCCTCAAACTTGTGTGAGGCCGAGCGTTATTTTGAATTTTTTCTTCTGTGGAGATTGAGGATGACGCCATTCCATCGAATGTCGTTTTGTTTCGGGCTCAAAACGGTGAACCTAGGTTTCATCACCTTTCACAATCCTGGACAGTGATACCCCATCCACCCTACAGCCCTCACCTAGCTCCCTCAGACTTCCACTTGTTTGGGCCATTAAAGGATGCCTTTCGCGGAAGACATTTTGAGGATGACGAAGAGGTGATTTAGTTTCGTGAGAAGAACAAGGAGTGGTACCGACAAGGCATACACGCCCTTGTCTCTCGTTGATGGAAGGCCATAGAACGGGACGGAGATTACGTGGAAAAATAGGGAGTGTAGAAGAAACATCATTATTTCTTGTGTGTAAGTTTCATTGTGATCAATAAATAACTGTTGAAGGAAAAATGTGGTGCATTACTTTCTGGGCGACCCTCGTACAATGTCAAATTAAGATTGATTGGTAAGCTGTTTACTGACAGCTTGCGGTAGAAGTAAGCAGTGTCACATGATTATTTAATAATAATTTCATTCTGCATTATACAGTATAATCGAAAAGTGTCACATCATAACGTATGTGCGGAAGACTCAAATTAAAATATAAAATTTGGTGTAAGATGCTACGTTTCCTTTATTAGCAGCGATGAATACTTACTTTTTTTTAATATTTACTCGACAGCAAATTTCAGGGTCAAAATCAATATTTCCTCTACCTACACTACTTGCGGTACAAAGCTAAAAATATAAAGAAATAAAATAAACATAGAAACATCATGCTAATCGCTACCAAAGTTTGGTTGGATACGAAACACAAGCTATACACTCCATGTAAATCATGTGGCGAAGAGAGCACGTAGCTATGTAATATTTACGGGAAACTTCACTTGGAAATGTGAGAACATATTTATCATACCTCCGAGGCTTCATTTCTCGCCTCTTTTAACGATACTCCACCATATCAATTGCAATGTCCTCGACCTCTTTTTCATCATGGGCACGTAAACAATCCAACGCCAGAGGCTTTACATGACAAGAGTGGACTCGTGAAAACAAAGCGAATGTTCAACACGATTTTTTATTTTATGTAATATATATTTTCGGGATATAAAAAAGTAAGACTCTGGAAGCTCTGCGAACGAAATCAACCATCGACAAACATTTCTTTAAATTACAATTTTTTCAGCTATCGAAATGTGAGCTCCGGAACCCGCAGAAAATTGTATGCACCTCTCACTAGAATATTGTTGTGACTTTTAAATTGATTTATAGTTTGATGGTTTCCACGGTCAAATAAGTTTCTTGTTTCAAGGAATATCGTAATGATCGAGAAAATTATCATAGGTAATCCCACGAGAGTTGAGTTTATCGATAGATTCGCGACTGCGCAGCAAGAGCGAATTTATCTGATGAACTCTTCAACTAGATTTGGATTTATTAAGGCTATTCCACGAATAAAAAGTAACGGATTATACAAATTATAATCACTTTCGTGCTTTGTTGAAAAAAAAAACTAACAGCTCCGAGATCGCGGCATACTATGAATCAACCATTCATGAATCGATTCGAGTTACCATGTCCATGTTGTGACCAGTGCTACGATTCGAGTTACCATGTCCATGCTGCGACCAGTGCTATCAATTGTGCATATAATACATAGTTAACTTTATTCAGAAAATCTAACAGCAGAACAGAATAAAAGCACACGAACTGGCTTGCACGAATTGAAATTGTGTTTATAATTGATGTACCGGTACATTTATATGATTTCAATTTCCAAACAAGTTATGTTCTTTAAAATGATCTGTTTTCGTGCTGTTTAATGGCAACATAAGACGTATTAATCATTGCACACTGATGCTTTCGTGTCCAGTAACGAGGAGACGGTTTTACCCGATATAATGCCATCCTCGCGATTCCTACAAGAATAATATAAGATAAACGGCCGTGATTGGTCTATATCCGAGGTCAAACACGGGGTGCATGAGTGGAATAGTCTTATAAAATCTTGTCTGTGTAGTACTTTAAAATAATCAATTTGCGGCATTAATGAATATTGATAATGATGTTCATTTATTTAAATTTCAATTAATACAAATATAATTATCACTTAAGAAGCAGATAAAATGATTCATATTTTTCATGAGTTGACAATTTTATTGCAAATGTTTCGTGGAAGTATATGGACTGATGCTTGAATAATTTTATTTAATTTTTCTGCTGTCCTATAATCAGCGGACGAATTCAGCTACGCAGAGGAGAGATGGCTTGACAGCCATCTAGGAGGAAACTAAGGTATTGTTATGGCATGAAAGGGGGAAAATGTAACCAATGGCATTAATTTCGGCTTGAATTTCTCTAATGCGAGAAGTGGGACCCACTTCATTTTTAAAAAGGCTTATTTTATTTTATCAAAACAGCAAACACATTAATAATCATTTATATAACAGACAAATCCCCGTGTCAACACATAACACATCAATAAGTGATTAAGTTTATTTGCGTCCTGAAAAATTCCAGATCGCGGCCAGGATTGAATATGAACCCGCGAACCTTGAATCCAGAGGCAGGTACACTCCTTTGCACTGCGATAAGGCTCTTATTTAACCAAAATATGTGTAAATTAACAGACCTTTGGCCTCTAGTAAGGAGAAGAGAAATGTATTATTTTTATCATATGATACAGTGATGTGGTTCAAATTCGAGCTTCTCGGAGTGATTTCATCAAGGGGATATTAATTTAAATTTAGTAATATGTACTCCACTCGAATTCTCAACTAAAGCTTGTTCAAATATACTTTCGCGTTTGCTTAGATTCGCTGCAGACTGTCTGCTTTTCATCATCATCAAAACGTTAAAATCCACCTTAAAACAGTAGTGCATGGAAAAACTCATAAAATGTATTTACACAGAAGGATTTCTGCCGACGTAGACATTTCCTGTATCTAGTTTAAAATGCGTATGGGAATACAAAATTAATTTTATATTTCCAAGAATTATTAAGTGCCAGTATGGTACTTGATGAGAATGTTTGCGGGACGGGAAAATATCATGAATATTTATAATTTCCATGGCAAGAAGCCTATTTATGTTGGACCAAGTCAGTTGATCGGTACCGAAGTAACGACTAAACAAAGGTCACATGATTTTTAAATGAAAAATCATTACTATACTGCAATGCCGCGTTGATAAGCATTGAGGGCCTTGACTCCAATGCAGTCAGATGTTTGTTTATTTCGCTGATCAAGTTGAAATGAATACTACATGATTACTATTATATACAGTAAAATAATTAAGCCTACATAGCCTACATTAAGCGGATTTCTTTGCCAGTGCATTTTGTGAAATGTTCTCATATTTTAAGAATTTCTTATATCAGTATATATACGAGTACGAATTAAGGTTAAGTATCAAACTTTAGACCTTTGTTCTTCCGCAAGCCCTGCTTAATGAATCGATCTGGAGCTTAACTCGGAGGTAGATTACAAAAATAACTTCTTTTCTGCATATCAAAATTGTAATTAGCCTATCACTGATTAAACAAAACATTTGGCACTTTGTTTTGTCGGTTTACCTTATTTTATTTCTTTTTAGACGATGATACAGAGACAGGTACTTGTTTCTGGTGTTTATACTGAATAATTTGATAGTTTCTATGACTAGTTTCTATGGAAATGAAAGAAATTACAACCGGTAAGTATAAAAAATTAAGTATTTTTCAATCAACTATTACACAGGATCCATATATTAAAATTAAAAATTAATTATATTCATTACTCGGCCCATCAAATTACTAAATTATTTAATTTTGATAAGAGAATATTATGGTCTACGCTATTAAAAGCCTTTTGTAAATCATATTGAGATGAATGTTTAAGGGAAATATACAAGAATTCAATTCTCTTTTCACTGCCATGTATCGTTCTTCAATTAAGATTTTATATAACCAATATGCAATATTGTGACTATAATATAAAATGTTAACATTTTTATGATATGCATAACCATAACCTTATCGAAGGTGGGGAGATATAGTTTTTTAAGACGGAGTCAGTTGCGCCCAGAACACAAATAGGTTGCGCAGGCTCTTATTTTAAAGGTCACTTGGTCTATACCATGACGGTCTAATGTATTAAAACGTCTATACCAAAGATCATATTTTATAAATAATGAACACATACAGTTTGGTCTAAGAACAAAAAGTCAAACTCCAAGATGTCTACACTGAAAAAAAAGTAGAATTTAACTAAATATCTAGAACAAACGCCTGCCAGTTATATAAAAATATAGCTTTAAAGACTCCTGTTGTACAGAATGGAACAAAAAGGTAGGCCAAAACTGTGAGCAGATATCCCATGTATATAGAGAATGAAAATATGTTCCTTGTTAGGACCCTTTTCTACATTATCACACTTAGCAGAATACTCAAAAACAAACTGTGAGTAACAGAACATCAAATTAATGAAATGTTCAAAATGTCCTCCGTTAGCACAGATACATCCATCAACCCACAGTCGCACGAACTCCCTGATGCACTGGTGTATCCCTGGAGTATAGGCCTATCATATCATATCATAAAGAATATAATATATATATATATAAAATATATCATAATATATCTCAAATCATACTCATTATGCTCATATTATTTGGCAGCCTTGCAGAATACGAGCACGAAGACGCCTTACATTTTATACGGGCGTTGCATACTCAGTTTTTTTTTTAATTGCCCCCACAAATAAAAATCAGGCGAGCGTGGAGGCCAAGGAATTAGTTCACCTCTTCCATGTCCACTTATCAAGTAACCGTCTAATCAGAAACTGACGAACAAAGAGGCTGAAATGAGCAGGAGCCTTCATCGTGCAAGAAGTGCATGTCTGGTCTTATACGTAATGGCACTTGTTCCAACAGGAGAGGTAATTGTTTTTTTTTAAGAACGCTCAATAACTTCGTTCATTGAGACGATGTGGCAGTGCATTCGGTCCCACCAAACAGTCACCAATAATGCCGCCCCAGAGTTGTAGATAACGGGTTCTAACTAGGAAATAAGGTATTTTTTGACCTACGTTCATACAACATAATTTCGCCCTCTATATGCAAGGAATGTTTTCTCAAACTCTTGGCCTACCTTTTTGTCACACTGCGTATATAAATTAACTCCAACTAGTAAGGCAGCACAAAATTTGAGGACTATACTTGTGATCTATCACGAGCAAAGACTACAAGGGCAACAAAATGTCCAGTGAAGTTGCAATCTAATTAGTATGAATGAATCTTGCTTTAAAACGTTTGCGTGCCTTGTTTTACAATGACATTCTCCTAAACTTCCATTAACATGATTGGTTCAGAATGAAGAAGCGCGCAATATGAGAATATGTTTATAACACAAACCGGAACTCTGATATCACTCTGCACAAGATATTTGCTTACGTAATACTCCGGAAATATGGAATTTGAAAACGGAGCTTGAGGGTTCAATATTTCCTCTGAAAGTCACACATTTCTACCCACACTCATAACTTATATTGTATTTCACTGCTTTTGTTTCAAAAGCCATTTCTCAAACCGGTAGCTTGACGAGTGAGAATGGTTTGAAAAATAGATAGCTGATCTATTTCCGTTTTAATAGTCTCAAATCACAGGATATGAAACAACATTTTTATATAATATTATGTTTTCGCACTCATAAACACTGTGATGGCTTATAAGGTCTACAATTACCGTCGAATTTAAAATTGCTTTCTATGTATTGGGTACGCTTCCACGCCTAGCTGTGGAACCCTTATAAGATTTATGTAAAAGCCTATTAATAAAGTAATTCTACGCAGGGTATGTTTTTTACAGCAGTATGGCGGCCTCTTCAATAGGGTGCAAAAAAATCCGTATACAAATTTGGAGGGTTTGTACAGGAGATAAAATGAAACTCTTTTTTATGTGACAAATATCTGACAGGTTCTCCGTTGGGAGGGGTGGGCCAGTACAGTGACCACCACGTTCTCCCGATCTCAGTCCTATGGATTTCTTTTTGTGGGGGGAGATGAAGCGTTTAGTGTACGAAACACCAATAGATACTCCAGAAGAGATGGTTGCTCGTGTGGCTGAAGCTGCAGCAATTATTCGTGAGACACCTGGTTTTTTTAATGTGTGAGAAAATCATTTGCACGCAGATGCCAGCTGTGCATTAATGCAAACGGACGACATTTTCAACAAAATCTGTAAAACATTCATCACACGGCAGGTTGAATACAGTCACACCATCCACTGTCAAACCCTTTAAGGACCCCTAGCGGGGAAACGGAGGACCTATCAGATCTTTGTCACATAGAAAAAGAGTTTCATTTCATCTCCTCTACAAACCCTCCAAGTTTGTATATGGAATTCTTTACACCCTATATATACGTGAATCAA
This sequence comes from Ectobius pallidus, assembly GCA_964059195.1. Classification (NCBI taxonomy): domain Eukaryota; kingdom Metazoa; phylum Arthropoda; class Insecta; order Blattodea; family Ectobiidae; genus Ectobius; species Ectobius pallidus. The sequence goes on from CAXKWD010000003.1 coordinate 43,306,790, forward strand.
AAAGTTCCTGGAATTGATAAATAACACAAAAATAACACTACAGTGCAAATACATTTCCTTCAAAATAATTCAATTTCGCAGGGACACACTTTTGCCAGCGAGTTTAAAGGTACTAGAAGCATTGCTGAAAGTCACTTTGAGGAACAAGTCGTAAATGCTGCTGTCACATTTGCAATAATTTCATCGGCGTTCGCGTTGTCCGCGGATCGTATTTGACGATATCGCGGCCTTGAAATGTTATGTCTTTGAAGGAGATGTATGTAATAAAACACAAAACTTCATGTTTCGAGCGTTGCTCTGTATACGGCATTATCGAATAATTTGTTTAATCAATACGCATTCGGGAGGTCCCAGGTTCAAATCCCGGGGTCGGCCAATTTGACATGCGTTTTTTCATGGCAAATGCCGAATCGGATATTTACATACCATGAATCATTTTCACCATTCCATCCTGTATCATATCCCTTATATATCATATAACTTATAAGAGGCTTTGTCCTGACTGACTGACAGAGAATCAACGTACAGCCTAAACTATAACAGGTAGAGACTTTGAATTTTGACAGTACCTTCGTTTCAAAATGTAGGTGCTCACTAGAAAGGAATTTGAAAAATTTTGATTTAAAATGCCAAAAATTAAATGTTTTTGAGAATATTTAATCCCTTTTTACACAGAATTATCAAATCCAAATCACAGTTCACTTGACAACAGTATTGTTGGCACTTGGCAGTCTTCACATAAGGATTTGGAAATAAAAGAAACTAGAATTTGACAAATTACAGAAGATATCAATATAATTCATGTTAGGAATAAATATTAAAGAATGAAATCCACGAAAAATAATGCAGTCGCACAACTTTCTCTACCCTACACATAGAGAAAACAATACGAGGTGTGGTACTATGTTTTGGGGAGGGAAGTATGAAAGTTATATTGAATTTCTTTTTAATTTCATCCCCAAAACGCGTTTATGGTAACATGAGAGTGAGAAATAAATATTCCGCAAAGACAATACAACTTAATGTTACCGAAATTTCTGTTCCTTCTTATTTGAACCCCTACCAGGCTTGCTGTGTAACTTACTGTATAAGCGATGGGATGCAAAATTCTACATCCTCTATGAGCCATAAAAAGCTATATCAAGCGTTTTCTGAGGGAATAGTTTGAGTGTGATAAGTCGTTCTTCCTATTTCAAACTACCATGTGCCCGCGGCTTCGCCCGCGATAATTATTTAAAAAATTAAAAATTAAGAGCATAGGCCTAATAGTTAAATAATTATATTTATCAACACCTAAATCACGTGGACTACATATCACGATTAGATAGCGTCGCCTGGCAAAGGCGACCTCATATTCGAGTTCCTTGGTCCAGAAAACCCATATAGCCTATAGTGATTTCGTCGAAATCGAACGATGTTTAACTATATTTTAGGCCTATGTTGATTATCCCTCTTCCGTGTAGGTTAAAAATTTCATATGTCTGCGGGCCTTGATATTCTAAATAAATGAATCGTCCAGGATGGACTTACAAAATCAAGCGATTGCCCACGATAATTATTTCAAAAATTAAGAGCATAATAGTTAAATCGTTATAAAATCACGTGAATTACATACCACGATTAGTTAGCGTCGCCTGGTAAAAGCGACCTCAGATTCGAGTTCCTTGGCCCAGAAATGTTTAGTGAGTTTCGTCCAAATCGAACAACGTTTGACCATATCTAGGCCTATATTGATTATCCCTCTTCGGTGTAGGTTGAAAATTTCATATGTCTGCGTGCCTTGACATTATAAACAAATGAATCGACCAGCGTGAGCTTACAACATTCAAGCGATCGCAATGGTTTTATGCCCAAGGTATAACAAAAATAGCCAAAGCCTACTGTAATTGATTTGACATTGAAATGTATTACTCAAAACCGATGCTTCGAAAACGCAAAAAATTCACGTTTTCTGCCAGTTTTTCACTCATAACTCACGAACGAAAGCGAAATTTAAAATTCGGCTTCGAGGTTCATTTTTCCGACCCTTCAGTCCACCTATGTTTAAAATTTCAGATCTCTGCGTTGAGTAGATTTCGCTGGGCATCGCGGACAGACAGACAGAAGGAAAGACAGACACTTCCTTTTATTAATATAGATTCTAAATACCAATATAAGGACCTAGAGTTTAAAAGTCGGAAGTCCTTCATAAGTTAATTTCCAATTACAAAATAAAAAACCCGGGCGACGCCGGGTCTTTTAAGCTAGTACTGTGTACTATAGCTTTTTTACTAACCTGCCAACGAGTATTAAGAATCGAGATAAATTTCACCTAGTCAGTGCAATATTGTCGATACGTCTAGGAACTTAATAATGTTATGCATTTTACATTGTCTACCATTTTGCTAATTTTCTCGTCCAGTAAGAATAGCCTGAAGTCTCGAAATGGTGATGATAATCTCGGTGGATCCAGTAGAATTTGTGTATGTTGGTTACTGTCTAGCCTATACTATGGCATACAAGTTAAAATGTTATATCCGTTTAACTTCATAGGCCTACGCTAGATTATATTCCGAAATAATCTGCCTCGATTTTAGACAGAAGTATTAAAAATTAATAAATTTACAATTCTAACGAAGATAGCACACAAATTTTACAAGGGTGTAATACACTCAAAGGGAGGATAAGAATTCTCCACTGGCAAAAACTCTTATCAAACAGAATTTGAATCTATGCAGATAGACGACGTAAAATTCACTTATTGTGATTATAGCAGACATACTAAACCATCCATGATCAACAAAATACTGCACTGCATCATAGTAATGTTGAACAAATCTGTCATATGTGCACCCCTGGCTTTGTTCATTTCATATGACCATTGTATTTCTGCTTCCCGTTCTGTCAGTGAATTCATTTATGCATCTATATCCGCACAATATACACAAAAGGATCAGTATTGAATTAAAGCGAATGGGATACGCTTTCGGGGACATAGAACGATCTACATCAGAAGTAAAATGCAAGTTATCGCCTAAATATAATAAATAGAAAGAGAACATACCCGGATTTTGGGGGTATTAAAGAGCAGCAAGAATTTAAAAAGTAAGACTATATAGCAGCCGGATTTCCATAAAGGATAATGTTGACACATGAATATAAAATTCCATATACCTCTGTCGACAGAAATGTTGCAACGGTTAATTGGTCATATCTAAACAGCTTTATTTCTCCCCTGAATTTTTTCGCTAAGAAAATGGCATATGTAATATGAAAATTACGATTAAGAAACATTTGAATTATACTTTGGTCGTGGATATAAATCTCCATCTTTTAGAACGTCAGTTTTCAAAAGAAACATAATTATTGCATATCACTTGTCACTTTTCAGTACATTTCTGATAGCTTTTAACTCAAATTTAACTAATCTTCCTGGACATCTCGGCACATCTCACAAAGTTTTAGACTATGTTAAACATCTATAAAAAAAATCCCGGTAGATGGCCCATTACTGACGAAATATTTTTCGGAAATAATGAGCAATGTTACCCACATATAGTGTTGTTTTTCGTTCCTATCTTTAAATTGTAGCTAGATAATACATCTTAAGGAGTAGGCCTACTTCACTCCTCCGTGAGATAATAAATATAAAATTACCATAGGCCTAAGCGTAATAAATTTAAATGGGTCTAGAATATGTTTCAATTGCTATTGCAGCAGTTTCAGCACACAGAAAAAATGGATGTAAAATATTTGACTTCTTTTTACCTCAAACATGGGTGATAAGATTTTCTCGTTTCACATTCCAACACAAAATAAATGGCCGCATTGTAGGGTGCATGTTCAGTTTTCCCAACAACTTCCCCAATATGTATAAATAAGGAAAGAAAACTAACCTTAAAAAACAATCTGGTAAACCTTGTGGAAACAGTTCGTGTACAGTTTATTAAATTATTAGCACGTGCAGGCTTATGCCTATAGTTAAAAATATATTTAAACTTTTCACACTTAAAAATGTCAATAAAAGCTGCGCGGAATAGACTGGAAATAATGACAGTCCACTCTAGAAGTCTTGCCTTCTCACCAATAGCACACAATAATAGCAGTTTTACATATACTCTAATCATTAATATTAAAAAGTTAAAACCTATTGTGATCCAGTGAAAAAAGTTGACTTATCGCTGGCCTTATTTAGATACTTGTTCAGGCCAAAGAAAGATTAAATAATAAAACACTGTATAAATATAGATGATGTTACCTGAATATTGTGATGTCCTGTTGTTAAAATTGCTGGGCCTATGTTGACTTCATCAACTACACTAACATACCTAAAATAGAGTAGAAAAATGAATTAGCCTAAGAGATAGAAGAAGCGAAGGAATCTACATAGAGCACAATTATTTTAACGTCCTAATTTAAATGCAAATACTGCATTTCTTGGTAACCAACATTTCATGCCACTTAAAATTGCGTTTGATTTATTATTTCATTAGCCTGGTCCTTACGTGTAGAGCAATTATGAAAGGATGGGGTAACACTAGGGTGACTTATTTATTTTTCCATTTCTTTATTAGATATTTATATTTTTCATATTAAAGAGTTCCTACCTTAGGCTACTCTTTAAATCCATTGCTACAAGCAATATTGCAGGGACATACGTCTTTGACACACATAACCATACATCCCACGATTATATTTATAGCTAAGTGTGTAACAAATCGCTCGACTAGGTTTATATGAGTACGTTTAAGCGAATTCTAGTCAAGTTGAACAATCGCACCACACATAAGAACACATAGGTTTTATCTTCAGTTACCGGTACTGCAAGAATAAACCTATTCTATAGCCTACATAAGTTAAGTTGTCTCCTGTGAATTAGTGGTCATACTATATCCAACGGTTAAGCAGTGCTGAGCCGGGTGAGAATTATATGGGTAACCACTAGGCACTACCTTAACCTCTAAAAATTAATTTTATGTTAAACTAGCTTACCCATCAATGCTTCGCATTGTTAGATTTATGTATACCCATATATAGGTTAAGTGAACACAATTTAAAGTTGATTTGATGTACTTCTATAAATCATCAGCCGTCCAGCCAACGCGGTAGACGTATTTATATTCCACATACTCCTTCACCCGTAGTTTACTCTGATTATGTCTTAAAAAAATTAATCGTTCTGTTTCAATTTTGGAAAACATACAGCAAAAAGCTGGGCATAGGGGATGCATTCGCTCCTCTCACGCAGTGGACTCTGGTTCGAATCCTGGTCGGGACAAGTTACCTAGGTAGTGTTTTTTCCGGAATTTTTCCTCACCTGTGACACAAACGTCTGCTAACTTTAGGCCCTAGTTGTCCCCAGATATCATCTAGCCGCATTATCATCCTCATCCCATCCTCGCCTTGCTCAGAGTGAGTGTGTGAATGGTGTCTCTCGTCCTATGTGTTTGTGTTGTATCGGAGGTGGCCCCGGCATTAGACTGATCACTCATCCGGGAGGTCCTCCATGTCCTTGTCTGGTCAAGAAAGTATGTACGTGATCCATAGATAATCCCTCTCCCGACAGGTCGTGGCCCTGTAAGGCCCGGACAACTTGGGTCGCTTAAATTACCCCAAAAGAGAGAAGTAAAAACTAAGGTAAAGATAGATAGATAATATGGTAAATAGAAATTAATCAGGAAATTATATCTATTGATATTGTATGAACTATCTTTCGCAATTCAGTCCTAGGCTAACTATAAGAAAAGAGTTCAACTCTTCAGAATAGAACCCAGGACCTCCTAAATTTACTTTGTGTCACAAAATAGTTGATAATCATTTA